>OY294019.1:18481958-18681532 GCA_958510785.1 Exephanes ischioxanthus
CCCGAGTGTGCGAGAGCACATGTTCTCCACCTGCGTGGAACCCTCCAAGATTCGAGGACCAGTGTCTCCGTAACGCTGCGCACGACAGCCTCGGGTTTATAACATTTTTCCGGCTCGGTCGCTAAACGCCACCGTACAAAAAGTCATGCCGTTATGCTAATCGACGAGGACACGTGTTTGTAATGGCTCACTTTTACGTTGACGAAACGCCAGTTACAACGCCGGGTTCCCTCTCGCCCCCCCCCCCCCCTTCCCCCCGCAACTTCGCCAACTCCACGGCAGCCTCTCTCCCGTTTCGCCGACGATAAAAGCTATACCGTTAAAGATTCAAAGCGAGATTGCGGTAGTAAATTTCAATGACCGATTAGGGCTCGGTCTACGGGTGAATGATTCGAGATTATATTTTGTGTAGTTCAACGAATATAGGGGAGACCGGGGAAAAATGGCACAGCGGGGCAAAACGGGACAGTGAGGGCGAGACTCAGTTTTCCAATAATTTTTGGATGCCCCGTTTTGTCCCAACGATACATCCGGATTTTCAAACCCGTTTTGCGTCACGTACCACCATCGCCACCATTCCAAAGTTATTGGACAATTCCGTTTTGTCTCATCCCGTTTTGCCCTGGTGTACCATTTTGCCCCGCTCTCCCCTAGAGATGGGGATTGACTGAAACAGACGATATCACATGGATGACTGGAATAGCTCGCTATGACTAATGACAAACCCACACTGAAAAAAAATCGCTTGCGGGCTGCCAAAGAATTTTTTTTTTTTATTTCGATTCTGATTTAAATTCTTACAATTCAATATGATATTGAAACTACGACGACAAAACTGTCAAGGTTGTCAACTGTCGAGGACATGTCATAATTTCAAGCCCGTATGGAATTGTAAGAATTCAAAGTAGAATTGAAATAACGATTTTTTCTTTGGCAGTGAATTTTACTTGAGTCATTGAGTATTGATCGGACTTTAAAAGAGACATGTGACAGTTCGTGCTCGAGATATTTCGCTGCGATCGTACTTAATAATATTCGCCCCAAAAACCAAATATGAGCGTTATTCATCCGCTCGGTAGTTACATTGGTGAACTGAAAAAGAATATCAAGGATTCAAGTAAAATTTGCTCGTGGGCTGTTTCAAAGAAAAAATTTTTTTTAAAGTTTCAATTGTACTTTCAATTCGTACAATTCTATACCAGATTGAAACGATAACATGTCACCTTGGGTGCCTTGCCGTAGTTTCAATATCATATGGAATCGTAAGAATTGTAAGTAGAATTGAAACAATAATTTTTTTGTGTGTCAGCAGTGGTTGACGATCCTACGTAGTAGAATAGTGAATAGCGAGGATGTCAATGACAACAATAGGTCAAGGCTCGGACTATATTAGCAGAGAAGATTTGGATAGGATCATCGAACAATTGAGAAGGGATAACGAGTCAAGGAAATTTCGAAAATCCGAGCAGAGGCAAGGGAGTTGGCGAAGGAGGCAGCCATCATTGCCGCTACAGAAGCCACCAGAGAGGCTGTTCGAGTGGCGATGCCTGAAATCAACATCGCAAGGAGCAACGCGCAAAGCTCAGTAATCGTTCCATCTACTGCTTGTAAGCATGCTTTTGCTACTAGCTCTCTCCCACAGATTGCGGTTCTTTTTGTTAATCCTAGTGGGGTCGAAATTTCGAGTTCAGTATAATCGGTGTAGTAGTCTAGTGGTTAGCGTGCTCGCCTCTAGACCCAAGCATCGGGAGGTCGACGGTTCGATTTCCGGTTTCGTAGTTTCGCTTCGTATAAAAATAATCGTATAAATCGGTCACTCACACATAGTAAACCTAAGTGCACTGATAAAAAAAATACGGTTGAATCAACTAAGATTCGGGCAGGGACGTTCAACTAAATATTTTGTTGGTACACCTAAAAAATTGGTTAGTTCAACAATTTTTTGGTTCATTACACCTAAATATTTTTGAGTCATTAAAATATTTTGTTCGACCAACAAAATATTTATTTGAACGTCCCTGCCCGAATCTTAGTTGACTCAACTGTACTTTTTTATCAGTCTGTGAGTGTCGGATGTATATAGCTGTAATCGAATATAACTCGACACGTTTGACTCGGTCGTTACAACACACACGCACGCACGCACGCACGCACGCACGCACGCACGCACACACACACACACACACACACACACACACACACACACACACACACACACACACACACACGCACGCACGCACACGCGCACGCAAAACCATTGAAAATGATAAGCGAACGAACCATTCCGGTTAATTAGAATTTCACAGGCGGGCCCGGCGAGGCTCGCGAACGCGAGCTGAGGGAAAACGAGGGACCGGTACTCCAGCGGTTTTCCGCTGCAGGCACCGGCACCGCGGCAAAGTTTAACCAGAGACGACGAGTTGTCTATTAAGAGGCCACGACGATTTTAAAGTAGCGATAATATCAGCCGGGTAATTAAGGGCCAACTTCGTGCTCCGCGACCGGGAGAGAGGGGAAGGTGGCGCAATTAAGCAGGGAGGAGGTATAAATATTTCGTCGGTGGTCCGAGACGCGCGACACGCTACTGCGTAGCTGGTTGCTCGAGGGGGGGGGGGGGGGGGGGGGGGTGGATAGAGCAGAAACGGAGAGTTTAAAGTAAGCCGAAGGAAGAGGAAGGAGCAAGCGAGAGGGAGCTTAGGCGCGCGAGGCGAGTTAAGTTTTCACCGGTAGCCGGGGTGGATACGACGGTGCCATCAGATATCGTTGAATATACGAGCAGGGGCTTATTTCCTCTTACATATTACTTTTCCGCGAGCTCCGCGCCGAGGTGTCCGCCACCTCGTTATTACCGTGACTTACACTCGTAGTCACCTTTCCTCCCGACATATCCCCAGATGCATTCCCTATCTTTATCGCTAATCGTCTTTCTTATAACTGCTAACACGACGTTTTTACTTTTACCGTCGCTTCCTGCGAACCGCGAGCTTGGCAGACGATACGATAAGGCGACTTCCTTGACGTCGGAGCTAAGGAAGTCGACGTTCACGTGACCCAGAGTCAATTTCCCTCGCTAGCACATGTCGCGAGACAATTGCACATGGGAACATGCACTCCGCGCATTCAGATATGAATTCCAGATCGCGCTTCGCAGCGACCCTCGGGCGGATCGACTCGGCTTTAAAAATCGCAAGAAAACAAAACCAAGAGGTCGGAACCGCGACATAATCCTTGCTCCGACGGTGACGTTTACCAGTGTACGTTTAGCGACTAAACTGGTCTTGGCATTGTTCCCAAACGCCCCGGGTGTCGCATCGGGTTCTTCGTAGGGTGTTTCGGAGCGCGTACAGCTGCGGATCTAGTTGTTCCATTCTCCGTCCGCGGACGGACCGCATCCACTGTGCGGTGGGTTCGCGCGCGTGTCTCACGAGACGCCGGTCCGGACTACTTACCGGCGGGCATTCGGGCTTGCGGGCGAACGGAGTCGCGCGAGATGATGCGAGAGTCGGAATTCTCCACAATTCATGCATAAGCTTTCATCTCCATAAAGGAGTTAGTGGCGTCATCCGGGGTACTCATGTTTCACGAGGCTTACTCGGGGGGGCACTAAGCCGTCGGCGACCCACATACTACGCGAGCCAGAACAACGCCGCCGCTAAATAACTCTCCAGAACCGGCACCACCCTCGGGCCACGGAGGCAGAGATCGTCCGGCACCGGCAGCGGCATCCCGGGTGCGCCTCTACCTTCGTTCGCCACCGATAACTACCCTCTAACTTCCACTTGATTCTCACCGGCAGCGCACCAAGCCCGATGTGTCCCGAGTACGGCCAAGCTCCGCCGAGCTTACAGGACATCTCGAATAACGTGTGCGGGTCCATCCGCTCCGCCGTATCGCCCTCTCCTCCCCCGGAGGAAGAGACCGGCACGATACCGCACGATTGCTCGAACCGTTCCAGCCAGACGGGAACGACACTATCCTCTCTCCCACTCGCGCTCCGAGCTCGCCATCTTCGGTGCAGATGCTCCAGAGGCACATTCTGCTCTCGGTCTCCCGATGGAGCTTTACTGCCAGCGTTATCGTCCTCCGCAACGCTGACGCACGGCGTACCTACGAGGGGATGACAAATTTCGGAGCAGAATGAACCGGAAGTGCGTGTCGGGTCCGTGAATAGCCCGTACGTAATGGCCCCTCGTAATGTATGTACTGCGGGTGATACAAAAAAAAAAAAATACATTGGGAGGATTCCGTCGGAGCACTCGGGAGAAGCAGGACGCTTGCCAACACAGCGGAGACCCCGGAGCGATCACCCGTTAAAAGCTGCGACTTACTCACTATCCAACGGTCTCTCTCCATCTCTCAGGCCGAGTGGATTTATGAGTAAGTCAGACTGGAGTACGAGCTTACTTAGCCAGGACGTTGAGCGCCAACGTGTCTGCTCGGGCCGTTAACGAGCGCTTAAATTCTGCAGCAACGCGCCCTGCACGGTTTTCAACCACCCCCTTCTCTTGGCCGCTGCCGTCTAGCTCCGGGATCGGCGTCGTGACTCGCTATCCCTTTGAATCGCTGCGAGCCGTCGCGCGGATGCCTCGGTGTACCGTGCAAGGCAAGCGGATGAGTGTGGGATCTACGCGGAACGAAGCGGAGGAAGTGAAACGGAGGATAGTAAATACCGCGGAGGAGAGGACGAAGAAGTCTCGCTGACTCGGCAATCCCCGTCCAGACCTCCTCCGCACAGCTCGAAACTATTGTTTCTTGTCTGTCGTTGGTGCTTTTTAGGCTTCTCCGCCGCTATCCGCTTGGCTCGCTCTCGGCCGACACGCTTTTTCATTATCCTACCGCACCGTTGCATCCTCTTTCCGTTAGCCGTGCATCACTGCATCCTGCCCGCCGCAGCGTGAATATACGCGGATGCTTCGCGGAATGAGGTCGCGCGAAGAGGTTTCCATCGCGACACACGACGCCGCTGCGGAATCGCGTTCTCGAGTCTCGCTCCTGTACCATCGGAGCTCTAACGTTTCGGCGACGAAACGCTTTGGTGAAGGCTGCGGGCGAGATCCTCGGGATTCTAACGGACGGACAATGGAAAATAGAGTCTGTAGTTGATGTCGACTCTGGATAGGGTTCCAAATGAGCAAACGCAACGGCAATGTGTGAGAGCGATGGAAATTAAATGGACGTGGATATACAATTAATGCCAACTGTTAGTTTTTATTAACACTAGAACTCATGTAGCATTTTTTTCTAGCCTCTGACTCGTGACTTGGGTGGATATCCACCTCAGGCGTTTCTTCTACGTACGAGGATTCTATGAGCAGTGAATGGGGTTTTCCGCACATGAGTCGCTTTGTTCGTTTTTTAATAAGGATGAGGATCGCATACGGCAAATTTGATTTTATTTTAAGTTTGGGGGTGAAAATCACACTGGAAGCCCAAAACGTAACAAAAATCGGCAACAAACGCATTTTTTTTTGCGAAAAAAATTGTAGATTTTTTTTTTTCAATGTCCCGATTTTCAAATTTTTAACGGTATTTGACAGCTGACACACCAAGTTATTAGGAAAGAAATTGGCACATTGTATTCCGTTCAAACAGCCTATTTCTTTGGACATATGAAAATGTGGAAAAACTCGAAACTGGTAATATGGAAAAAAATCAATGAAAACGCAAAAAAATGCTTTTGCATGAATTTTAACATTTCTTTTTCTTGACAAATTGTAGGTAAATTACTAAGTAAATTATATGTAAAGTCTTAATATACTGTACGGTAATTTTTCATCACAACTGTACAAGAATTTTAATATACCTGTTTATGCATAAAAACTTCCGGTACCAGTAGATTAAATTTCATACGAATTTTTTGTACAGTGTGGCTCAATACCAGAATTTATTTGCATTGCCCTGGCCAGGGAGAATCTTTGATCCTAGTATCAATAAAACATATTCGTTAATGAATTTATTCTCTCTTTCGGTAAACTCTAAGACTTTCGGAGTGTCGTACAAATATATGTAAATTGTTTCTGTAGTGTCGAGGAATTGAGATGTAGGGGACACGATGTCTGCATTTTTTTAAATTCGGTCCCTTTTTTTACTTTTATCTCCTAAAGAGTCTATTTTCAATTGTCGACGGAAACTTGACGCCCTGGACAAGAAACTCGCAGGGTAAAAAAAAAAAATTGAATAGGTATAGCACATAAGAGATTCGAGAATAAAATTATGTGCTGGCGAACGAACGGACGGGCAGGCTCCGCGAGATTTTTATGGTTTCCAAACTTCGATCTTATCGGCTTCGGGGAGAGAGGCTCCCGGCGAGGCTCCGGTGAGCCTCTCCTGCCGTCCCAGACTACCGAGAGGGCCAGCAGTCGTTTCGAAACTTTATAACGACGCCGTCGCCACGCCCGTGGAATTTTTTCATTTCTCTCTCGAAAACCAAGGTACTACGTTGTACCCTGGCCTACCCCTTCCCCGTAAGTCCACCTACAACCCGAGGTCCCGCGCCGAGGCAGAGCCCACTCGTGCGGCATAATTTTCAATTACGATAGATTGTATCTCGTCACGGGCCAAAGAAAGCTTGCGCCGCGTAAACCCGTTCGCGTGAAGGCTGAACAGGAGAAAAAAAAAGAAGAAAAAAAAAGTGTAACCCTCGCAAATCCGAGAGTCATCGATGTCATCCATTAAAAGCGTCTCACCGAGGGAACCATGAGATATATCCATTTTCCTCGGGTATTCCGCGGAGAGTTGAGCGGCGAGAGGAGAGGAATAAGAAAAGAAAAAAAAAAGAATTCGATCTCGCGTTCTATTGTCGAGGAAGGCCCCTTCGCGGATGCTTCGATTACTCGCGATAAAATTCGTCAGGACGCGGCGGCAGTCGGAGAAGCACGATTGCCTCGTGCTGTAATTAAAAGAAAGATTAGTTTCACAGGCTATATCACCACCCACGGGCCTTCCTGGTACCGTTTTACGGTACCCAACGCTCGAACTCCTCTCCGCTCTCTCGTCTCCTCTTTCCTTGCGAGTTACTCCCTTCCTTTTTTTTCTTAGTTTTCTTCCAAGAGGGTAGTCGAGAGGGATGGTTTGGGGCTTGCGCCACTTCAACGATCGCCGGAATTTAATGAACGCGCCCTACGACGAAGAGGCGTCGACAACTACTCGGGCCAGGAAGAACTCGTTCGGTTCGTTTACATACACCGAAAAAAAGGTTCGGTAATATCAAACTCAGCTGCAGTTGCGGGTGGCGAAAGAAATATTTGGTCGATTGGTAGAAATATTTAGTTGATTGAAGGAATATTCAGTTGTTTGACCGAATATTTAGTTGCTTCAACAAATAGTTACTTGGATTTAACAAACATTCTGTTCAATTGACCAAATATTTCTTCCGCCACCCGCAATCGCAGCTTAGTTTGATATTACCAAACCTTTTTTTCGGTGTAGCTTCTCGCGTGTTTTAGCTAAGTCCTGCCAATACGGTGGGATCGAGCGACGGACCCACCGAAAGATACGATATGGAGTTAAAGATTTTTTCGATTTAGGGGTAAGTTGGTTTCGTGATTTTTTTTTTTTATGTTCGACGAATGTTCCAAATCGTCGAAAAATCACGTTTACTGAAAATTTCTGGATGTGTGTGTGGATGTGCGGCGTTACCGAGCGGGTTGAAATTCGCCACGCATGTGAAGCAGTTGGGTGCCTCGGTTTGTTACAATTTGCGCAATGATTGAAACATTCGTTCAGATTTTTGAAATCTTTGAAAAAAGTGTGTTCGCGCTCTAGTTTTCCCAAATTTTTAGTTATCGGGCTGAATGTCTCTATAGAAGTAGAGTACTATCAAACAATTTTCGTTATTGCATATGGCAAGTACCGATCCACCCGTTTAAATTTGATCAAATTTTGAATAAAAAAAGATGCGTATAACTAGAAAAAAATTATTTGACGGCCACCCGCAAATAAATGTTTTTTTTTTTGGTTTAAGTAAAATATGTATTTGATTTAAATAAATGTTTATTTAAATTAAGTATATTGTTATTTAAATCGCCCGTAAAATAAATAATTTTTTAGGTGTACCTCACAAAAACAGACACACGTTTCCGTTTCAAATATCGAGATGGAGGCTAAATAAATGACAAATTCGTGATCAGTGGGAAAAATACATCAGACGTACGTGCCGAAATTACGAATAAAGAACATTTTTTAATAGGGAATTTTTCACAAAAAATTTACAATCACGAGCTTCAGAATCTTCGGGGACGCAAATACACTTCCTCTCATTTTTATTTGACACGGTAATTAAAAAGTATATTTAAATCATCATCGGTTTTCAAGAAGAATTTTTTTCCTTCATAGAGGAAACTTGCTTTTCATAAATATGAAAAAATAGTACAAAGTAATTTGCACACACCTTCCTTATGTATTACAATTTTGTGCATAGCTTTTTTTAGTTCGCCCCTTCATCGATATATTCGGTATATTTTTCCCTCCGCTCACAAATCCACAGCTTGTTCCTGTCAAAGCTTAATATTTAATGTAAAAAATCTGCATCAGACATGAAAAAATAATTAACTTTGGCGATTACAATTATCAAGACCCGTCTGTAGAACGCAAAACCCGGCGACGCCGTCAGTATGACAAAATCCATCGCGATCCTCCGTAATAAATCAACTTATTTGGCTGCCTTCCGCTCGGGATTGCATCGCCGTTTCCATTTCAAATATCGAGGTGGAATCTAAATAAGTGGCAGAGTCGTGATCAATGTGAAAAATACATCAAACGTAGGTGCCGAAATTACAAATAAAGAACATTTTTTAATAGGAAATTTTTCACTATAAATGTATAATCATGAGCTTCAGAATCTTCGGGGTCGCAACTACATTTCCTCTCCTTCATTTTTGGCACGATAATTGAAAAGTACATAAATGTACTTTTTTAAAGAAAACTAGGGACAATGACGCGCGCTGCCGCGCGCGAGCGGAAATTTGTTAGCGCTGCAGCGTTCCGTTTGCCCAAGATCTCTAAATTAGTAATTTGATAAGGAAACTACGGATAAGGGATAAGGGATCATCTGTCCATCGATCTACTGAACTTGCGAATTGAAAGGTCACCCATCTAACTACCGAACTCTCGATTTGAACGATCATCTATCCATTTACTGAACTCTCGATTTGAACATTTTCACTCATCCAACTACTGGACTTTCGATTCGTACGGTCACCCATCCATCTACTGGACTCCCTATTTGAACGGTCACCCATTCATCTACCGAACTCTCGATCTGAATGGTCACCTATCCATCTATTGAACTTTCGATTTGAACATTCAGCGATGCAACTACCGAACTCTCGATTTGTACGGTCACCCATCCAACTACTAAAGTCTCAGTTTGAACGGTCAACCATCCATCTATTAAAATATCGAATTGAAAGGTCACCCATCCAACTACGGAACTGTAGTCCATCTATTGAACAACCACCAAGCCACTTGAAAACAATGGCGGAGGTTATAATTCGATATCTCGAAATTTTTTGAAAAAAAGTGCCGTTTCGCAAAATTTAACATAGGATTCCCTATGCTGAAAATGATGAATTTTTAAAATTTCGAAAAAAATACAAGTTGCATGTGTTTTGAGCCGGAAATGGGCCACTTGAAGCCAATGGAGGGGGTAAAAAATCGATATATCGAAAAAAAAATTTGGCCATTTTAAAAGTGGAAAAATGAGAAGGGTACCCCCCCTTCTCATTTTTCCACTTTTAAAATGGCCAAATATTTTTTTTCGAGATATCGATTTCTTACCACGTCCATTGGCTTCAAGTGGCCCATTTCCGGCTCAAAACACACGCAACTTGTATTTTTTTCGAAATTTTAAAAATTGACCATTTTCAGCATAGGGAATCCTGTGTTAAGATTTGCGAAACGGCACTTTTTTTCAAAAAATTTCGAGATATCGAATTAAAACCTCCGCCATTGTTTTCAAGTGGCATATTTACCAACCGATTTCATTAACGAAAAAATTCTAAAAAATTTTTTTGTAAAAATACCATTTTTGTCGAAAAATGGTAAGGGTACCCCCTTCTCATTTTTCCACTTTTAAAATGGCCAAATTTTTTTTTTCGAGATATCGATTTTTTACCACCTCCATTGGCTTCAAGTGGCCCATTTCCGGTTCAAAACACACGCAACTTGTACTTTTTTCGAAATTTTAAAAATTGACCATTCTCAGCATAGGGAATCCTATGTTAAATTTTGCGAAACGGCACTTTTTTTCAAAAAATTTCGAGATATCGAATTAAAACCTCCGCCATTGTTTTCAAGTGGCATATTTACCAACCGATTTCATTAACGAAAAAATTCTAAAAAATTTTTTTGTAAAAATACCATTTTTGTCGAAAAATGGTAAGGGTACCCCCTTCTCATTTTTCCACTTTTAAAATGGCCAAATTTTTTTTTTCGAGATATCGATTTTTTACCACCTCCATTGGCTTCAAGTGGCCCATTTCCGGTTCAAAACACACGCTACTTGTAATTTTTTCGAAATTTTAAAAATTGACCATTTTCAGCATAGGGAATCCTATGTTAAATTTTGCGAAACGGCACTTTTTTTCAAAAAATTTCGAGATATCGAATTAAAACCTCCGCCATTGTTTTCAAGTGGCATATTTACCAACCGATTTCATTAACGAAAAAATTCTAAAAAATTTTTTTGTAAAAATACCATTTTTGTCGAAAAATGGTAAGGGTACCCCCTTCTCATTTTTCCACTTTTAAAATGGCCAAATTTTTTTTTTCGAGATATCGATTTTTTACCACCTCCATTGGCTTCAAGTGGCCCATTTCCGGTTCAAAACACACGCTACTTGTAATTTTTTCGAAATTTTAAAAATTGACCATTTTCAGCATAGGGAATCCTATGTTAAATTTTGCGAAACGGCACTTTTTTTCAAAAAATTTCGAGATATCGAATTAAAACCTCCGCCATTGTTTTCAAGTGGCATATTTACCAACCGATTTCATTAACGAAAAAATTCTAAAAAATTTTTTTGTAAAAATACCATTTTTGTCGAAAAATGGTAAGGGTACCCCCTTCTCATTTTTCCACTTTTAAAATGGCCAAATTTTTTTTTTCGAGATATCGATTTTTTACCACCTCCATTGGCTTCAAGTGGCCCATTTCCGGTTCAAAACACACGCTACTTGTAATTTTTTCGAAATTTTAAAAATTGACCATTTTCAGCATAGGGAATCCTATGTTAAATTTTGCGAAACGGCACTTTTTTTCAAAAAATTTCGAGATATCGAATTAAAACCTCCGCCATTGTTTTCAAGTGGCATATTTACCAACCGATTTCATTAACGAAAAAATTCTAAAAAATTTTTTTGTAAAAATACCATTTTTGTCGAAAAATGGTAAGGGTACCCCCTTCTCATTTTTCCACTTTTAAAATGGCCAAATATTTTTTTTCGAGATATCGATTTTTTACCACCTCCATTGGCTTCAAGTGGCCCATTTCCGGTTCAAAACACACGCTACTTGTAATTTTTTCGAAATTTTAAAAATTGACCATTTTCAGCATAGGGAATCCTATGTTAAATTTTGCGAAACGGCACTTTTTTTCAAAAAATTTCGAGATATCGAATTAAAACCTCCGCCATTGTTTTCAAGTGGCATATTTACCAACGGATTTCATTAACGAAAAAATTCTAAAAAATTTTTTTGTAAAAATACCAATTTTGTCGAAAAATGGTAAGGGTACCCCCTTCTCATTTGTCCACTTTTAAAATGGCCAAATATTTTTTTTCGAGATATCGATTTTTTACCACCTCCATTGGCTTCAAGTGGCCCATTTCCGGTTCAAAACACACGCTACTTGTAATTTTTTCGAAATTTTAAAAATTGACCATTTTCAGCATAGGAAATCCTATGTTAAATTTTGCGAAACGGCACTTTTTTTCAAAAAATTTCGAGATATCGAATTAAAACCTCCGCCATTGTTTTCAAGTGGCATATTTACCAACCGATTTCATTAACGAAAAAATTATAAAAAATTTTTTTGTAAAAATACCATTTTTGTCGAAAAATGGTAAGCCTATGGTACACCTACAATTTTTCGACAAAAATGGTATTTTTACAAAAAAATTTTTTAGAATTTTTTCGTTAATGAAATCGGTTGGTAAATATGCCACTTGAAAACAATGGCGGAGGTTTTAATTCGATATCTCGAAATTTTTTGAAAAAAAGTGCCGTTTCGCAAAATTTAACATAGGATTCCCTATGCTGAAAATGGTCAATTTTTAAAATTTCGAAAAAATTACAAGTAGCGTGTGTTTTGAGCCGGAAATGGGCCACTTGAAGCCAATGGAGGTGGTAAAAAATCGATATCTCGAAAAAAAATATTTGGCCATTTTAAAAGTGGAAAAATGAGAAGGGGGTACCCTTACCATTTTTCGACAAAAATGGTATTTTTACAAAAAAATTTTTTAGAATTTTTTCGTTAATGAAATCGGTTGGTAAATATGCCACTTGAAAACAATGGCGGAGGTTTTAATTCGATATCTCGAAATTTTTTGAAAAAAAGTGCCGTTTCGCAAAATTTAACATAGGATTCCCTATGCTGAGAATGGTCAATTTTTAAAATTTCGAAAAAAGTACAAGTTGCGTGTGTTTTGAACCGGAAATGGGCCACTTGAAGCCAATGGAGGTGGTAAAAAATCGATATCTCGAAAAAAAAAATTTGGCCATTTTAAAAGTGGAAAAATGAGAAGGGGGTACCCTTACCATTTTTCGACAAAAATGGTATTTTTACAAAAAAATTTTTTAGAATTTTTTCGTTAATGAAATCGGTTGGTAAATATGCCACTTGAAAACAATGGCGGAGGTTTTAATTCGATATCTCGAAATTTTTTGAAAAAAAGTGCCGTTTCGCAAAATTTAACATAGGATTCCCTATGCTGAAAATGGTCAATTTTTAAAATTTCGAAAAAATTACAAGTAGCGTGTGTTTTGAACCGGAAATGGGCCACTTGAAGCCAATGGAGGTGGTAAAAAATCGATATCTCGAAAAAAAATATTTGGCCATTTTAAAAGTGGAAAAATGTGAAGGGGGTACCCTTACCATTTTTCGACAAAATTGGTATTTTTACAAAAAAATTTTTTAGAATTTTTTCGTTAATGAAATGCGTTGGTAAATATGCCACTTGAAAACAATGGCGGAGGTTTTAATTCGATATCTCGAAATTTTTTGAAAAAAAGTGCCGTTTCGCAAAATTTAACATAGGATTCCCTATGCTGAAAATGGTCAATTTTTAAAATTTCGAAAAAATTACAAGTAGCGTGTGTTTTGAACCGGAAATGGGCCACTTGAAGCCAATGGAGGTGGTAAAAAATCGATATCTCGAAAAAAAATATTTGGCCATTTTGAAAGTCGAAAAATGGTAAGGGTACCCCCTTCTCATTTTTCCACTTTTAAAATGGCCAAATATTTTTTTTCGAGATATCGATTTTTTACCACCTTCATTGGCTTCAAGTGGCCCATTTCCGGTTCAAAACACACGCTACTTGTAATTTTTTCGAAATTTTAAAAATTGACCATTTTCAGCATAGGGAATCCTATGTTAAATTTTGCGAAACGGCACTTTTTTCAAAAAATTTCGAGATATCGAATTAAAACCTCCGCCATTGTTTTCAAGTGGCATATTTACCAACGCATTTCATTAACGAAAAAATTCTAAAAAATTTTTTTGTAAAAATACCAATTTTGTCGAAAAATGGTAAGGGTACCCCCTTCTCATTTTTCCACTTTTAAAATGGCCAAATATTTTTTTTCGAGATATCGATTTTTTACCACCTCCATTGGCTTCAAGTGGCCCATTTCCGGCTCAAAACACACGCTACTTGTAATTTTTTCGAAATTTTAAAAATTGACCATTTTCAGCATAGGGAATCCTATGTTAAATTTTGCGAAACGGCACTTTTTTTCAAAAAATTTCGAGATATCGAATTAAAACCTCCGCCATTGTTTTCAAGTGGCATATTTACCAACCGATTTCATTAACGAAAAAATTCTAAAAAATTTTTTTGGAAAAATACCATTTTTGTCGAAAAATGGTAAGGGTACCCCCTTCTCATTTTTCCACTTTTAAAATGGCCAAATATTTTTTTTCGAGATATCGATTTTTTACCACCTCCATGGGCTTCAAGTGGCCCATTTCCGGTTCAAAACACACGCTACTTGTACTTTTTTCGAAATTTTAAAAATTGACCATTTTCAGCATAGGGAATCCTATGTTAAATTTTGCGAAACGGCACTTTTTTTCAAAAAATTTCGAGATATCGAATTAAAACCTCCGCCATTGTTTTCAAGTGGCATATTTACCAACCGATTTCATTAACGAAAAAATTCTAAAAAATTTTTTTGTAAAAATACCATTTTTGTCGAAAAATGGTAAGCCTATGGTACA
Organism: Exephanes ischioxanthus; assembly: GCA_958510785.1. NCBI lineage: Eukaryota > Metazoa > Arthropoda > Insecta > Hymenoptera > Ichneumonidae > Exephanes > Exephanes ischioxanthus. The sequence goes on from OY294019.1 coordinate 18,496,398, forward strand.
CCTACAACTTTTCGACAAAAATGGTATTTTTACAAAAAAATTTTTTAGAATTTTTTCGTTAATGAATTCGGTTGGTAAATATGCCACTTGAAAACAATGGCGGAGGTTTTAATTCGATATCTCGAAATTTTTTGAAAAAAAGTGCCGTTTCGCAAAATTTAACATAGGATTCCCTATGCTGAAAATGGTCAATTTTTAAAATTTCGAAAAAATTACAAGTAGCGTGTGTTTTGAGCCGGAAATGGGCCACTTGAAGCCAATGGAGGTGGTAAAAAATCGATATCTCGAAAAAAAATATTTGGCCATTTTAAAAGTGGAAAAATGAGAAGGGGGTACCCTTACCATTTTTCGACAAAAATGGTATTTTTAAAAAAAAATTTTTTAGAATTTTTTCGTTAATGAAATCGGTTGGTAAATATGCCACTTGAAAACAATGGCGGAGGTTTTAATTCGATATCTCGAAATTTTTTGAAAAAAAGTGCCGTTTCGCAAAATTTAACATAGGATTCCCTATGCTGAAAATGGTCAATTTTTAAAATTTCGAAAAAAGTACAAGTAGCGTGTGTTTTGAACCGGAAATGGGCCACTTGAAGCCAATGGAGGTGGTAAAAAATCGATATCTCGAAAAAAAATATTTGGCCATTTTAAAAGTGGAAAAATGAGAAGGGGGTACCCTTACCATTTTTCGACAAAAATGGTATTTTTACAAAAAAATTTTTTAGAATTTTTTCGTTAATGAAATCGGTTGGTAAATATGCCACTTGAAAACAATGGCGGAGGTTTTAATTCGATATCTCGAAATTTTTTGAAAAAAAGTGCCGTTTCGCAAAATTTAACATAGGATTCCCTATGCTGAAAATGGTCAATTTTTAAAATTTCGAAAAAATTACAAGTAGCGTGTGTTTTGAACCGGAAATGGGCCACTTGAAGCCAATGGAGGTGGTAAAAAATCGATATCTCGAAAAAAAATATTTGGCCATTTTAAAAGTGGACAAATGAGAAGGGGGTACCCTTACCATTTTTCGACAAAATTGGTATTTTTACAAAAAAATTTTTTAGAATTTTTTCGTTAATGAAATCCGTTGGTAAATATGCCACTTGAAAACAATGGCGGAGGTTTTAATTCGATATCTCGAAATTTTTTGAAAAAAAGTGCCGTTTCGCAAAATTTAACATAGGATTCCCTATGCTGAAAATGGTCAATTTTTAAAATTTCGAAAAAAGTACAAGTAGCGTGTGTTTTGAACCGGAAATGGGCCACTTGAAGCCAATGGAGGTGGTAAAAAATCGATATCTCGAAAAAAAAAATTTGGCCATTTTGAAAGTCGAAAAATGGTAAGGGTACCCCCTTCTCATTTTTCCACTTTTAAAATGGCCAAATATTTTTTTTCGAGATATCGATTTTTTACCACCTTCATTGGCTTCAAGTGGCCCATTTCCGGTTCAAAACACACGCTACTTGTAATTTTTTCGAAATTTTAAAAATTGACCATTTTCAGCATAGGGAATCCTATGTTAAATTTTGCGAAACGGCACTTTTTTTCAAAAAATTTCGAGATATCGAATTAAAACCTCCGCCATTGTTTTCAAGTGGCATATTTACCAACGCATTTCATTAACGAAAAAATTCTAAAAAATTTTTTTGTAAAAATACCAATTTTGTCGAAAAATGGTAAGGGTACCCCCTTCTCATTTTTCCACTTTTAAAATGGCCAAATATTTTTTTTCGAGATATCGAATTTTTACCACCTCCATTGGCTTCAAGTGGCCCATTTCCGGCTCAAAACACACGCTACTTGTAATTTTTTCGAAATTTTAAAAATTGACCATTTTCAGCATAGGGAATCCTATGTTAAATTTTGCGAAACGGCACTTTTTTTCAAAAAATTTCGAGATATCGAATTAAAACCTCCGCCATTGTTTTCAAGTGGCATATTTACCAACCGATTTCATTAACGAAAAAATTCTAAAAAATTTTTTTGGAAAAATACCATTTTTGTCGAAAAATGGTAAGGGTACCCCCTTCTCATTTTTCCACTTTTAAAATGGCCAAATTTTTTTTTTCGAGATATCGATTTTTTACCACCTCCATTGGCTTCAAGTGGCCCATTTCCGGTTCAAAACACACGCTACTTGTAATTTTTTCGAAATTTTAAAAATTGACCATTTTCAGCATAGGGAATCCTATGTTAAATTTTGCGAAACGGCACTTTTTTTCAAAAAATTTCGAGATATCGAATTAAAACCTCCGCCATTGTTTTCAAGTGGCATATTTACCAACCGATTTCATTAACGAAAAAATTCTAAAAAATTTTTTTGGAAAAATACCATTTTTGTCGAAAAATGGTAAGGGTACCCCCTTCTCATTTTTCCACTTTTAAAATGGCCAAATATTTTTTTTCGAGATATCGATTTTTTACCACCTCCATGGGCTTCAAGTGGCCCATTTCCGGTTCAAAACACACGCTACTTGTAATTTTTTCGAAATTTTAAAAATTGACCATTTTCAGCATAGGGAATCCTATGTTAAATTTTGCGAAACGGCACTTTTTTTCAAAAAATTTCGAGATATCGAATTAAAACCTCCGCCATTGTTTTCAAGTGGCATATTTACCAACCGATTTCATTAACGAAAAAATTCTAAAAAATTTTTTTGTAAAAATACCATTTTTGTCGAAAAATGGTAAGGGTACCCCCTTCTCATTTTTCCACTTTTAAAATGGCCAAATTTTTTTTTTCGAGATATCGATTTTTTACCACCTCCATTGGCTTCAAGTGGCCCATTTCCGGTTCAAAACACACGCTACTTGTAATTTTTTCGAAATTTTAAAAATTGACCATTTTCAGCATAGGGAATCCTATGTTAAATTTTGCGAAACGGCACTTTTTTTCAAAAAATTTCGAGATATCGAATTAAAACCTCCGCCATTGTTTTCAAGTGGCATATTTACCAACCGATTTCATTAACGAAAAAATTCTAAAAAATTTTTTTGTAAAAATACCATTTTTGTCGAAAAATGGTAAGGGTACCCCCTTCTCATTTTTCCACTTTTAAAATGGCCAAATTTTTTTTTTCGAGATATCGATTTTTTACCACCTCCATTGGCTTCAAGTGGCCCATTTCCGGTTCAAAACACACGCTACTTGTAATTTTTTCGAAATTTTAAAAATTGACCATTTTCAGCATAGGGAATCCTATGTTAAATTTTGCGAAACGGCACTTTTTTTCAAAAAATTTCGAGATATCGAATTAAAACCTCCGCCATTGTTTTCAAGTGGCATATTTACCAACCGATTTCATTAACGAAAAAATTCTAAAAAATTTTTTTGTAAAAATACCATTTTTGTCGAAAAATGGTAAGGGTACCCCCTTTTCATTTTTCCACTTTCAAAATGGCCAAATATTTTTTTTCGAGATATCGATTTTTTACCACCTCCATTGGCTTCAAGTGGCCCATTTCCGGCTCAAAACACACGCTACTTGTAATTTTTTCGAAATTTTAAAAATTGACCATTTTCAGCATAGGGAATCCTATGTTAAATTTTGCGAAACGGCACTTTTTTTCAAAAAATTTCGAGATATCGAATTAAAACCTCCGCCATTGTTTTCAAGTGGCATATTTACCAACGCATTTCATTAACGAAAAAATTCTAAAAAATTTTTTTGTAAAAATACCAATTTTGTCGAAAAATGGTAAGGGTACCCCCTTCTCATTTTTCCACTTTTAAAATGGCCAAATATTTTTTTTCGAGATATCGAATTTTTACCACCTCCATTGGCTTCAAGTGGCCCATTTCCGGCTCAAAACACACGCTACTTGTAATTTTTTCGAAATTTTAAAAATTGACCATTTTCAGCATAGGGAATCCTATGTTAAATTTTGCGAAACGGCACTTTTTTTCAAAAAATTTCGAGATATCGAATTAAAACCTCCGCCATTGTTTTCAAGTGGCATATTTACCAACCGATTTCATTAACGAAAAAATTCTAAAAAATTTTTTTGGAAAAATACCATTTTTGTCGAAAAATGGTAAGGGTACCCCCTTCTCATTTTTCCACTTTTAAAATGGCCAAATTTTTTTTTTCGAGATATCGATTTTTTACCACCTCCATTGGCTTCAAGTGGCCCATTTCCGGTTCAAAACACACGCTACTTGTAATTTTTTCGAAATTTTAAAAATTGACCATTTTCAGCATAGGGAATCCTATGTTAAATTTTGCGAAACGGCACTTTTTTTCAAAAAATTTCGAGATATCGAATTAAAACCTCCGCCATTGTTTTCAAGTGGCATATTTACCAACCGATTTCATTAACGAAAAAATTCTAAAAAATTTTTTTGGAAAAATACCATTTTTGTCGAAAAATGGTAAGGGTACCCCCTTCTCATTTTTCCACTTTTAAAATGGCCAAATATTTTTTTTCGAGATATCGATTTTTTACCACCTCCATGGGCTTCAAGTGGCCCATTTCCGGTTCAAAACACACGCTACTTGTAATTTTTTCGAAATTTTAAAAATTGACCATTTTCAGCATAGGGAATCCTATGTTAAATTTTGCGAAACGGCACTTTTTTTCAAAAAATTTCGAGATATCGAATTAAAACCTCCGCCATTGTTTTCAAGTGGCATATTTACCAACCGATTTCATTAACGAAAAAATTCTAAAAAATTTTTTTGTAAAAATACCATTTTTGTCGAAAAATGGTAAGGGTACCCCCTTCTCATTTTTCCACTTTTAAAATGGCCAAATTTTTTTTTTCGAGATATCGATTTTTTACCACCTCCATTGGCTTCAAGTGGCCCATTTCCGGTTCAAAACACACGCTACTTGTAATTTTTTCGAAATTTTAAAAATTGACCATTTTCAGCATAGGGAATCCTATGTTAAATTTTGCGAAACGGCACTTTTTTTCAAAAAATTTCGAGATATCGAATTAAAACCTCCGCCATTGTTTTCAAGTGGCATATTTACCAACCGATTTCATTAACGAAAAAATTCTAAAAAATTTTTTTGTAAAAATACCATTTTTGTCGAAAAATGGTAAGGGTACCCCCTTCTCATTTTTCCACTTTTAAAATGGCCAAATTTTTTTTTTCGAGATATCGATTTTTTACCACCTCCATTGGCTTCAAGTGGCCCATTTCCGGTTCAAAACACACGCTACTTGTAATTTTTTCGAAATTTTAAAAATTGACCATTTTCAGCATAGGGAATCCTATGTTAAATTTTGCGAAACGGCACTTTTTTTCAAAAAATTTCGAGATATCGAATTAAAACCTCCGCCATTGTTTTCAAGTGGCATATTTACCAACCGATTTCATTAACGAAAAAATTCTAAAAAATTTTTTTGTAAAAATACCATTTTTGTCGAAAAATGGTAAGGGTACCCCCTTTTCATTTTTCCACTTTCAAAATGGCCAAATATTTTTTTTCGAGATATCGATTTTTTACCACCTCCATTGGCTTCAAGTGGCCCATTTCCGGCTCAAAACACACGCTACTTGTAATTTTTTCGAAATTTTAAAAATTGACCATTTTCAGCATAGGGAATCCTATGTTAAATTTTGCGAAACGGCACTTTTTTTCAAAAAATTTCGAGATATCGAATTAAAACCTCCGCCATTGTTTTCAAGTGGCATATTTACCAACAGATTTCATTAACGAAAAAATTCTAAAAAATTTTTTTGTAAAAATACCATTTTTGTCGAAAAATGGTAAGGGTACCCCCTTCTCATTTTTCCACTTTTAAAATGGCCAAATTTTTTTTTTCGAGATATCGATTTTTTACCACCTCCATTGGCTTCAAGTGGCCCATTTCCGGTTCAAAACACACGCTACTTGTAATTTTTTCGAAATTTTAAAAATTGACCATTTTCAGCATAGGGAATCCTATGTTAAATTTTGCGAAACGGCACTTTTTTTCAAAAAATTTCGAGATATCGAATTAAAACCTCCGCCATTGTTTTCAAGTGGCATATTTACCAACCGATTTCATTAACGAAAAAATTCTAAAAAATTTTTTTGTAAAAATACCATTTTTGTCGAAAAATGGTAAGCCTATGGTACACCTACAACTTTTCGACAAAAATAGTATTTTTACAAAAAAATTTTTTAGAATTTTTTCGTTAATGAATTCGGTTGGTAAATATGCCACTTGAAAACAATGGCGGAGGTTTTAATTCGATATCTCGAAATTTTTTGAAAAAAAGTGCCGTTTCGCAAAATTTAACATAGGATTCCCTATGCTGAAAATGGTCAATTTTTAAAATTTCGAAAAAATTACAAGTAGCGTGTGTTTTGAGCCGGAAATGGGCCACTTGAAGCCAATGGAGGTGGTAAAAAATCGATATCTCGAAAAAAAATATTTGGCCATTTTAAAAGTGGAAAAATGAGAAGGGGGTACCCTTACCATTTTTCAACAAAAATGGTATTTTTACAAAAAAATTTTTTAGAATTTTTTCGTTAATGAAATCGGTTGGTAAATATGCCACTTGAAAACAATGGCGGAGGTTTTAATTCGATATCTCGAAATTTTTTGAAAAAAAGTGCCGTTTCGCAAAATTTAACATAGGATTCCCTATGCTGAAAATGGTCAATTTTTAAAATTTCGAAAAAATTACAAGTAGCGTGTGTTTTGAACCGGAAATGGGCCACTTGAAGCCAATGGAGGTGGTAAAAAATCGATATCTCGAAAAAAAATATTTGGCCATTTTAAAAGTGGAAAAATGAGAAGGGGGTACCCTTACCATTTTTCGACAAAAATGGTATTTTTACAAAAAAATTTTTTAGAATTTTTTCGTTAATGAAATCGGTTGGTAAATATGCCACTTGAAAACAATGGCGGAGGTTTTAATTCGATATCTCGAAATTTTTTGAAAAAAAGTGCCGTTTCGCAAAATTTAACATAGGATTCCCTATGCTGAAAATGGTCAATTTTTAAAATTTCGAAAAAATTACAAGTAGCGTGTGTTTTGAACCGGAAATGGGCCACTTGAAGCCAATGGAGGTGGTAAAAAATCGATATCTCGAAAAAAAATATTTGGCCATTTTAAAAGTGGACAAATGCGAAGGGGGTACCCTTACCATTTTTCGACAAAATTGGTATTTTTACAAAAAAATTTTTTAGAATTTTTTCGTTAATGAAATCCGTTGGTAAATATGCCACTTGAAAACAATGGCGGAGGTTTTAATTCGATATCTCGAAATTTTTTGAAAAAAAGTGCCGTTTCGCAAAATTTAACATAGGATTCCCTATGCTGAAAATGGTCAATTTTTAAAATTTCGAAAAAAGTACAAGTAGCGTGTGTTTTGAACCGGAAATGGGCCACTTGAAGCCAATGGAGGTGGTAAAAAATCGATATCTCGAAAAAAAAAATTTGGCCATTTTGAAAGTCGAAAAATGGTAAGGGTACCCCCTTCTCATTTTTCCACTTTTAAAATGGCCAAATATTTTTTTTCGAGATATCGATTTTTTACCACCTTCATTGGCTTCAAGTGGCCCATTTCCGGTTCAAAACACACGCTACTTGTAATTTTTTCGAAATTTTAAAAATTGACCATTTTCAGCATAGGGAATCCTATGTTAAATTTTGCGAAACGGCACTTTTTTTCAAAAAATTTCGAGATATCGAATTAAAACCTCCGCCATTGTTTTCAAGTGGCATATTTACCAACGCATTTCATTAACGAAAAAATTCTAAAAAATTTTTTTGTAAAAATACCAATTTTGTCGAAAAATGGTAAGGGTACCCCCTTCTCATTTTTCCACTTTTAAAATGGCCAAATATTTTTTTTCGAGATATCGAATTTTTACCACCTCCATTGGCTTCAAGTGGCCCATTTCCGGCTCAAAACACACGCTACTTGTAATTTTTTCGAAATTTTAAAAATTGACCATTTTCAGCATAGGGAATCCTATGTTAAATTTTGCGAAACGGCACTTTTTTTCAAAAAATTTCGAGATATCGAATTAAAACCTCCGCCATTGTTTTCAAGTGGCATATTTACCAACCGATTTCATTAACGAAAAAATTCTAAAAAATTTTTTTGTAAAAATACCATTTATGTCGAAAAATGGTAAGGGTACCCCCTTCTCATTTTTCCCCTTTTAAAATGGCTAAATATTTTTTTTCGAGATATCGATTTTTTACCACCTCCATTGGCTTCAAGTGGCCCATTTCCGGTTCAAAACACACGCTACTTGTAATTTTTTCGAAATTTTAAAAATTGACCATTTTCAGCATAGGGAATCCTATGTTAAATTTTGCGAAACGGCACTTTTTTTCAAAAAATTTCGAGATATCGAATTAAAACCTCCGCCATTGTTTTCAAGTGGCATATTTACCAACAGATTTCATTAACGAAAAAATTCTAAAAAATTTTTTTGTAAAAATACCATTTTTGTCGAAAAATGGTAAGGGTACCCCCTTCTCATTTTTCCACTTTTAAAATGGCCAAATTTTTTTTTTCGAGATATCGATTTTTTACCACCTCCATTGGCTTCAAGTGGCCCATTTCCGGTTCAAAACACACGCTACTTGTAATTTTTTCGAAATTTTAAAAATTGACCATTTTCAGCATAGGGAATCCTATGTTAAATTTTGCGAAACGGCACTTTTTTTCAAAAAATTTCGAGATATCGAATTAAAACCTCCGCCATTGTTTTCAAGTGGCATATTTACCAACCGATTTCATTAACGAAAAAATTCTAAAAAATTTTTTTGTAAAAATACCATTTTTGTCGAAAAATGGTAAGCCTATGGTACACCTACAACTTTTCGACAAAAATAGTATTTTTACAAAAAAATTTTTTAGAATTTTTTCGTTAATGAATTCGGTTGGTAAATAAAAAAAATATTTGGCCATTTTAAAAGTGGACAAATGAGAAGGGGGTACCCTTACCATTTTTCGACAAAATTGGTATTTTTACAAAAAAATTTTTTAGAATTTTTTCGTTAATGAAATCCGTTGGTAAATATGCCACTTGAAAACAATGGCGGAGGTTTTAATTCGATATCTCGAAATTTTTTGAAAAAAAGTGCCGTTTCGCAAAATTTAACATAGGATTCCCTATGCTGAAAATGGTCAATTTTTAAAATTTCGAAAAAAGTACAAGTAGCGTGTGTTTTGAACCGGAAATGGGCCACTTGAAGCCAATGGAGGTGGTAAAAAATCGATATCTCGAAAAAAAAAATTTGGCCATTTTGAAAGTCGAAAAATGGTAAGGGTACCCCCTTCTCATTTTTCCACTTTTAAAATGGCCAAATATTTTTTTTCGAGATATCGATTTTTTACCACCTTCATTGGCTTCAAGTGGCCCATTTCCGGTTCAAAACACACGCTACTTGTAATTTTTTCGAAATTTTAAAAATTGACCATTTTCAGCATAGGGAATCCTATGTTAAATTTTGCGAAACGGCACTTTTTTTCAAAAAATTTCGAGATATCGAATTAAAACCTCCGCCATTGTTTTCAAGTGGCATATTTACCAACGCATTTCATTAACGAAAAAATTCTAAAAAATTTTTTTGTAAAAATACCAATTTTGTCGAAAAATGGTAAGGGTACCCCCTTCTCATTTTTCCACTTTTAAAATGGCCAAATATTTTTTTTCGAGATATCGAATTTTTACCACCTCCATTGGCTTCAAGTGGCCCATTTCCGGCTCAAAACACACGCTACTTGTAATTTTTTCGAAATTTTAAAAATTGACCATTTTCAGCATAGGGAATCCTATGTTAAATTTTGCGAAACGGCACTTTTTTTCAAAAAATTTCGAGATATCGAATTAAAACCTCCGCCATTGTTTTCAAGTGGCATATTTACCAACCGATTTCATTAACGAAAAAATTCTAAAAAATTTTTTTGTAAAAATACCATTTATGTCGAAAAATGGTAAGGGTACCCCCTTCTCATTTTTCCCCTTTTAAAATGGCTAAATATTTTTTTTCGAGATATCGATTTTTTACCACCTCCATTGGCTTCAAGTGGCCCATTTCCGGTTCAAAACACACGCTACTTGTAATTTTTTCGAAATTTTAAAAATTGACCATTTTCAGCATAGGGAATCCTATGTTAAATTTTGCGAAACGGCACTTTTTTTCAAAAAATTTCGAGATATCGAATTAAAACCTCCGCCATTGTTTTCAAGTGGCATATTTACCAACAGATTTCATTAACGAAAAAATTCTAAAAAATTTTTTTGTAAAAATACCATTTTTGTCGAAAAATGGTAAGGGTACCCCCTTCTCATTTTTCCACTTTTAAAATGGCCAAATTTTTTTTTTCGAGATATCGATTTTTTACCACCTCCATTGGCTTCAAGTGGCCCATTTCCGGTTCAAAACACACGCTACTTGTAATTTTTTCGAAATTTTAAAAATTGACCATTTTCAGCATAGGGAATCCTATGTTAAATTTTGCGAAACGGCACTTTTTTTCAAAAAATTTCGAGATATCGAATTAAAACCTCCGCCATTGTTTTCAAGTGGCATATTTACCAACCGATTTCATTAACGAAAAAATTCTAAAAAATTTTTTTGTAAAAATACCATTTTTGTCGAAAAATGGTAAGCCTATGGTACACCTACAACTTTTCGACAAAAATAGTATTTTTACAAAAAAATTTTTTAGAATTTTTTCGTTAATGAATTCGGTTGGTAAATATGCCACTTGAAAACAATGGCGGAGGTTTTAATTCGATATCTCGAAATTTTTTGAAAAAAAGTGCCGTTTCGCAAAATTTAACATAGGATTCCCTATGCTGAAAATGGTCAATTTTTAAAATTTCGAAAAAATTACAAGTAGCGTGTGTTTTGAGCCGGAAATGGGCCACTTGAAGCCAATGGAGGTGGTAAAAAATCGATATCTCGAAAAAAAATATTTGGCCATTTTAAAAGTGGAAAAATGAGAAGGGGGTACCCTTACCATTTTTCGACAAAAATGGTATTTTTACAAAAAAATTTTTTAGAATTTTTTCGTTAATGAAATCGGGTGGTAAATATGCCACTTGAAAACAATGGCGGAGGTTTTAATTCGATATCTCGAAATTTTTTGAAAAAAAGTGCCGTTTCGCAAAATTTAACATAGGATTCCCTATGCTGAGAATGGTCAATTTTTAAAATTTCGAAAAAAGTACAAGTTGCGTGTGTTTTGAACCGGAAATGGGCCACTTGAAGCCAATGGAGGTGGTAAAAAATCGATATCTCGAAAAAAAAAATTTGGCCATTTTAAAAGTGGAAAAATGAGAAGGGGGTACCCTTACCATTTTTCGACAAAAATGGTATTTTTACAAAAAAATTTTTTAGAATTTTTTCGTTAATGAAATCGGTTGGTAAATATGCCACTTGAAAACAATGGCGGAGGTTTTAATTCGATATCTCGAAATTTTTTGAAAAAAAGTGCCGTTTCGCAAAATTTAACATAGGATTCCCTATGCTGAAAATGGTCAATTTTTAAAATTTCGAAAAAATTACAAGTAGCGTGTGTTTTGAACCGGAAATGGGCCACTTGAAGCCAATGGAGGTGGTAAAAAATCGATATCTCGAAAAAAAATATTTGGCCATTTTAAAAGTGGAAAAATGTGAAGGGGGTACCCTTACCATTTTTCGACAAAATTGGTATTTTTACAAAAAAATTTTTTAGAATTTTTTCGTTAATGAAATGCGTTGGTAAATATGCCACTTGAAAACAATGGCGGAGGTTTTAATTCGATATCTCGAAATTTTTTGAAAAAAAGTGCCGTTTCGCAAAATTTAACATAGGATTCCCTATGCTGAAAATGGTCAATTTTTAAAATTTCGAAAAAATTACAAGTAGCGTGTGTTTTGAACCGGAAATGGGCCACTTGAAGCCAATGGAGGTGGTAAAAAATCGATATCTCGAAAAAAAATATTTGGCCATTTTGAAAGTCGAAAAATGGTAAGGGTACCCCCTTCTCATTTTTCCACTTTTAAAATGGCCAAATATTTTTTTTCGAGATATCGATTTTTTACCACCTTCATTGGCTTCAAGTGGCCCATTTCCGGTTCAAAACACACGCTACTTGTAATTTTTTCGAAATTTTAAAAATTGACCATTTTCAGCATAGGGAATCCTATGTTAAATTTTGCGAAACGGCACTTTTTTCAAAAAATTTCGAGATATCGAATTAAAACCTCCGCCATTGTTTTCAAGTGGCATATTTACCAACGCATTTCATTAACGAAAAAATTCTAAAAAATTTTTTTGTAAAAATACCAATTTTGTCGAAAAATGGTAAGGGTACCCCCTTCTCATTTTTCCACTTTTAAAATGGCCAAATATTTTTTTTCGAGATATCGATTTTTTACCACCTCCATTGGCTTCAAGTGGCCCATTTCCGGCTCAAAACACACGCTACTTGTAATTTTTTCGAAATTTTAAAAATTGACCATTTTCAGCATAGGGAATCCTATGTTAAATTTTGCGAAACGGCACTTTTTTTCAAAAAATTTCGAGATATCGAATTAAAACCTCCGCCATTGTTTTCAAGTGGCATATTTACCAACCGATTTCATTAACGAAAAAATTCTAAAAAATTTTTTTGGAAAAATACCATTTTTGTCGAAAAATGGTAAGGGTACCCCCTTCTCATTTTTCCACTTTTAAAATGGCCAAATATTTTTTTTCGAGATATCGATTTTTTACCACCTCCATGGGCTTCAAGTGGCCCATTTCCGGTTCAAAACACACGCTACTTGTACTTTTTTCGAAATTTTAAAAATTGACCATTTTCAGCATAGGGAATCCTATGTTAAATTTTGCGAAACGGCACTTTTTTTCAAAAAATTTCGAGATATCGAATTAAAACCTCCGCCATTGTTTTCAAGTGGCATATTTACCAACCGATTTCATTAACGAAAAAATTCTAAAAAATTTTTTTGTAAAAATACCATTTTTGTCGAAAAATGGTAAGCCTATGGTACACCTACAACTTTTCGACAAAAATGGTATTTTTACAAAAAAATTTTTTAGAATTTTTTCGTTAATGAATTCGGTTGGTAAATATGCCACTTGAAAACAATGGCGGAGGTTTTAATTCGATATCTCGAAATTTTTTGAAAAAAAGTGCCGTTTCGCAAAATTTAACATAGGATTCCCTATGCTGAAAATGGTCAATTTTTAAAATTTCGAAAAAATTACAAGTAGCGTGTGTTTTGAGCCGGAAATGGGCCACTTGAAGCCAATGGAGGTGGTAAAAAATCGATATCTCGAAAAAAAATATTTGGCCATTTTAAAAGTGGAAAAATGAGAAGGGGGTACCCTTACCATTTTTCGACAAAAATGGTATTTTTAAAAAAAAATTTTTTAGAATTTTTTCGTTAATGAAATCGGTTGGTAAATATGCCACTTGAAAACAATGGCGGAGGTTTTAATTCGATATCTCGAAATTTTTTGAAAAAAAGTGCCGTTTCGCAAAATTTAACATAGGATTCCCTATGCTGAAAATGGTCAATTTTTAAAATTTCGAAAAAAGTACAAGTAGCGTGTGTTTTGAACCGGAAATGGGCCACTTGAAGCCAATGGAGGTGGTAAAAAATCGATATCTCGAAAAAAAATATTTGGCCATTTTAAAAGTGGAAAAATGAGAAGGGGGTACCCTTACCATTTTTCGACAAAAATGGTATTTTTACAAAAAAATTTTTTAGAATTTTTTCGTTAATGAAATCGGTTGGTAAATATGCCACTTGAAAACAATGGCGGAGGTTTTAATTCGATATCTCGAAATTTTTTGAAAAAAAGTGCCGTTTCGCAAAATTTAACATAGGATTCCCTATGCTGAAAATGGTCAATTTTTAAAATTTCGAAAAAATTACAAGTAGCGTGTGTTTTGAACCGGAAATGGGCCACTTGAAGCCAATGGAGGTGGTAAAAAATCGATATCTCGAAAAAAAATATTTGGCCATTTTAAAAGTGGACAAATGAGAAGGGGGTACCCTTACCATTTTTCGACAAAATTGGTATTTTTACAAAAAAATTTTTTAGAATTTTTTCGTTAATGAAATCCGTTGGTAAATATGCCACTTGAAAACAATGGCGGAGGTTTTAATTCGATATCTCGAAATTTTTTGAAAAAAAGTGCCGTTTCGCAAAATTTAACATAGGATTCCCTATGCTGAAAATGGTCAATTTTTAAAATTTCGAAAAAAGTACAAGTAGCGTGTGTTTTGAACCGGAAATGGGCCACTTGAAGCCAATGGAGGTGGTAAAAAATCGATATCTCGAAAAAAAAAATTTGGCCATTTTGAAAGTCGAAAAATGGTAAGGGTACCCCCTTCTCATTTTTCCACTTTTAAAATGGCCAAATATTTTTTTTCGAGATATCGATTTTTTACCACCTTCATTGGCTTCAAGTGGCCCATTTCCGGTTCAAAACACACGCTACTTGTAATTTTTTCGAAATTTTAAAAATTGACCATTTTCAGCATAGGGAATCCTATGTTAAATTTTGCGAAACGGCACTTTTTTTCAAAAAATTTCGAGATATCGAATTAAAACCTCCGCCATTGTTTTCAAGTGGCATATTTACCAACGCATTTCATTAACGAAAAAATTCTAAAAAATTTTTTTGTAAAAATACCAATTTTGTCGAAAAATGGTAAGGGTACCCCCTTCTCATTTTTCCACTTTTAAAATGGCCAAATATTTTTTTTCGAGATATCGAATTTTTACCACCTCCATTGGCTTCAAGTGGCCCATTTCCGGCTCAAAACACACGCTACTTGTAATTTTTTCGAAATTTTAAAAATTGACCATTTTCAGCATAGGGAATCCTATGTTAAATTTTGCGAAACGGCACTTTTTTTCAAAAAATTTCGAGATATCGAATTAAAACCTCCGCCATTGTTTTCAAGTGGCATATTTACCAACCGATTTCATTAACGAAAAAATTCTAAAAAATTTTTTTGGAAAAATACCATTTTTGTCGAAAAATGGTAAGGGTACCCCCTTCTCATTTTTCCACTTTTAAAATGGCCAAATTTTTTTTTTCGAGATATCGATTTTTTACCACCTCCATTGGCTTCAAGTGGCCCATTTCCGGTTCAAAACACACGCTACTTGTAATTTTTTCGAAATTTTAAAAATTGACCATTTTCAGCATAGGGAATCCTATGTTAAATTTTGCGAAACGGCACTTTTTTTCAAAAAATTTCGAGATATCGAATTAAAACCTCCGCCATTGTTTTCAAGTGGCATATTTACCAACCGATTTCATTAACGAAAAAATTCTAAAAAATTTTTTTGGAAAAATACCATTTTTGTCGAAAAATGGTAAGGGTACCCCCTTCTCATTTTTCCACTTTTAAAATGGCCAAATATTTTTTTTCGAGATATCGATTTTTTACCACCTCCATGGGCTTCAAGTGGCCCATTTCCGGTTCAAAACACACGCTACTTGTAATTTTTTCGAAATTTTAAAAATTGACCATTTTCAGCATAGGGAATCCTATGTTAAATTTTGCGAAACGGCACTTTTTTTCAAAAAATTTCGAGATATCGAATTAAAACCTCCGCCATTGTTTTCAAGTGGCATATTTACCAACCGATTTCATTAACGAAAAAATTCTAAAAAATTTTTTTGTAAAAATACCATTTTTGTCGAAAAATGGTAAGGGTACCCCCTTCTCATTTTTCCACTTTTAAAATGGCCAAATTTTTTTTTTCGAGATATCGATTTTTTACCACCTCCATTGGCTTCAAGTGGCCCATTTCCGGTTCAAAACACACGCTACTTGTAATTTTTTCGAAATTTTAAAAATTGACCATTTTCAGCATAGGGAATCCTATGTTAAATTTTGCGAAACGGCACTTTTTTTCAAAAAATTTCGAGATATCGAATTAAAACCTCCGCCATTGTTTTCAAGTGGCATATTTACCAACCGATTTCATTAACGAAAAAATTCTAAAAAATTTTTTTGTAAAAATACCATTTTTGTCGAAAAATGGTAAGGGTACCCCCTTCTCATTTTTCCACTTTTAAAATGGCCAAATTTTTTTTTTCGAGATATCGATTTTTTACCACCTCCATTGGCTTCAAGTGGCCCATTTCCGGTTCAAAACACACGCTACTTGTAATTTTTTCGAAATTTTAAAAATTGACCATTTTCAGCATAGGGAATCCTATGTTAAATTTTGCGAAACGGCACTTTTTTTCAAAAAATTTCGAGATATCGAATTAAAACCTCCGCCATTGTTTTCAAGTGGCATATTTACCAACCGATTTCATTAACGAAAAAATTCTAAAAAATTTTTTTGTAAAAATACCATTTTTGTCGAAAAATGGTAAGGGTACCCCCTTTTCATTTTTCCACTTTCAAAATGGCCAAATATTTTTTTTCGAGATATCGATTTTTTACCACCTCCATTGGCTTCAAGTGGCCCATTTCCGGCTCAAAACACACGCTACTTGTAATTTTTTCGAAATTTTAAAAATTGACCATTTTCAGCATAGGGAATCCTATGTTAAATTTTGCGAAACGGCACTTTTTTTCAAAAAATTTCGAGATATCGAATTAAAACCTCCGCCATTGTTTTCAAGTGGCATATTTACCAACGCATTTCATTAACGAAAAAATTCTAAAAAATTTTTTTGTAAAAATACCAATTTTGTCGAAAAATGGTAAGGGTACCCCCTTCTCATTTTTCCACTTTTAAAATGGCCAAATATTTTTTTTCGAGATATCGAATTTTTACCACCTCCATTGGCTTCAAGTGGCCCATTTCCGGCTCAAAACACACGCTACTTGTAATTTTTTCGAAATTTTAAAAATTGACCATTTTCAGCATAGGGAATCCTATGTTAAATTTTGCGAAACGGCACTTTTTTTCAAAAAATTTCGAGATATCGAATTAAAACCTCCGCCATTGTTTTCAAGTGGCATATTTACCAACCGATTTCATTAACGAAAAAATTCTAAAAAATTTTTTTGGAAAAATACCATTTTTGTCGAAAAATGGTAAGGGTACCCCCTTCTCATTTTTCCACTTTTAAAATGGCCAAATTTTTTTTTTCGAGATATCGATTTTTTACCACCTCCATTGGCTTCAAGTGGCCCATTTCCGGTTCAAAACACACGCTACTTGTAATTTTTTCGAAATTTTAAAAATTGACCATTTTCAGCATAGGGAATCCTATGTTAAATTTTGCGAAACGGCACTTTTTTTCAAAAAATTTCGAGATATCGAATTAAAACCTCCGCCATTGTTTTCAAGTGGCATATTTACCAACCGATTTCATTAACGAAAAAATTCTAAAAAATTTTTTTGGAAAAATACCATTTTTGTCGAAAAATGGTAAGGGTACCCCCTTCTCATTTTTCCACTTTTAAAATGGCCAAATATTTTTTTTCGAGATATCGATTTTTTACCACCTCCATGGGCTTCAAGTGGCCCATTTCCGGTTCAAAACACACGCTACTTGTAATTTTTTCGAAATTTTAAAAATTGACCATTTTCAGCATAGGGAATCCTATGTTAAATTTTGCGAAACGGCACTTTTTTTCAAAAAATTTCGAGATATCGAATTAAAACCTCCGCCATTGTTTTCAAGTGGCATATTTACCAACCGATTTCATTAACGAAAAAATTCTAAAAAATTTTTTTGTAAAAATACCATTTTTGTCGAAAAATGGTAAGGGTACCCCCTTCTCATTTTTCCACTTTTAAAATGGCCAAATTTTTTTTTTCGAGATATCGATTTTTTACCACCTCCATTGGCTTCAAGTGGCCCATTTCCGGTTCAAAACACACGCTACTTGTAATTTTTTCGAAATTTTAAAAATTGACCATTTTCAGCATAGGGAATCCTATGTTAAATTTTGCGAAACGGCACTTTTTTTCAAAAAATTTCGAGATATCGAATTAAAACCTCCGCCATTGTTTTCAAGTGGCATATTTACCAACCGATTTCATTAACGAAAAAATTCTAAAAAATTTTTTTGTAAAAATACCATTTTTGTCGAAAAATGGTAAGGGTACCCCCTTCTCATTTTTCCACTTTTAAAATGGCCAAATTTTTTTTTTCGAGATATCGATTTTTTACCACCTCCATTGGCTTCAAGTGGCCCATTTCCGGTTCAAAACACACGCTACTTGTAATTTTTTCGAAATTTTAAAAATTGACCATTTTCAGCATAGGGAATCCTATGTTAAATTTTGCGAAACGGCACTTTTTTTCAAAAAATTTCGAGATATCGAATTAAAACCTCCGCCATTGTTTTCAAGTGGCATATTTACCAACCGATTTCATTAACGAAAAAATTCTAAAAAATTTTTTTGTAAAAATACCATTTTTGTCGAAAAATGGTAAGGGTACCCCCTTTTCATTTTTCCACTTTCAAAATGGCCAAATATTTTTTTTCGAGATATCGATTTTTTACCACCTCCATTGGCTTCAAGTGGCCCATTTCCGGCTCAAAACACACGCTACTTGTAATTTTTTCGAAATTTTAAAAATTGACCATTTTCAGCATAGGGAATCCTATGTTAAATTTTGCGAAACGGCACTTTTTTTCAAAAAATTTCGAGATATCGAATTAAAACCTCCGCCATTGTTTTCAAGTGGCATATTTACCAACAGATTTCATTAACGAAAAAATTCTAAAAAATTTTTTTGTAAAAATACCATTTTTGTCGAAAAATGGTAAGGGTACCCCCTTCTCATTTTTCCACTTTTAAAATGGCCAAATTTTTTTTTTCGAGATATCGATTTTTTACCACCTCCATTGGCTTCAAGTGGCCCATTTCCGGTTCAAAACACACGCTACTTGTAATTTTTTCGAAATTTTAAAAATTGACCATTTTCAGCATAGGGAATCCTATGTTAAATTTTGCGAAACGGCACTTTTTTTCAAAAAATTTCGAGATATCGAATTAAAACCTCCGCCATTGTTTTCAAGTGGCATATTTACCAACCGATTTCATTAACGAAAAAATTCTAAAAAATTTTTTTGTAAAAATACCATTTTTGTCGAAAAATGGTAAGCCTATGGTACACCTACAACTTTTCGACAAAAATAGTATTTTTACAAAAAAATTTTTTAGAATTTTTTCGTTAATGAATTCGGTTGGTAAATATGCCACTTGAAAACAATGGCGGAGGTTTTAATTCGATATCTCGAAATTTTTTGAAAAAAAGTGCCGTTTCGCAAAATTTAACATAGGATTCCCTATGCTGAAAATGGTCAATTTTTAAAATTTCGAAAAAATTACAAGTAGCGTGTGTTTTGAGCCGGAAATGGGCCACTTGAAGCCAATGGAGGTGGTAAAAAATCGATATCTCGAAAAAAAATATTTGGCCATTTTAAAAGTGGAAAAATGAGAAGGGGGTACCCTTACCATTTTTCAACAAAAATGGTATTTTTACAAAAAAATTTTTTAGAATTTTTTCGTTAATGAAATCGGTTGGTAAATATGCCACTTGAAAACAATGGCGGAGGTTTTAATTCGATATCTCGAAATTTTTTGAAAAAAAGTGCCGTTTCGCAAAATTTAACATAGGATTCCCTATGCTGAAAATGGTCAATTTTTAAAATTTCGAAAAAATTACAAGTAGCGTGTGTTTTGAACCGGAAATGGGCCACTTGAAGCCAATGGAGGTGGTAAAAAATCGATATCTCGAAAAAAAATATTTGGCCATTTTAAAAGTGGAAAAATGAGAAGGGGGTACCCTTACCATTTTTCGACAAAAATGGTATTTTTACAAAAAAATTTTTTAGAATTTTTTCGTTAATGAAATCGGTTGGTAAATATGCCACTTGAAAACAATGGCGGAGGTTTTAATTCGATATCTCGAAATTTTTTGAAAAAAAGTGCCGTTTCGCAAAATTTAACATAGGATTCCCTATGCTGAAAATGGTCAATTTTTAAAATTTCGAAAAAATTACAAGTAGCGTGTGTTTTGAACCGGAAATGGGCCACTTGAAGCCAATGGAGGTGGTAAAAAATCGATATCTCGAAAAAAAATATTTGGCCATTTTAAAAGTGGACAAATGCGAAGGGGGTACCCTTACCATTTTTCGACAAAATTGGTATTTTTACAAAAAAATTTTTTAGAATTTTTTCGTTAATGAAATCCGTTGGTAAATATGCCACTTGAAAACAATGGCGGAGGTTTTAATTCGATATCTCGAAATTTTTTGAAAAAAAGTGCCGTTTCGCAAAATTTAACATAGGATTCCCTATGCTGAAAATGGTCAATTTTTAAAATTTCGAAAAAAGTACAAGTAGCGTGTGTTTTGAACCGGAAATGGGCCACTTGAAGCCAATGGAGGTGGTAAAAAATCGATATCTCGAAAAAAAAAATTTGGCCATTTTGAAAGTCGAAAAATGGTAAGGGTACCCCCTTCTCATTTTTCCACTTTTAAAATGGCCAAATATTTTTTTTCGAGATATCGATTTTTTACCACCTTCATTGGCTTCAAGTGGCCCATTTCCGGTTCAAAACACACGCTACTTGTAATTTTTTCGAAATTTTAAAAATTGACCATTTTCAGCATAGGGAATCCTATGTTAAATTTTGCGAAACGGCACTTTTTTTCAAAAAATTTCGAGATATCGAATTAAAACCTCCGCCATTGTTTTCAAGTGGCATATTTACCAACGCATTTCATTAACGAAAAAATTCTAAAAAATTTTTTTGTAAAAATACCAATTTTGTCGAAAAATGGTAAGGGTACCCCCTTCTCATTTTTCCACTTTTAAAATGGCCAAATATTTTTTTTCGAGATATCGAATTTTTACCACCTCCATTGGCTTCAAGTGGCCCATTTCCGGCTCAAAACACACGCTACTTGTAATTTTTTCGAAATTTTAAAAATTGACCATTTTCAGCATAGGGAATCCTATGTTAAATTTTGCGAAACGGCACTTTTTTTCAAAAAATTTCGAGATATCGAATTAAAACCTCCGCCATTGTTTTCAAGTGGCATATTTACCAACCGATTTCATTAACGAAAAAATTCTAAAAAATTTTTTTGTAAAAATACCATTTATGTCGAAAAATGGTAAGGGTACCCCCTTCTCATTTTTCCCCTTTTAAAATGGCTAAATATTTTTTTTCGAGATATCGATTTTTTACCACCTCCATTGGCTTCAAGTGGCCCATTTCCGGTTCAAAACACACGCTACTTGTAATTTTTTCGAAATTTTAAAAATTGACCATTTTCAGCATAGGGAATCCTATGTTAAATTTTGCGAAACGGCACTTTTTTTCAAAAAATTTCGAGATATCGAATTAAAACCTCCGCCATTGTTTTCAAGTGGCATATTTACCAACAGATTTCATTAACGAAAAAATTCTAAAAAATTTTTTTGTAAAAATACCATTTTTGTCGAAAAATGGTAAGGGTACCCCCTTCTCATTTTTCCACTTTTAAAATGGCCAAA
Organism: Exephanes ischioxanthus; assembly: GCA_958510785.1. Lineage (NCBI taxonomy): Eukaryota > Metazoa > Arthropoda > Insecta > Hymenoptera > Ichneumonidae > Exephanes > Exephanes ischioxanthus. The sequence continues at coordinate 18,517,805 of OY294019.1, forward strand.
TTTTTTTTTTCGAGATATCGATTTTTTACCACCTCCATTGGCTTCAAGTGGCCCATTTCCGGTTCAAAACACACGCTACTTGTAATTTTTTCGAAATTTTAAAAATTGACCATTTTCAGCATAGGGAATCCTATGTTAAATTTTGCGAAACGGCACTTTTTTTCAAAAAATTTCGAGATATCGAATTAAAACCTCCGCCATTGTTTTCAAGTGGCATATTTACCAACCGATTTCATTAACGAAAAAATTCTAAAAAATTTTTTTGTAAAAATACCATTTTTGTCGAAAAATGGTAAGCCTATGGTACACCTACAACTTTTCGACAAAAATAGTATTTTTACAAAAAAATTTTTTAGAATTTTTTCGTTAATGAATTCGGTTGGTAAATAAAAAAAATATTTGGCCATTTTAAAAGTGGACAAATGAGAAGGGGGTACCCTTACCATTTTTCGACAAAATTGGTATTTTTACAAAAAAATTTTTTAGAATTTTTTCGTTAATGAAATCCGTTGGTAAATATGCCACTTGAAAACAATGGCGGAGGTTTTAATTCGATATCTCGAAATTTTTTGAAAAAAAGTGCCGTTTCGCAAAATTTAACATAGGATTCCCTATGCTGAAAATGGTCAATTTTTAAAATTTCGAAAAAAGTACAAGTAGCGTGTGTTTTGAACCGGAAATGGGCCACTTGAAGCCAATGGAGGTGGTAAAAAATCGATATCTCGAAAAAAAAAATTTGGCCATTTTGAAAGTCGAAAAATGGTAAGGGTACCCCCTTCTCATTTTTCCACTTTTAAAATGGCCAAATATTTTTTTTCGAGATATCGATTTTTTACCACCTTCATTGGCTTCAAGTGGCCCATTTCCGGTTCAAAACACACGCTACTTGTAATTTTTTCGAAATTTTAAAAATTGACCATTTTCAGCATAGGGAATCCTATGTTAAATTTTGCGAAACGGCACTTTTTTTCAAAAAATTTCGAGATATCGAATTAAAACCTCCGCCATTGTTTTCAAGTGGCATATTTACCAACGCATTTCATTAACGAAAAAATTCTAAAAAATTTTTTTGTAAAAATACCAATTTTGTCGAAAAATGGTAAGGGTACCCCCTTCTCATTTTTCCACTTTTAAAATGGCCAAATATTTTTTTTCGAGATATCGAATTTTTACCACCTCCATTGGCTTCAAGTGGCCCATTTCCGGCTCAAAACACACGCTACTTGTAATTTTTTCGAAATTTTAAAAATTGACCATTTTCAGCATAGGGAATCCTATGTTAAATTTTGCGAAACGGCACTTTTTTTCAAAAAATTTCGAGATATCGAATTAAAACCTCCGCCATTGTTTTCAAGTGGCATATTTACCAACCGATTTCATTAACGAAAAAATTCTAAAAAATTTTTTTGTAAAAATACCATTTATGTCGAAAAATGGTAAGGGTACCCCCTTCTCATTTTTCCCCTTTTAAAATGGCTAAATATTTTTTTTCGAGATATCGATTTTTTACCACCTCCATTGGCTTCAAGTGGCCCATTTCCGGTTCAAAACACACGCTACTTGTAATTTTTTCGAAATTTTAAAAATTGACCATTTTCAGCATAGGGAATCCTATGTTAAATTTTGCGAAACGGCACTTTTTTTCAAAAAATTTCGAGATATCGAATTAAAACCTCCGCCATTGTTTTCAAGTGGCATATTTACCAACAGATTTCATTAACGAAAAAATTCTAAAAAATTTTTTTGTAAAAATACCATTTTTGTCGAAAAATGGTAAGGGTACCCCCTTCTCATTTTTCCACTTTTAAAATGGCCAAATTTTTTTTTTCGAGATATCGATTTTTTACCACCTCCATTGGCTTCAAGTGGCCCATTTCCGGTTCAAAACACACGCTACTTGTAATTTTTTCGAAATTTTAAAAATTGACCATTTTCAGCATAGGGAATCCTATGTTAAATTTTGCGAAACGGCACTTTTTTTCAAAAAATTTCGAGATATCGAATTAAAACCTCCGCCATTGTTTTCAAGTGGCATATTTACCAACCGATTTCATTAACGAAAAAATTCTAAAAAATTTTTTTGTAAAAATACCATTTTTGTCGAAAAATGGTAAGCCTATGGTACACCTACAACTTTTCGACAAAAATAGTATTTTTACAAAAAAATTTTTTAGAATTTTTTCGTTAATGAATTCGGTTGGTAAATATGCCACTTGAAAACAATGGCGGAGGTTTTAATTCGATATCTCGAAATTTTTTGAAAAAAAGTGCCGTTTCGCAAAATTTAACATAGGATTCCCTATGCTGAAAATGGTCAATTTTTAAAATTTCGAAAAAATTACAAGTAGCGTGTGTTTTGAGCCGGAAATGGGCCACTTGAAGCCAATGGAGGTGGTAAAAAATCGATATCTCGAAAAAAAATATTTGGCCATTTTAAAAGTGGAAAAATGAGAAGGGGGTACCCTTACCATTTTTCAACAAAAATGGTATTTTTACAAAAAAATTTTTTAGAATTTTTTCGTTAATGAAATCGGTTGGTAAATATGCCACTTGAAAACAATGGCGGAGGTTTTAATTCGATATCTCGAAATTTTTTGAAAAAAAGTGCCGTTTCGCAAAATTTAACATAGGATTCCCTATGCTGAAAATGGTCAATTTTTAAAATTTCGAAAAAATTACAAGTAGCGTGTGTTTTGAACCGGAAATGGGCCACTTGAAGCCAATGGAGGTGGTAAAAAATCGATATCTCGAAAAAAAATATTTGGCCATTTTAAAAGTGGAAAAATGAGAAGGGGGTACCCTTACCATTTTTCGACAAAAATGGTATTTTTACAAAAAAATTTTTTAGAATTTTTTCGTTAATGAAATCGGTTGGTAAATATGCCACTTGAAAACAATGGCGGAGGTTTTAATTCGATATCTCGAAATTTTTTGAAAAAAAGTGCCGTTTCGCAAAATTTAACATAGGATTCCCTATGCTGAAAATGGTCAATTTTTAAAATTTCGAAAAAATTACAAGTAGCGTGTGTTTTGAACCGGAAATGGGCCACTTGAAGCCAATGGAGGTGGTAAAAAATCGATATCTCGAAAAAAAATATTTGGCCATTTTAAAAGTGGACAAATGAGAAGGGGGTACCCTTACCATTTTTCGACAAAATTGGTATTTTTACAAAAAAATTTTTTAGAATTTTTTCGTTAATGAAATCCGTTGGTAAATATGCCACTTGAAAACAATGGCGGAGGTTTTAATTCGATATCTCGAAATTTTTTGAAAAAAAGTGCCGTTTCGCAAAATTTAACATAGGATTCCCTATGCTGAAAATGGTCAATTTTTAAAATTTCGAAAAAAGTACAAGTAGCGTGTGTTTTGAACCGGAAATGGGCCACTTGAAGCCAATGGAGGTGGTAAAAAATCGATATCTCGAAAAAAAAAATTTGGCCATTTTGAAAGTCGAAAAATGGTAAGGGTACCCCCTTCTCATTTTTCCACTTTTAAAATGGCCAAATATTTTTTTTCGAGATATCGATTTTTTACCACCTTCATTGGCTTCAAGTGGCCCATTTCCGGTTCAAAACACACGCTACTTGTAATTTTTTCGAAATTTTAAAAATTGACCATTTTCAGCATAGGGAATCCTATGTTAAATTTTGCGAAACGGCACTTTTTTTCAAAAAATTTCGAGATATCGAATTAAAACCTCCGCCATTGTTTTCAAGTGGCATATTTACCAACGCATTTCATTAACGAAAAAATTCTAAAAAATTTTTTTGTAAAAATACCAATTTTGTCGAAAAATGGTAAGGGTACCCCCTTCTCATTTTTCCACTTTTAAAATGGCCAAATATTTTTTTTCGAGATATCGAATTTTTACCACCTCCATTGGCTTCAAGTGGCCCATTTCCGGCTCAAAACACACGCTACTTGTAATTTTTTCGAAATTTTAAAAATTGACCATTTTCAGCATAGGGAATCCTATGTTAAATTTTGCGAAACGGCACTTTTTTTCAAAAAATTTCGAGATATCGAATTAAAACCTCCGCCATTGTTTTCAAGTGGCATATTTACCAACCGATTTCATTAACGAAAAAATTCTAAAAAATTTTTTTGTAAAAATACCAATTTTGTCGAAAAATGGTAAGGGTACCCCCTTCTCATTTTTCCACTTTTAAAATGGCCAAATATTTTTTTTCGAGATATCGAATTTTTACCACCTCCATTGGCTTCAAGTGGCCCATTTCCGGCTCAAAACACACGCTACTTGTAATTTTTTCGAAATTTTAAAAATTGACCATTTTCAGCATAGGGAATCCTATGTTAAATTTTGCGAAACGGCACTTTTTTTCAAAAAATTTCGAGATATCGAATTAAAACCTCCGCCATTGTTTTCAAGTGGCATATTTACCAACCGATTTCATTAACGAAAAAATTCTAAAAAATTTTTTTGTAAAAATACCATTTATGTCGAAAAATGGTAAGGGTACCCCCTTCTCATTTTTCCACTTTTAAAATGGCCAAATATTTTTTTTCGAGATATCGATTTTTTACCACCTCCATTGGCTTCAAGTGGCCCATTTCCGGTTCAAAACACACGCTACTTGTAATTTTTTCGAAATTTTAAAAATTGACCATTTTCAGCATAGGGAATCCTATGTTAAATTTTGCGAAACGGCACTTTTTTTCAAAAAATTTCGAGATATCGAATTAAAACCTCCGCCATTGTTTTCAAGTGGCATATTTACCAACCGATTTCATTAACGAAAAAATTCTAAAAAATTTTTTTGTAAAAATACCATTTTTGTCGAAAAATGGTAAGCCTATGGTACACCTACAACTTTTCGACAAAAATGGTATTTTTACAAAAAAATTTTTTAGAATTTTTTCGTTAATGAATTCGGTTGGTAAATATGCCACTTGAAAACAATGGCGGAGGTTTTAATTCGATATCTCGAAATTTTTTGAAAAAAAGTGCCGTTTCGCAAAATTTAACATAGGATTCCCTATGCTGAAAATGGTCAATTTTTAAAATTTCGAAAAAATTACAAGTAGCGTGTGTTTTGAGCCGGAAATGGGCCACTTGAAGCCAATGGAGGTGGTAAAAAATCGATATCTCGAAAAAAAATATTTGGCCATTTTAAAAGTGGAAAAATGAGAAGGGGGTACCCTTACCATTTTTCGACAAAAATGGTATTTTTACAAAAAAATTTTTTAGAATTTTTTCGTTAATGAAATCGGTTGGTAAATATGCCACTTGAAAACAATGGCGGAGGTTTTAATTCGATATCTCGAAATTTTTTGAAAAAAAGTGCCGTTTCGCAAAATTTAACATAGGATTCCCTATGCTGAAAATGGTCAATGTTTAAAATTTCGAAAAAATTACAAGTAGCGTGTGTTTTGAACCGGAAATGGGCCACTTGAAGCCAATGGAGGTGGTAAAAAATCGATATCTCGAAAAAAAATATTTGGCCATTTTAAAAGTGGAAAAATGAGAAGGGGGTACCCTTACCATTTTTCGACAAAAATGGTATTTTTACAAAAAAATTTTTTAGAATTTTTTCGTTAATGAAATCGGTTGGTAAATATGCCACTTGAAAACAATGGCGGAGGTTTTAATTCGATATCTCGAAATTTTTTGAAAAAAAGTGCCGTTTCGCAAAATTTAACATAGGATTCCCTATGCTGAAAATGGTCAATTTTTAAAATTTCGAAAAAATTACAAGTAGCGTGTGTTTTGAACCGGAAATGGGCCACTTGAAGCCAATGGAGGTGGTAAAAAATCGATATCTCGAAAAAAAATATTTGGCCATTTTAAAAGTGGACAAATGAGAAGGGGGTACCCTTACCATTTTTCGACAAAAATGGTATTTTTACAAAAAAATTTTTTAGAATTTTTTCGTTAATGAAATCCGTTGGTAAATATGCCACTTGAAAACAATGGCGGAGGTTTTAATTCGATATCTCGAAATTTTTTGAAAAAAAGTGCCGTTTCGCAAAATTTAACATAGGATTCCCTATGCTGAAAATGGTCAATTTTTAAAATTTCGAAAAAAGTACAAGTAGCGTGTGTTTTGAACCGGAAATGGGCCACTTGAAGCCAATGGAGGTGGTAAAAAATCGATATCTCGAAAAAAAATATTTGGCCATTTTAAAAGTGGAAAAATGAGAAGGGGGTACCCTTACCATTTTTCGACAAAAATGGTATTTTTACAAAAAAATTTTTTAGAATTTTTTCGTTAATGAAATCGGTTGGTAAATATGCCACTTGAAAACAATGGCGGAGGTTTTAATTCGATATCTCGAAATTTTTTGAAAAAAAGTGCCGTTTCGCAAAATTTAACATAGGATTCCCTATGCTGAAAATGGTCAATTTTTAAAATTTCGAAAAAAGTACAAGTAGCGTGTGTTTTGAACCGGAAATGGGCCACTTGAAGCCAATGGAGGTGGTAAAAATCGATATCTCGAAAAAAAAAATTTGGCCATTTTGAAAGTCGAAAAATGGTAAGGGTACCCCCTTCTCATTTTTCCACTTTCAAAATGGCCAAATTTTTTTTTTCGAGATATCGATTTTTTACCACCTCCATTGGCTTCAAGTGGCCCATTTCCGGTTCAAAACACACGCTACTTGTACTTTTTTCGAAATTTTAAAAATTGACCATTTTCAGCATAGGGAATCCTATGTTAAATTTTGCGAAACGGCACTTTTTTTCAAAAAATTTCGAGATATCGAATTAAAACCTCCGCCATTGTTTTCAAGTGGCATATTTACCAACCGATTTCATTAACGAAAAAATTCTAAAAAATTTTTTTGTAAAAATACCATTTTTGTCGAAAAATGGTAAGGGTACCCCCTTCTCATTTTTCCACTTTTAAAATGGCCAAATATTTTTTTTCGAGATATCGATTTTTTACCACCTCCATTGGCTTCAAGTGGCCCATTTCCGGCTCAAAACACACGCTACTTGTAATTTTTTCGAAATTTTAAAAATTGACCATTTTCAGCATAGGGAATCCTATGTTAAATTTTGCGAAACGGCACTTTTTTTCAAAAAATTTCGAGATATCGAATTAAAACCTCCGCCATTGTTTTCAAGTGGCATATTTACCAACCGATTTCATTAACGAAAAAATTCTAAAAAATTTTTTTGGAAAAATACCATTTTTGTCGAAAAATTATAAGGGTACCCCCTTCTCATTTTTCCACTTTTAAAATGGCCAAATATTTTTTTTCGAGATATCGATTTTTTACCACCTCCATTGGCTTCAAGTGGCCCATTTCCGGCTCAAAACACACGCTACTTGTAATTTTTTCGAAATTTTAAAAATTGACCATTTTCAGCATAGGGAATCCTATGTTAAATTTTGCGAAACGGCACTTTTTTTCAAAAAATTTCGAGATATCGAATTAAAACCTCCGCCATTGTTTTCAAGTGGCATATTTACCAACCGATTTCATTAACGAAAAAATTCTAAAAAATTTTTTTGGAAAAATACCATTTTTGTCGAAAAATTATAAGGGTACCCCCTTCTCATTTTTCCACTTTTAAAATGGCCAAATTTTTTTTTTCGAGATATCGATTTTTTACCACCTCCATTGGCTTCAAGTGGCCCATTTCCGGTTCAAAACACACGCTACTTGTAATTTTTTCGAAATTTTAAAAATTGACCATTTTCAGCATAGGGAATCCTATGTTAAATTTTGCGAAACGGCACTTTTTTTCAAAAAATTTCGAGATATCGAATTAAAACCTCCGCCATTGTTTTCAAGTGGCATATTTACCAACGCATTTCATTAACGAAAAAATTCTAAAAAATTTTTTTGTAAAAATACCAATTTTGTCGAAAAATGGTAAGGGTACCCCCTTCTCATTTTTCCACTTTTAAAATGGCCAAATATTTTTTTTCGAGATATCGAATTTTTACCACCTCCATTGGCTTCAAGTGGCCCATTTCCGGCTCAAAACACACGCTACTTGTAATTTTTTCGAAATTTTAAAAATTGACCATTTTCAGCATAGGGAATCCTATGTTAAATTTTGCGAAACGGCACTTTTTTTCAAAAAATTTCGAGATATCGAATTAAAACCTCCGCCATTGTTTTCAAGTGGCATATTTACCAACCGATTTCATTAACGAAAAAATTCTAAAAAATTTTTTTGTAAAAATACCATTTATGTCGAAAAATGGTAAGGGTACCCCCTTCTCATTTTTCCCCTTTTAAAATGGCTAAATATTTTTTTTCGAGATATCGATTTTTTACCACCTCCATTGGCTTCAAGTGGCCCATTTCCGGTTCAAAACACACGCTACTTGTAATTTTTTCGAAATTTTAAAAATTGACCATTTTCAGCATAGGGAATCCTATGTTAAATTTTGCGAAACGGCACTTTTTTTCAAAAAATTTCGAGATATCGAATTAAAACCTCCGCCATTGTTTTCAAGTGGCATATTTACCAACCGATTTCATTAACGAAAAAATTCTAAAAAATTTTTTTGTAAAAATACCATTTATGTCGAAAAATGGTAAGGGTACCCCCTTCTCATTTTTCCACTTTTAAAATGGCCAAATATTTTTTTTCGAGATATCGATTTTTTACCACCTTCATTGGCTTCAAGTGGCCCATTTCCGGTTCAAAACACACGCTACTTGTAATTTTTTCGAAATTTTAAAAATTGACCATTTTCAGCATAGGGAATCCTATGTTAAATTTTGCGAAACGGCACTTTTTTTCAAAAAATTTCGAGATATCGAATTAAAACCTCCGCCATTGTTTTCAAGTGGCATATTTACCAACGCATTTCATTAACGAAAAAATTCTAAAAAATTTTTTTGTAAAAATACCAATTTTGTCGAAAAATGGTAAGGGTACCCCCTTCTCATTTTTCCACTTTTAAAATGGCCAAATATTTTTTTTCGAGATATCGAATTTTTACCACCTCCATTGGCTTCAAGTGGCCCATTTCCGGCTCAAAACACACGCTACTTGTAATTTTTTCGAAATTTTAAAAATTGACCATTTTCAGCATAGGGAATCCTATGTTAAATTTTGCGAAACGGCACTTTTTTTCAAAAAATTTCGAGATATCGAATTAAAACCTCCGCCATTGTTTTCAAGTGGCATATTTACCAACCGATTTCATTAACGAAAAAATTCTAAAAAATTTTTTTGTAAAAATACCATTTATGTCGAAAAATGGTAAGGGTACCCCCTTCTCATTTTTCCACTTTTAAAATGGCCAAATATTTTTTTTCGAGATATCGATTTTTTACCACCTCCATTGGCTTCAAGTGGCCCATTTCCGGTTCAAAACACACGCTACTTGTAATTTTTTCGAAATTTTAAAAATTGACCATTTTCAGCATAGGGAATCCTATGTTAAATTTTGCGAAACGGCACTTTTTTTCAAAAAATTTCGAGATATCGAATTAAAACCTCCGCCATTGTTTTCAAGTGGCATATTTACCAACCGATTTCATTAACGAAAAAATTCTAAAAAATTTTTTTGTAAAAATACCATTTTTGTCGAAAAATGGTAAGCCTATGGTACACCTACAACTTTTCGACAAAAATGGTATTTTTACAAAAAAATTTTTTAGAATTTTTTCGTTAATGAATTCGGTTGGTAAATATGCCACTTGAAAACAATGGCGGAGGTTTTAATTCGATATCTCGAAATTTTTTGAAAAAAAGTGCCGTTTCGCAAAATTTAACATAGGATTCCCTATGCTGAAAATGGTCAATTTTTAAAATTTCGAAAAAATTACAAGTAGCGTGTGTTTTGAGCCGGAAATGGGCCACTTGAAGCCAATGGAGGTGGTAAAAAATCGATATCTCGAAAAAAAATATTTGGCCATTTTAAAAGTGGAAAAATGAGAAGGGGGTACCCTTACCATTTTTCGACAAAAATGGTATTTTTACAAAAAAATTTTTTAGAATTTTTTCGTTAATGAAATCGGTTGGTAAATATGCCACTTGAAAACAATGGCGGAGGTTTTAATTCGATATCTCGAAATTTTTTGAAAAAAAGTGCCGTTTCGCAAAATTTAACATAGGATTCCCTATGCTGAAAATGGTCAATGTTTAAAATTTCGAAAAAATTACAAGTAGCGTGTGTTTTGAACCGGAAATGGGCCACTTGAAGCCAATGGAGGTGGTAAAAAATCGATATCTCGAAAAAAAATATTTGGCCATTTTAAAAGTGGAAAAATGAGAAGGGGGTACCCTTACCATTTTTCGACAAAAATGGTATTTTTACAAAAAAATTTTTTAGAATTTTTTCGTTAATGAAATCGGTTGGTAAATATGCCACTTGAAAACAATGGCGGAGGTTTTAATTCGATATCTCGAAATTTTTTGAAAAAAAGTGCCGTTTCGCAAAATTTAACATAGGATTCCCTATGCTGAAAATGGTCAATTTTTAAAATTTCGAAAAAATTACAAGTAGCGTGTGTTTTGAACCGGAAATGGGCCACTTGAAGCCAATGGAGGTGGTAAAAAATCGATATCTCGAAAAAAAATATTTGGCCATTTTAAAAGTGGACAAATGAGAAGGGGGTACCCTTACCATTTTTCGACAAAAATGGTATTTTTACAAAAAAATTTTTTAGAATTTTTTCGTTAATGAAATCCGTTGGTAAATATGCCACTTGAAAACAATGGCGGAGGTTTTAATTCGATATCTCGAAATTTTTTGAAAAAAAGTGCCGTTTCGCAAAATTTAACATAGGATTCCCTATGCTGAAAATGGTCAATTTTTAAAATTTCGAAAAAAGTACAAGTAGCGTGTGTTTTGAACCGGAAATGGGCCACTTGAAGCCAATGGAGGTGGTAAAAAATCGATATCTCGAAAAAAAATATTTGGCCATTTTAAAAGTGGAAAAATGAGAAGGGGGTACCCTTACCATTTTTCGACAAAAATGGTATTTTTACAAAAAAATTTTTTAGAATTTTTTCGTTAATGAAATCGGTTGGTAAATATGCCACTTGAAAACAATGGCGGAGGTTTTAATTCGATATCTCGAAATTTTTTGAAAAAAAGTGCCGTTTCGCAAAATTTAACATAGGATTCCCTATGCTGAAAATGGTCAATTTTTAAAATTTCGAAAAAAGTACAAGTAGCGTGTGTTTTGAACCGGAAATGGGCCACTTGAAGCCAATGGAGGTGGTAAAAATCGATATCTCGAAAAAAAAAATTTGGCCATTTTGAAAGTCGAAAAATGGTAAGGGTACCCCCTTCTCATTTTTCCACTTTCAAAATGGCCAAATTTTTTTTTTCGAGATATCGATTTTTTACCACCTCCATTGGCTTCAAGTGGCCCATTTCCGGTTCAAAACACACGCTACTTGTACTTTTTTCGAAATTTTAAAAATTGACCATTTTCAGCATAGGGAATCCTATGTTAAATTTTGCGAAACGGCACTTTTTTTCAAAAAATTTCGAGATATCGAATTAAAACCTCCGCCATTGTTTTCAAGTGGCATATTTACCAACCGATTTCATTAACGAAAAAATTCTAAAAAATTTTTTTGTAAAAATACCATTTTTGTCGAAAAATGGTAAGGGTACCCCCTTCTCATTTTTCCACTTTTAAAATGGCCAAATATTTTTTTTCGAGATATCGATTTTTTACCACCTCCATTGGCTTCAAGTGGCCCATTTCCGGCTCAAAACACACGCTACTTGTAATTTTTTCGAAATTTTAAAAATTGACCATTTTCAGCATAGGGAATCCTATGTTAAATTTTGCGAAACGGCACTTTTTTTCAAAAAATTTCGAGATATCGAATTAAAACCTCCGCCATTGTTTTCAAGTGGCATATTTACCAACCGATTTCATTAACGAAAAAATTCTAAAAAATTTTTTTGGAAAAATACCATTTTTGTCGAAAAATTATAAGGGTACCCCCTTCTCATTTTTCCACTTTTAAAATGGCCAAATATTTTTTTTCGAGATATCGATTTTTTACCACCTCCATTGGCTTCAAGTGGCCCATTTCCGGCTCAAAACACACGCTACTTGTAATTTTTTCGAAATTTTAAAAATTGACCATTTTCAGCATAGGGAATCCTATGTTAAATTTTGCGAAACGGCACTTTTTTTCAAAAAATTTCGAGATATCGAATTAAAACCTCCGCCATTGTTTTCAAGTGGCATATTTACCAACCGATTTCATTAACGAAAAAATTCTAAAAAATTTTTTTGGAAAAATACCATTTTTGTCGAAAAATTATAAGGGTACCCCCTTCTCATTTTTCCACTTTTAAAATGGCCAAATTTTTTTTTTCGAGATATCGATTTTTTACCACCTCCATTGGCTTCAAGTGGCCCATTTCCGGTTCAAAACACACGCTACTTGTAATTTTTTCGAAATTTTAAAAATTGACCATTTTCAGCATAGGGAATCCTATGTTAAATTTTGCGAAACGGCACTTTTTTTCAAAAAATTTCGAGATATCGAATTAAAACCTCCGCCATTGTTTTCAAGTGGCATATTTACCAACCGATTTCATTAACGAAAAAATTCTAAAAAATTTTTTTGTAAAAATACCATTTTTGTCGAAAAATGGTAAGCCTATGGTACACCTACAACTTTTCGACAAAAATGGTATTTTTACAAAAAAATTTTTTAGAATTTTTTCGTTAATGAATTCGGTTGGTAAATATGCCACTTGAAAACAATGGCGGAGGTTTTAATTCGATATCTCGAAATTTTTTGAAAAAAAGTGCCGTTTCGCAAAATTTAACATAGGATTCCCTATGCTGAAAATGGTCAATTTTTAAAATTTCGAAAAAATTACAAGTAGCGTGTGTTTTGAGCCGGAAATGGGCCACTTGAAGCCAATGGAGGTGGTAAAAAATCGATATCTCGAAAAAAAATATTTGGCCATTTTAAAAGTGGAAAAATGAGAAGGGGGTACCCTTACCATTTTTCGACAAAAATGGTATTTTTACAAAAAAATTTTTTAGAATTTTTTCGTTAATGAAATCGGTTGGTAAATATGCCACTTGAAAACAATGGCGGAGGTTTTAATTCGATATCTCGAAATTTTTTGAAAAAAAGTGCCGTTTCGCAAAATTTAACATAGGATTCCCTATGCTGAAAATGGTCAATTTTTAAAATTTCGAAAAAATTACAAGTAGCGTGTGTTTTGAACCGGAAATGGGCCACTTGAAGCCAATGGAGGTGGTAAAAAATCGATATCTCGAAAAAAAATATTTGGCCATTTTAAAAGTGGAAAAATGAGAAGGGGGTACCCTTACCATTTTTCGACAAAAATGGTATTTTTACAAAAAAATTTTTTAGAATTTTTTCGTTAATGAAATCGGTTGGTAAATATGCCACTTGAAAACAATGGCGGAGGTTTTAATTCGATATCTCGAAATTTTTTGAAAAAAAGTGCCGTTTCGCAAAATTTAACATAGGATTCCCTATGCTGAAAATGGTCAATTTTTAAAATTTCGAAAAAATTACAAGTAGCGTGTGTTTTGAACCGGAAATGGGCCACTTGAAGCCAATGGAGGTGGTAAAAAATCGATATCTCGAAAAAAAATATTTGGCCATTTTAAAAGTGGACAAATGAGAAGGGGGTACCCTTACCATTTTTCGACAAAATTGGTATTTTTACAAAAAAATTTTTTAGAATTTTTTCGTTAATGAAATCCGTTGGTAAATATGCCACTTGAAAACAATGGCGGAGGTTTTAATTCGATATCTCGAAATTTTTTGAAAAAAAGTGCCGTTTCGCAAAATTTAACATAGGATTCCCTATGCTGAAAATGGTCAATTTTTAAAATTTCGAAAAAAGTACAAGTAGCGTGTGTTTTGAACCGGAAATGGGCCACTTGAAGCCAATGGAGGTGGTAAAAAATCGATATCTCGAAAAAAAATATTTGGCCATTTTAAAAGTGGAAAAATGAGAAGGGGGTACCCTTACCATTTTTCGACAAAAATGGTATTTTTACAAAAAAATTTTTTAGAATTTTTTCGTTAATGAAATCGGTTGGTAAATATGCCACTTGAAAACAATGGCGGAGGTTTTAATTCGATATCTCGAAATTTTTTGAAAAAAAGTGCCGTTTCGCAAAATTTAACATAGGATTCCCTATGCTGAAAATGGTCAATTTTTAAAATTTCGAAAAAAGTACAAGTAGCGTGTGTTTTGAACCGGAAATGGGCCACTTGAAGCCAATGGAGGTGGTAAAAAATCGATATCTCGAAAAAAAAAATTTGGCCATTTTGAAAGTCGAAAAATGGTAAGGGTACCCCCTTCTCATTTTTCCACTTTTAAAATGGCCAAATATTTTTTTTCGAGATATCGATTTTTTACCACCTTCATTGGCTTCAAGTGGCCCATTTCCGGTTCAAAACACACGCTACTTGTAATTTTTTCGAAATTTTAAAAATTGACCATTTTCAGCATAGGGAATCCTATGTTAAATTTTGCGAAACGGCACTTTTTTTCAAAAAATTTCGAGATATCGAATTAAAACCTCCGCCATTGTTTTCAAGTGGCATATTTACCAACGCATTTCATTAACGAAAAAATTCTAAAAAATTTTTTTGTAAAAATACCAATTTTGTCGAAAAATGGTAAGGGTACCCCCTTCTCATTTTTCCACTTTTAAAATGGCCAAATATTTTTTTTCGAGATATCGAATTTTTACCACCTCCATTGGCTTCAAGTGGCCCATTTCCGGCTCAAAACACACGCTACTTGTAATTTTTTCGAAATTTTAAAAATTGACCATTTTCAGCATAGGGAATCCTATGTTAAATTTTGCGAAACGGCACTTTTTTTCAAAAAATTTCGAGATATCGAATTAAAACCTCCGCCATTGTTTTCAAGTGGCATATTTACCAACCGATTTCATTAACGAAAAAATTCTAAAAAAATTTTTTGTAAAAATACCATTTTTGTCGAAAAATGGTAAGGGTACCCCCTTCTCATTTTTCCACTTTTAAAATGGCCAAATATTTTTTTTCGAGATATCGATTTTTTACCACCTCCATTGGCTTCAAGTGGCCCATTTCCGGTTCAAAACACACGCTACTTGTAATTTTTTCGAAATTTTAAAAATTGACCATTTTCAGCATAGGGAATCCTATGTTAAATTTTGCGAAACGGCACTTTTTTTCAAAAAATTTCGAGATATCGAATTAAAACCTCCGCCATTGTTTTCAAGTGGCATATTTACCAACCGATTTCATTAACGAAAAAATTCTAAAAAATTTTTTTGTAAAAATACCATTTTTGTCGAAAAATGGTAAGGGTACCCCCTTCTCATTTTTCCACTTTTAAAATGGCCAAATTTTTTTTTTCGAGATATCGATTTTTTACCACCTCCATTGGCTTCAAGTGGCCCATTTCCGGTTCAAAACACACGCTACTTGTAATTTTTTCGAAATTTAAAAAATTGACCATTTTCAGCCTAGAGAATCCTATGTTAAATTTTGCGAAACGGCACTTTTTTTCAAAAAATTTCGAGATATCGAATTAAAACCTCCGCCATTGTTTTCAAGTGGCATATTTACCAACTGATTTCATTAACGAAAAAATTCTAAAAAATTTTTTTGTAAAAATACCATTTTTGTCGAAAAATGGTAAGCCTATGGTACACCTACAATTTTTCGACAAAAATGGTATTTTTACAAAAAAATTTTTTAGAATTTTTTCGTTAATGAAATCGGTTGGTAAATATGCCACTTGAAAACAATGGCGGAGGTTTTAATTCGATATCTCGAAATTTTTTGAAAAAAAGTGCCGTTTCGCAAAATTTAACATAGGATTCCCTATGCTGAAAATGGTCAATTTTTAAAATTTCGAAAAAATTACAAGTAGCGTGTGTTTTGAGCCGGAAATGGGCCACTTGAAGCCAATGGAGGTGGTAAAAAATCGATATCTCGAAAAAAAATATTTGGCCATTTTAAAAGTGGAAAAATGAGACGGGGGTACCCTTACCATTTTTCGACAAAAATGGTATTTTTACAAAAAAATTTTTTAGAATTTTTTCGTTAATGAAATCGGTTGGTAAATATGCCACTTGAAAACAATGGCGGAGGTTTTAATTCGATATCTCGAAATTTTTTGAAAAAAAGTGCCGTTTCGCAAAATTTAACATAGGATTCCCTATGCTGAAAATGGTCAATTTTTAAAATTTCGAAAAAATTACAAGTAGCGTGTGTTTTGAACCGGAAATGGGCCACTTGAAGCCAATGGAGGTGGTAAAAAATCGATATCTCGAAAAAAAATATTTGGCCATTTTGAAAGTCGAAAAATGGTAAGGGTACCCCCTTCTCATTTTTCCACTTTTAAAATGGCCAAATATTTTTTTTCGAGATATCGATTTTTTACCACCTTCATTGGCTTCAAGTGGCCCATTTCCGGTTCAAAACACACGCTACTTGTAATTTTTTCGAAATTTTAAAAATTGACCATTTTCAGCATAGGGAATCCTATGTTAAATTTTGCGAAACGGCACTTTTTTTCAAAAAATTTCGAGATATCGAATTAAAACCTCCGCCATTGTTTTCAAGTGGCATATTTACCAACGCATTTCATTAACGAAAAAATTCTAAAAAATTTTTTTGTAAAAATACCAATTTTGTCGAAAAATGGTAAGGGTACCCCCTTCTCATTTTTCCACTTTTAAAATGGCCAAATATTTTTTTTCGAGATATCGATATTTTACCACCTCCATTGGCTTCAAGTGGCCCATTTCCGGCTCAAAACACACGCTACTTGTAATTTTTTCGAAATTTTAAAAATTGACCATTTTCAGCATAGGGAATCCTATGTTAAATTTTGCGAAACGGCACTTTTTTTCAAAAAATTTCGAGATATCGAATTAAAACCTCCGCCATTGTTTTCAAGTGGCATATTTACCAACCGATTTCATTAACGAAAAAATTCTAAAAAAATTTTTTGTAAAAATACCATTTTTGTCGAAAAATGGTAAGGGTACCCCCTTCTCATTTTTCCACTTTTAAAATGGCCAAATATTTTTTTTCGAGATATCGATTTTTTACCACCTCCATTGGCTTCAAGTGGCCCATTTCCGGCTCAAAACACACGCTACTTGTAATTTTTTCGAAATTTTAAAAATTGACCATTTTCAGCATAGGGAATCCTATGTTAAATTTTGCGAAACGGCACTTTTTTTCAAAAAATTTCGAGATATCGAATTAAAACCTCCGCCATTGTTTTCAAGTGGCATATTTACCAACCGATTTCATTAACGAAAAAATTCTAAAAAATTTTTTTGTAAAAATACCATTTTTGTCGAAAAATGGTAAGGGTACCCCCTTCTCATTTTTCCACTTTTAAAATGGCCAAATTTTTTTTTTCGAGATATCGATTTTTTACCACCTCCATTGGCTTCAAGTGGCCCATTTCCGGTTCAAAACACACGCTACTTGTAATTTTTTCGAAATTTTAAAAATTGACCATTTTCAGCATAGGGAATCCTATGTTAAATTTTGCGAAACGGCACTTTTTTTCAAAAAATTTCGAGATATCGAATTAAAACCTCCGCCATTGTTTTCAAGTGGCATATTTACCAACCGATTTCATTAACGAAAAAATTCTAAAAAATTTTTTTGTAAAAATACCATTTTTGTCGAAAAATGGTAAGGGTACCCCCTTCTCATTTTTCCACTTTTAAAATGGCCAAATTTTTTTTTTCGAGATATCGATTTTTTACCACCTCCATTGGCTTCAAGTGGCCCATTTCCGGTTCAAAACACACGCTACTTGTAATTTTTTCGAAATTTTAAAAATTGACCATTTTCAGCATAGGGAATCCTATGTTAAATTTTGCGAAACGGCACTTTTTTTCAAAAAATTTCGAGATATCGAATTAAAACCTCCGCCATTGTTTTCAAGTGGCATATTTACCAACCGATTTCATTAACGAAAAAATTCTAAAAAATTTTTTTGTAAAAATACCATTTTTGTCGAAAAATGGTAAGGGTACCCCCTTCTCATTTTTCCACTTTTAAAATGGCCAAATTTTTTTTTTCGAGATATCGATTTTTTACCACCTCCATTGGCTTCAAGTGGCCCATTTCCGGTTCAAAACACACGCTACTTGTAATTTTTTCGAAATTTTAAAAATTGACCATTTTCAGCATAGGGAATCCTATGTTAAATTTTGCGAAACGGCACTTTTTTTCAAAAAATTTCGAGATATCGAATTAAAACCTCCGCCATTGTTTTCAAGTGGCATATTTACCAACCGATTTCATTAACGAAAAAATTCTAAAAAATTTTTTTGTAAAAATACCATTTTTGTCGAAAAATGGTAAGGGTACCCCCTTCTCATTTTTCCACTTTTAAAATGGCCAAATTTTTTTTTTCGAGATATCGATTTTTTACCACCTCCATTGGCTTCAAGTGGCCCATTTCCGGTTCAAAACACACGCTACTTGTAATTTTTTCGAAATTTTAAAAATTGACCATTTTCAGCATAGGGAATCCTATGTTAAATTTTGCGAAACGGCACTTTTTTTCAAAAAATTTCGAGATATCGAATTAAAACCTCCGCCATTGTTTTCAAGTGGCATATTTACCAACCGATTACATTAACGAAAAAATTCTAAAAAATTTTTTTGTAAAAATACCATATTTGTCGAAAAATGGTAAGGGTACCCCCTTCTCATTTTTCCACTTTTAAAATGGCCAAATTTTTTTTTTCGAGATATCGATTTTTTACCACCTCCATTGGCTTCAAGTGGCCCATTTCCGGTTCAAAACACACGCTACTTGTAATTTTTTCGAAATTTTAAAAATTGACCATTTTCAGCATAGGGAATCCTATGTTAAATTTTGCGAAACGGCACTTTTTTTCAAAAAATTTCGAGATATCGAATTAAAACCTCCGCCATTGTTTTCAAGTGGCATATTTACCAACCGATTTCATTAACGAAAAAATTCTAAAAAATTTTTTTGTAAAAATACCATTTTTGTCGAAAAATGGTAAGCCTATGGTACACCTACAATTTTTCGACAAAAATGGTATTTTTACAAAAAAATTTTTTAGAATTTTTTCGTTAATGAAATCGGTTGGTAAATATGCCACTTGAAAACAATGGCGGAGGTTTTAATTCGATATCTCGAAATTTTTTGAAAAAAAGTGCCGTTTCGCAAAATTTAACATAGGATTCCCTATGCTGAAAATGGTCAATTTTTAAAATTTCGAAAAAATTACAAGTAGCGTGTGTTTTGAGCCGGAAATGGGCCACTTGAAGCCAATGGAGGTGGTAAAAAATCGATATCTCGAAAAAAAATATTTGGCCATTTTAAAAGTGGAAAAATGAGAAGGGGGTACCCTTACCATTTTTCGACAAAAATGGTATTTTTACAAAAAAATTTTTTAGAATTTTTTCGTTAATGAAATCGGTTGGTAAATATGCCACTTGAAAACAATGGCGGAGGTTTTAATTCGATATCTCGAAATTTTTTGAAAAAAAGTGCCGTTTCGCAAAATTTAACATAGGATTCCCTATGCTGAGAATGGTCAATTTTTAAAATTTCGAAAAAAGTACAAGTTGCGTGTGTTTTGAACCGGAAATGGGCCACTTGAAGCCAATGGAGGTGGTAAAAAATCGATATCTCGAAAAAAAAAAATTTGGCCATTTTAAAAGTGGAAAAATGAGAAGGGGGTACCCTTACCATTTTTCGACAAAAATGGTATTTTTACAAAAAAATTTTTTAGAATTTTTTCGTTAATGAAATCGGTTGGTAAATATGCCACTTGAAAACAATGGCGGAGGTTTTAATTCGATATCTCGAAATTTTTTGAAAAAAAGTGCCGTTTCGCAAAATTTAACATAGGATTCCCTATGCTGAAAATGGTCAATTTTTAAAATTTCGAAAAAATTACAAGTAGCGTGTGTTTTGAACCGGAAATGGGCCACTTGAAGCCAATGGAGGTGGTAAAAAATCGATATCTCGAAAAAAAAATTTGGCCATTTTAAAAGTGGAAAAATGAGAAGGGGGTACCCTTACCATTTTTCGACAAAAATGGTATTTTTACAAAAAAATTTTTTAGAATTTTTTCGTTAATGAAATCGGTTGGTAAATATGCCACTTGAAAACAATGGCGGAGGTTTTAATTCGATATCTCGAAATTTTTTGAAAAAAAGTGCCGTTTCGCAAAATTTAACATAGGATTCCCTATGCTGAAAATGGTCAATTTTTAAAATTTCGAAAAAATTACAAGTAGCGTGTGTTTTGAACCGGAAATGGGCCACTTGAAGCCAATGGAGGTGGTAAAAAATCGATATCTCGAAAAAAAATATTTGGCCATTTTGAAAGTCGAAAAATGGTAAGGGTACCCCCTTCTCATTTTTCCACTTTTAAAATGGCCAAATATTTTTTTTCGAGATATCGATTTTTTACCACCTTCATTGGCTTCAAGTGGCCCATTTCCGGTTCAAAACACACGCTACTTGTAATTTTTTCGAAATTTTAAAAATTGACCATTTTCAGCATAGGGAATCCTATGTTAAATTTTGCGAAACGGCACTTTTTTTCAAAAAATTTCGAGATATCGAATTAAAACCTCCGCCATTGTTTTCAAGTGGCATATTTACCAACGGATTTCATTAACGAAAAAATTCTAAAAAATTTTTTTGTAAAAATACCAATTTTGTCGAAAAATGGTAAGGGTACCCCCTTCTCATTTTTCCACTTTTAAAATGGCCAAATATTTTTTTTCGAGATATCGATATTTTACCACCTCCATTGGCTTCAAGTGGCCCATTTCCGGCTTAAAACACACGCTACTTGTAATTTTTTCGAAATTTTAAAAATTGACCATTTTCAGCATAGGGAATCCTATGTTAAATTTTGCGAAACGGCACTTTTTTTCAAAAAATTTCGAGATATCGAATTAAAACCTCCGCCATTGTTTTCAAGTGGCATATTTACCAACGGATTTCATTAACGAAAAAATTCTAAAAAATTTTTTTGTAAAAATACCAATTTTGTCGAAAAATGGTAAGGGTACCCCCTTCTCATTTGTCCACTTTTAAAATGGCCAAATATTTTTTTTCGAGATATCGATTTTTTACCACCTCCATTGGCTTCAAGTGGCCCATTTCCGGTTCAAAACACACGCTACTTGTAATTTTTTCGAAATTTTAAAAATTGACCATTTTCAGCATAGGGAATCCTATGTTAAATTTTGCGAAACGGCACTTTTTTTCAAAAAATTTCGAGATATCGAATTAAAACCTCCGCCATTGTTTTCAAGTGGCATATTTACCAACCGATTTCATTAACGAAAAAATTCTAAAAAATTTTTTTGTAAAAATACCATTTTTGTCGAAAAATGGTAAGGGTACCCCCTTCTCATTTTTCCACTTTTAAAATGGCCAAATTTTTTTTTTCGAGATATCGATTTTTTACCACCTCCATTGGCTTCAAGTGGCCCATTTCCGGTTCAAAACACACGCTACTTGTAATTTTTTCGAAATTTTAAAAATTGACCATTTTCAGCATAGGGAATCCTATGTTAAATTTTGCGAAACGGCACTTTTTTTCAAAAAATTTCGAGATATCGAATTAAAACCTCCGCCATTGTTTTCAAGTGGCATATTTACCAACCGATTTCATTAACGAAAAAATTCTAAAAAATTTTTTTGTAAAAATACCATTTTTGTCGAAAAATGGTAAGGGTACCCCCTTCTCATTTTTCCACTTTTAAAATGGCCAAATTTTTTTTTTCGAGATATCGATTTTTTACCACCTCCATTGGCTTCAAGTGGCCCATTTCCGGTTCAAAACACACGCTACTTGTAATTTTTTCGAAATTTTAAAAATTGACCATTTTCAGCATAGGGAATCCTATGTTAAATTTTGCGAAACGGCACTTTTTTTCAAAAAATTTCGAGATATCGAATTAAAACCTCCGCCATTGTTTTCAAGTGGCATATTTACCAACCGATTTCATTAACGAAAAAATTCTAAAAAATTTTTTTGTAAAAATACCATTTTTGTCGAAAAATGGTAAGCCTATGGTACACCTACAACTTTTCGACAAAAATGGTATTTTTACAAAAAAATTTTTTAGAATTTTTTCGTTAATGAATTCGGTTGGTAAATATGCCACTTGAAAACAATGGCGGAGGTTTTAATTCGATATCTCGAAATTTTTTGAAAAAAAGTGCCGTTTCGCAAAATTTAACATAGGATTCCCTATGCTGAAAATGGTCAATTTTTAAAATTTCGAAAAAATTACAAGTAGCGTGTGTTTTGAGCCGGAAATGGGCCACTTGAAGCCAATGCAGGTGGTAAAAAATCGATATCTCGAAAAAAAATATTTGGCCATTTTAAAAGTGGAAAAATGAGAAGGGGGTACCCTTACCATTTTTCGACAAAAATTGTATTTTTACAAAAAAATTTTTTAGAATTTTTTCGTTAATGAAATCGGTTGGTAAATATGCCACTTGAAAACAATGGCGGAGGTTTTAATTCGATATCTCGAAATTTTTTGAAAAAAAGTGCCGTTTCGCAAAATTTAACATAGGATTCCCTATGCTGAAAATGGTCAATTTTTAAAATTTCGAAAAAATTACAAGTAGCGTGTGTTTTGAACCGGAAATGGGCCACTTGAAGCCAATGGAGGTGGTAAAAAATCGATATCTCGAAAAAAAATATTTGGCCATTTTAAAAGTGGAAAAATGAGAAGGGGGTACCCTTACCATTTTTCGACAAAAATGGTATTTTTACAAAAAAATTTTTTAGAATTTTTTCGTTAATGAAATCGGTTGGTAAATATGCCACTTGAAAACAATGGCGGAGGTTTTAATTCGATATCTCGAAATTTTTTGAAAAAAAGTGCCGTTTCGCAAAATTTAACATAGGATTCCCTATGCTGAAAATGGTCAATTTTTAAAATTTCGAAAAAATTACAAGTAGCGTGTGTTTTGAACCGGAAATGGGCCACTTGAAGCCAATGGAGGTGGTAAAAAATCGATATCTCGAAAAAAAATATTTGGCCATTTTAAAAGTGGACAAATGAGAAGGGGGTACCCTTACCATTTTTCGACAAAATTGGTATTTTTACAAAAAAATTTTTTAGAATTTTTTCGTTAATGAAATCCGTTGGTAAATATGCCACTTGAAAACAATGGCGGAGGTTTTAATTCGATATCTCGAAATTTTTTGAAAAAAAGTGCCGTTTCGCAAAATTTAACATAGGATTCCCTATGCTGAAAATGGTCAATTTTTAAAATTTCGAAAAAAGTACAAGTAGCGTGTGTTTTGAACCGGAAATGGGCCACTTGAAGCCAATGGAGGTGGTAAAAAATCGATATCTCGAAAAAAAAAATTTGGCCATTTTGAAAGTCGAAAAATGGTAAGGGTACCCCCTTCTCATTTTTCCACTTTTAAAATGGCCAAATTTTTTTTTTCGAGATATCGATTTTTTACCACCTCCATTGGCTTCAAGTGGCCCATTTCCGGTTCAAAACACACGCTACTTGTAATTTTTTCGAAATTTTAAAAATTGACCATTTTCAGCATAGGGAATCCTATGTTAAATTTTGCGAAACGGCACTTTTTTTCAAAAAATTTCGAGATATCGAATTAAAACCTCCGCCATTGTTTTCAAGTGGCATATTTACCAACCGATTTCATTAACGAAAAAATTCTAAAAAATTTTTTTGTAAAAATACCATTTTTGTCGAAAAATGGTAAGCCTATGGTACACCTACAACTTTTCGACAAAAATGGTATTTTTACAAAAAAATTTTTTAGAATTTTTTCGTTAATGAATTCGGTTGGTAAATATGCCACTTGAAAACAATGGCGGAGGTTTTAATTCGATATCTCGAAATTTTTTGAAAAAAAGTGCCGTTTCGCAAAATTTAACATAGGATTCCCTATGCTGAAAATGGTCAATTTTTAAAATTTCGAAAAAATTACAAGTAGCGTGTGTTTTGAGCCGGAAATGGGCCACTTGAAGCCAATGCAGGTGGTAAAAAATCGATATCTCGAAAAAAAATATTTGGCCATTTTAAAAGTGGAAAAATGAGAAGGGGGTACCCTTACCATTTTTCGACAAAAATGGTATTTTTACAAAAAAATTTTTTAGAATTTTTTCGTTAATGAAATCGGTTGGTAAATATGCCACTTGAAAACAATGGCGGAGGTTTTAATTCGATATCTCGAAATTTTTTGAAAAAAAGTGCCGTTTCGCAAAATTTAACATAGGATTCCCTATGCTGAAAATGGTCAATTTTTAAAATTTCGAAAAAATTACAAGTAGCGTGTGTTTTGAACCGGAAATGGGCCACTTGAAGCCAATGGAGGTGGTAAAAAATCGATATCTCGAAAAAAAATATTTGGCCATTTTAAAAGTGGAAAAATGAGAAGGGGGTACCCTTACCATTTTTCGACAAAAATGGTATTTTTACAAAAAAATTTTTTAGAATTTTTTCGTTAATGAAATCGGTTGGTAAATATGCCACTTGAAAACAATGGCGGAGGTTTTAATTCGATATCTCGAAATTTTTTGAAAAAAAGTGCCGTTTCGCAAAATTTAACATAGGATTCCCTATGCTGAAAATGGTCAATTTTTAAAATTTCGAAAAAATTACAAGTAGCGTGTGTTTTGAACCGGAAATGGGCCACTTGAAGCCAATGGAGGTGGTAAAAAATCGATATCTCGAAAAAAAATATTTGGCCATTTTAAAAGTGGACAAATGAGAAGGGGGTACCCTTACCATTTTTCGACAAAATTGGTATTTTTACAAAAAAATTTTTTAGAATTTTTTCGTTAATGAAATCCGTTGGTAAATATGCCACTTGAAAACAATGGCGGAGGTTTTAATTCGATATCTCGAAATTTTTTGAAAAAAAGTGCCGTTTCGCAAAATTTAACATAGGATTCCCTATGCTGAAAATGGTCAATTTTTAAAATTTCGAAAAAAGTACAAGTAGCGTGTGTTTTGAACCGGAAATGGGCCACTTGAAGCCAATGGAGGTGGTAAAAAATCGATATCTCGAAAAAAAATATTTGGCCA
The DNA here is from genome assembly GCA_958510785.1 of Exephanes ischioxanthus. Classification (NCBI taxonomy): domain Eukaryota; kingdom Metazoa; phylum Arthropoda; class Insecta; order Hymenoptera; family Ichneumonidae; genus Exephanes; species Exephanes ischioxanthus. The sequence goes on from OY294019.1 coordinate 18,542,834, forward strand.
TTTTAAAAGTGGAAAAATGAGAAGGGGGTACCCTTACCATTTTTCGACAAAAATGGTATTTTTACAAAAAAATTTTTTAGAATTTTTTCGTTAATGAAATCGGTTGGTAAATATGCCACTTGAAAACAATGGCGGAGGTTTTAATTCGATATCTCGAAATTTTTTGAAAAAAAGTGCCGTTTCGCAAAATTTAACATAGGATTCCCTATGCTGAAAATGGTCAATTTTTAAAATTTCGAAAAAATTACAAGTAGCGTGTGTTTTGAACCGGAAATGGGCCACTTGAAGCCAATGGAGGTGGTAAAAAATCGATATCTCGAAAAAAAATATTTGGCCATTTTAAAAGTGGACAAATGAGAAGGGGGTACCCTTACCATTTTTCGACAAAATTGGTATTTTTACAAAAAAATTTTTTAGAATTTTTTCGTTAATGAAATCCGTTGGTAAATATGCCACTTGAAAACAATGGCGGAGGTTTTAATTCGATATCTCGAAATTTTTTGAAAAAAAGTGCCGTTTCGCAAAATTTAACATAGGATTCCCTATGCTGAAAATGGTCAATTTTTAAAATTTCGAAAAAAGTACAAGTAGCGTGTGTTTTGAACCGGAAATGGGCCACTTGAAGCCAATGGAGGTGGTAAAAAATCGATATCTCGAAAAAAAAAATTTGGCCATTTTGAAAGTCGAAAAATGGTAAGGGTACCCCCTTCTCATTTTTCCACTTTTAAAATGGCCAAATATTTTTTTTCGAGATATCGATTTTTTACCACCTTCATTGGCTTCAAGTGGCCCATTTCCGGTTCAAAACACACGCTACTTGTAATTTTTTCGAAATTTTAAAAATTGACCATTTTCAGCATAGGGAATCCTATGTTAAATTTTGCGAAACGGCACTTTTTTTCAAAAAATTTCGAGATATCGAATTAAAACCTCCGCCATTGTTTTCAAGTGGCATATTTACCAACCGATTTCATTAACGAAAAAATTCTAAAAAATTTTTTTGTAAAAATACCATTTATGTCGAAAAATGGTAAGGGTACCCCCTTCTCATTTTTCCCCTTTTAAAATGGCTAAATATTTTTTTTCGAGATATCGATTTTTTACCACCTCCATTGGCTTCAAGTGGCCCATTTCCGGTTCAAAACACACGCTACTTGTAATTTTTTCGAAATTTTAAAAATTGACCATTTTCAGCATGGGGAATCCTATGTTAAATTTTGCGAAACGGCACTTTTTTTCAAAAAATTTCGAGATATCGAATTAAAACCTCCGCCATTGTTTTCAAGTGGCATATTTACCAACCGATTTCATTAACGAAAAAATTCTAAAAAATTTTTTTGTAAAAATACCATTTTTGTCGAAAAATGGTAAGGGTACCCCCTTCTCATTTTTCCACTTTTAAAATGGCCAAATATTTTTTTTCGAGATATCGATTTTTTACCACCTCCATTGGCTTCAAGTGGCCCATTTCCGGTTCAAAACACACGCTACTTGTACTTTTTTCGAAATTTTAAAAATTGACCATTTTCAGCATAGGGAATCCTATGTTAAATTTTGCGAAACGGCACTTTTTTTCAAAAAATTTCGAGATATCGAATTAAAACCTCCGCCATTGTTTTCAAGTGGCATATTTACCAACGGATTTCATTAACGAAAAAATTCTAAAAAATTTTTTTGTAAAAATACCAATTTTGTCGAAAAATGGTAAGGGTACCCCCTTCTCATTTTTCCACTTTTAAAATGGCCAAATATTTTTTTTCGAGATATCGATATTTTACCACCTCCATTGGCTTCAAGTGGCCCATTTCCGGCTCAAAACACACGCTACTTGTAATTTTTTCGAAATTTTAAAAATTGACCATTTTCAGCATAGGGAATCCTATGTTAAATTTTGCGAAACGGCACTTTTTTTCAAAAAATTTCGAGATATCGAATTAAAACCTCCGCCATTGTTTTCAAGTGGCATATTTACCAACCGATTTCATTAACGAAAAAATTCTAAAAAAATTTTTTGTAAAAATACCATTTTTGTCGAAAAATGGTAAGGGTACCCCCTTCTCATTTTTCCACTTTTAAAATGGCCAAATTTTTTTTTTCGAGATATCGATTTTTTACCACCTCCATTGGCTTCAAGTGGCCCATTTCCGGTTCAAAACACACGCTACTTGTAATTTTTTCGAAATTTTAAAAATTGACCATTTTCAGCATAGGGAATCCTATGTTAAATTTTGCGAAACGGCACTTTTTTTCAAAAAATTTCGAGATATCGAATTAAAACCTCCGCCATTGTTTTCAAGTGGCATATTTACCAACCGATTTCATTAACGAAAAAATTCTAAAAAATTTTTTTGTAAAAATACCATTTTTGTCGAAAAATGGTAAGGGTACCCCCTTCTCATTTTTCCACTTTTAAAATGGCCAAATTTTTTTTTTCGAGATATCGATTTTTTACCACCTCCATTGGCTTCAAGTGGCCCATTTCCGGTTCAAAACACACGCTACTTGTAATTTTTTCGAAATTTTAAAAATTGACCATTTTCAGCATAGGGAATCCTATGTTAAATTTTGCGAAACGGCACTTTTTTTCAAAAAATTTCGAGATATCGAATTAAAACCTCCGCCATTGTTTTCAAGTGGCATATTTACCAACCGATTACATTAACGAAAAAATTCTAAAAAATTTTTTTGTAAAAATACCATATTTGTCGAAAAATGGTAAGGGTACCCCCTTCTCATTTTTCCACTTTTAAAATGGCCAAATTTTTTTTTTCGAGATATCGATTTTTTACCACCTCCATTGGCTTCAAGTGGCCCATTTCCGGTTCAAAACACACGCTACTTGTAATTTTTTCGAAATTTTAAAAATTGACCATTTTCAGCATAGGGAATCCTATGTTAAATTTTGCGAAACGGCACTTTTTTTCAAAAAATTTCGAGATATCGAATTAAAACCTCCGCCATTGTTTTCAAGTGGCATATTTACCAACCGATTTCATTAACGAAAAAATTCTAAAAAATTTTTTTGTAAAAATACCATTTTTGTCGAAAAATGGTAAGCCTATGGTACACCTACAATTTTTCGACAAAAATGGTATTTTTACAAAAAAATTTTTTAGAATTTTTTCGTTAATGAAATCGGTTGGTAAATATGCCACTTGAAAACAATGGCGGAGGTTTTAATTCGATATCTCGAAATTTTTTGAAAAAAAGTGCCGTTTCGCAAAATTTAACATAGGATTCCCTATGCTGAAAATGGTCAATTTTTAAAATTTCGAAAAAATTACAAGTAGCGTGTGTTTTGAGCCGGAAATGGGCCACTTGAAGCCAATGGAGGTGGTAAAAAATCGATATCTCGAAAAAAAATATTTGGCCATTTTAAAAGTGGAAAAATGAGAAGGGGGTACCCTTACCATTTTTCGACAAAAATGGTATTTTTACAAAAAAATTTTTTAGAATTTTTTCGTTAATGAAATCGGTTGGTAAATATGCCACTTGAAAACAATGGCGGAGGTTTTAATTCGATATCTCGAAATTTTTTGAAAAAAAGTGCCGTTTCGCAAAATTTAACATAGGATTCCCTATGCTGAGAATGGTCAATTTTTAAAATTTCGAAAAAAGTACAAGGTGCGTGTGTTTTGAACCGGAAATGGGCCACTTGAAGCCAATGGAGGTGGTAAAAAATCGATATCTCGAAAAAAAAAAATTTGGCCATTTTAAAAGTGGAAAAATGAGAAGGGGGTACCCTTACCATTTTTCGACAAAAATGGTATTTTTACAAAAAAATTTTTTAGAATTTTTTCGTTAATGAAATCGGTTGGTAAATATGCCACTTGAAAACAATGGCGGAGGTTTTAATTCGATATCTCGAAATTTTTTGAAAAAAAGTGCCGTTTCGCAAAATTTAACATAGGATTCCCTATGCTGAAAATGGTCAATTTTTAAAATTTCGAAAAAATTACAAGTAGCGTGTGTTTTGAACCGGAAATGGGCCACTTGAAGCCAATGGAGGTGGTAAAAAATCGATATCTCGAAAAAAAAAATTTGGCTATTTTAAAAGTGGAAAAATGAGAAGGGGGTACCCTTACCATTTTTCGACAAAAATGGTATTTTTACAAAAAAATTTTTTAGAATTTTTTCGTTAATGAAATCGGTTGGTAAATATGCCACTTGAAAACAATGGCGGAGGTTTTAATTCGATATCTCGAAATTTTTTGAAAAAAAGTGCCGTTTCGCAAAATTTAACATAGGATTCCCTATGCTGAAAATGGTCAATTTTTAAAATTTCGAAAAAATTACAAGTAGCGTGTGTTTTGAACCGGAAATGGGCCACTTGAAGCCAATGGAGGTGGTAAAAAATCGATATCTCGAAAAAAAATATTTGGCCATTTTGAAAGTCGAAAAATGGTAAGGGTACCCCCTTCTCATTTTTCCACTTTTAAAATGGCCAAATATTTTTTTTCGAGATATCGATTTTTTACCACCTTCATTGGCTTCAAGTGGCCCATTTCCGGTTCAAAACACACGCTACTTGTAATTTTTTCGAAATTTTAAAAATTGACCATTTTCAGCATAGGGAATCCTATGTTAAATTTTGCGAAACGGCACTTTTTTTCAAAAAATTTCGAGATATCGAATTAAAACCTCCGCCATTGTTTTCAAGTGGCATATTTACCAACGCATTTCATTAACGAAAAAATTCTAAAAAATTTTTTTGTAAAAATACCAATTTTGTCGAAAAATGGTAAGGGTACCCCCTTCTCATTTTTCCACTTTTAAAATGGCCAAATATTTTTTTTCGAGATATCGATTTTTTACCACCTCCATTGGCTTCAAGTGGCCCATTTCCGGCTCAAAACACACGCTACTTGTAATTTTTTCGAAATTTTAAAAATTGACCATTTTCAGCATAGGGAATCCTATGTTAAATTTTGCGAAACGGCACTTTTTTTCAAAAAATTTCGAGATATCGAATTAAAACCTCCGCCATTGTTTTCAAGTGGCATATTTACCAACGGATTTCATTAACGAAAAAATTCTAAAAAATTTTTTTGTAAAAATACCAATTTTGTCGAAAAATGGTAAGGGTACCCCCTTCTCATTTTTCCACTTTTAAAATGGCCAAATATTTTTTTTCGAGATATCGATATTTTACCACCTCCATTGGCTTCAAGTGGCCCATTTCCGGCTCAAAACACACGCTACTTGTAATTTTTTCGAAATTTTAAAAATTGACCATTTTCAGCATAGGGAATCCTATGTTAAATTTTGCGAAACGGCACTTTTTTTCAAAAAATTTCGAGATATCGAATTAAAACCTCCGCCATTGTTTTCAAGTGGCATATTTACCAACGGATTTCATTAACGAAAAAATTCTAAAAAATTTTTTTGTAAAAATACCAATTTTGTCGAAAAATGGTAAGGGTACCCCCTTCTCATTTGTCCACTTTTAAAATGGCCAAATATTTTTTTTCGAGATATCGATTTTTTACCACCTCCATTGGCTTCAAGTGGCCCATTTCCGGTTCAAAACACACGCTACTTGTAATTTTTTCGAAATTTTAAAAATTGACCATTTTCAGCATAGGGAATCCTATGTTAAATTTTGCGAAACGGCACTTTTTTTCAAAAAATTTCGAGATATCGAATTAAAACCTCCGCCATTGTTTTCAAGTGGCATATTTACCAACCGATTTCATTAACGAAAAAATTCTAAAAAATTTTTTTGTAAAAATACCATTTTTGTCGAAAAATGGTAAGGGTACCCCCTTCTCATTTTTCCACTTTTAAAATGGCCAAATTTTTTTTTTCGAGATATCGATTTTTTACCACCTCCATTGGCTTCAAGTGGCCCATTTCCGGTTCAAAACACACGCTACTTGTAATTTTTTCGAAATTTTAAAAATTGACCATTTTCAGCATAGGGAATCCTATGTTAAATTTTGCGAAACGGCACTTTTTTTCAAAAAATTTCGAGATATCGAATTAAAACCTCCGCCATTGTTTTCAAGTGGCATATTTACCAACCGATTTCATTAACGAAAAAATTCTAAAAAATTTTTTTGTAAAAATACCATTTTTGTCGAAAAATGGTAAGGGTACCCCCTTCTCATTTTTCCACTTTTAAAATGGCCAAATTTTTTTTTTCGAGATATCGATTTTTTACCACCTCCATTGGCTTCAAGTGGCCCATTTCCGGTTCAAAACACACGCTACTTGTAATTTTTTCGAAATTTTAAAAATTGACCATTTTCAGCATAGGGAATCCTATGTTAAATTTTGCGAAACGGCACTTTTTTTCAAAAAATTTCGAGATATCGAATTAAAACCTCCGCCATTGTTTTCAAGTGGCATATTTACCAACCGATTACATTAACGAAAAAATTCTAAAAAATTTTTTTGTAAAAATACCATATTTGTCGAAAAATGGTAAGGGTACCCCCTTCTCATTTTTCCACTTTTAAAATGGCCAAATTTTTTTTTTCGAGATATCGATTTTTTACCACCTCCATTGGCTTCAAGTGGCCCATTTCCGGTTCAAAACACACGCTACTTGTAATTTTTTCGAAATTTTAAAAATTGACCATTTTCAGCATAGGGAATCCTATGTTAAATTTTGCGAAACGGCACTTTTTTTCAAAAAATTTCGAGATATCGAATTAAAACCTCCGCCATTGTTTTCAAGTGGCATATTTACCAACCGATTTCATTAACGAAAAAATTCTAAAAAATTTTTTTGTAAAAATACCATTTTTGTCGAAAAATGGTAAGCCTATGGTACACCTACAATTTTTCGACAAAAATGGTATTTTTACAAAAAAATTTTTTAGAATTTTTTCGTTAATGAAATCGGTTGGTAAATATGCCACTTGAAAACAATGGCGGAGGTTTTAATTCGATATCTCGAAATTTTTTGAAAAAAAGTGCCGTTTCGCAAAATTTAACATAGGATTCCCTATGCTGAAAATGGTCAATTTTTAAAATTTCGAAAAAATTACAAGTAGCGTGTGTTTTGAGCCGGAAATGGGCCACTTGAAGCCAATGGAGGTGGTAAAAAATCGATATCTCGAAAAAAAATATTTGGCCATTTTAAAAGTGGAAAAATGAGAAGGGGGTACCCTTACCATTTTTCGACAAAAATGGTATTTTTACAAAAAAATTTTTTAGAATTTTTTCGTTAATGAAATCGGTTGGTAAATATGCCACTTGAAAACAATGGCGGAGGTTTTAATTCGATATCTCGAAATTTTTTGAAAAAAAGTGCCGTTTCGCAAAATTTAACATAGGATTCCCTATGCTGAGAATGGTCAATTTTTAAAATTTCGAAAAAAGTACAAGGTGCGTGTGTTTTGAACCGGAAATGGGCCACTTGAAGCCAATGGAGGTGGTAAAAAATCGATATCTCGAAAAAAAAAAATTTGGCCATTTTAAAAGTGGAAAAATGAGAAGGGGGTACCCTTACCATTTTTCGACAAAAATGGTATTTTTACAAAAAAATTTTTTAGAATTTTTTCGTTAATGAAATCGGTTGGTAAATATGCCACTTGAAAACAATGGCGGAGGTTTTAATTCGATATCTCGAAATTTTTTGAAAAAAAGTGCCGTTTCGCAAAATTTAACATAGGATTCCCTATGCTGAAAATGGTCAATTTTTAAAATTTCGAAAAAATTACAAGTAGCGTGTGTTTTGAACCGGAAATGGGCCACTTGAAGCCAATGGAGGTGGTAAAAAATCGATATCTCGAAAAAAAATATTTGGCCATTTTGAAAGTCGAAAAATGGTAAGGGTACCCCCTTCTCATTTTTCCACTTTTAAAATGGCCAAATATTTTTTTTCGAGATATCGATTTTTTACCACCTTCATTGGCTTCAAGTGGCCCATTTCCGGTTCAAAACACACGCTACTTGTAATTTTTTCGAAATTTTAAAAATTGACCATTTTCAGCATAGGGAATCCTATGTTAAATTTTGCGAAACGGCACTTTTTTTCAAAAAATTTCGAGATATCGAATTAAAACCTCCGCCATTGTTTTCAAGTGGCATATTTACCAACGCATTTCATTAACGAAAAAATTCTAAAAAATTTTTTTGTAAAAATACCAATTTTGTCGAAAAATGGTAAGGGTACCCCCTTCTCATTTTTCCACTTTTAAAATGGCCAAATATTTTTTTTCGAGATATCGATTTTTTACCACCTCCATTGGCTTCAAGTGGCCCATTTCCGGCTCAAAACACACGCTACTTGTAATTTTTTCGAAATTTTAAAAATTGACCATTTTCAGCATAGGGAATCCTATGTTAAATTTTGCGAAACGGCACTTTTTTTCAAAAAATTTCGAGATATCGAATTAAAACCTCCGCCATTGTTTTCAAGTGGCATATTTACCAACGGATTTCATTAACGAAAAAATTCTAAAAAATTTTTTTGTAAAAATACCAATTTTGTCGAAAAATGGTAAGGGTACCCCCTTCTCATTTTTCCACTTTTAAAATGGCCAAATATTTTTTTTCGAGATATCGATATTTTACCACCTCCATTGGCTTCAAGTGGCCCATTTCCGGCTCAAAACACACGCTACTTGTAATTTTTTCGAAATTTTAAAAATTGACCATTTTCAGCATAGGGAATCCTATGTTAAATTTTGCGAAACGGCACTTTTTTTCAAAAAATTTCGAGATATCGAATTAAAACCTCCGCCATTGTTTTCAAGTGGCATATTTACCAACGGATTTCATTAACGAAAAAATTCTAAAAAATTTTTTTGTAAAAATACCAATTTTGTCGAAAAATGGTAAGGGTACCCCCTTCTCATTTGTCCACTTTTAAAATGGCCAAATATTTTTTTTCGAGATATCGATTTTTTACCACCTCCATTGGCTTCAAGTGGCCCATTTCCGGTTCAAAACACACGCTACTTGTAATTTTTTCGAAATTTTAAAAATTGACCATTTTCAGCATAGGGAATCCTATGTTAAATTTTGCGAAACGGCACTTTTTTTCAAAAAATTTCGAGATATCGAATTAAAACCTCCGCCATTGTTTTCAAGTGGCATATTTACCAACCGATTTCATTAACGAAAAAATTCTAAAAAATTTTTTTGTAAAAATACCATTTTTGTCGAAAAATGGTAAGGGTACCCCCTTCTCATTTTTCCACTTTTAAAATGGCCAAATTTTTTTTTTCGAGATATCGATTTTTTACCACCTCCATTGGCTTCAAGTGGCCCATTTCCGGTTCAAAACACACGCTACTTGTAATTTTTTCGAAATTTTAAAAATTGACCATTTTCAGCATAGGGAATCCTATGTTAAATTTTGCGAAACGGCACTTTTTTTCAAAAAATTTCGAGATATCGAATTAAAACCTCCGCCATTGTTTTCAAGTGGCATATTTACCAACCGATTTCATTAACGAAAAAATTCTAAAAAATTTTTTTGTAAAAATACCATTTTTGTCGAAAAATGGTAAGGGTACCCCCTTCTCATTTTTCCACTTTTAAAATGGCCAAATTTTTTTTTTCGAGATATCGATTTTTTACCACCTCCATTGGCTTCAAGTGGCCCATTTCCGGTTCAAAACACACGCTACTTGTAATTTTTTCGAAATTTTAAAAATTGACCATTTTCAGCATAGGGAATCCTATGTTAAATTTTGCGAAAGGGCACTTTTTTTCAAAAAATTTCGAGATATCGAATTAAAACCTCCGCCATTGTTTTCAAGTGGCATATTTACCAACCGATTTCATTAACGAAAAAATTCTAAAAAATTTTTTTGTAAAAATACCATTTTTGTCGAAAAATGGTAAGCCTATGGTACACCTACAACTTTTCGACAAAAATGGTATTTTTACAAAAAAATTTTTTAGAATTTTTTCGTTAATGAAATCGGTTGGTAAATATGCCACTTGAAAACAATGGCGGAGGTTTTAATTCGATATCTCGAAATTTTTTGAAAAAAAGTGCCGTTTCGCAAAATTTAACATAGGATTCCCTATGCTGAAAATGGTCAATTTTTAAAATTTCGAAAAAATTACAAGTAGCGTGTGTTTTGAACCGGAAATGGGCCACTTGAAGCCAATGGAGGTGGTAAAAAATCGATATCTCGAAAAAAAATATTTGGCCATTTTAAAAGTGGACAAATGAGAAGGGGGTACCCTTACCATTTTTCGACAAAATTGGTATTTTTACAAAAAAATTTTTTAGAATTTTTTCGTTAATGAAATCCGTTGGTAAATATGCCACTTGAAAACAATGGCGGAGGTTTTAATTCGATATCTCGAAATTTTTTGAAAAAAAGTGCCGTTTCGCAAAATTTAACATAGGATTCCCTATGCTGAAAATGGTCAATTTTTAAAATTTCGAAAAAAGTACAAGTAGCGTGTGTTTTGAACCGGAAATGGGCCACTTGAAGCCAATGGAGGTGGTAAAAAATCGATATCTCGAAAAAAAATATTTGGCCATTTTAAAAGTCGAAAAATGGTAAGGGTACCCCCTTCTCATTTTTCCACTTTTAAAATGGCCAAATATTTTTTTTCGAGATATCGATTTTTTACCACCTTCATTGGCTTCAAGTGGCCCATTTCCGGTTCAAAACACACGCTACTTGTAATTTTTTCGAAATTTTAAAAATTGACCATTTTCAGCATAGGGAATCCTATGTTAAATTTTGCGAAACGGCACTTTTTTTCAAAAAATTTCGAGATATCGAATTAAAACCTCCGCCATTGTTTTCAAGTGGCATATTTACCAACGCATTTCATTAACGAAAAAATTCTAAAAAATTTTTTTGTAAAAATACCAATTTTGTCGAAAAATGGTAAGGGTACCCCCTTCTCATTTTTCCACTTTTAAAATGGCCAAATATTTTTTTTCGAGATATCGATTTTTTACCACCTCCATGGGCTTCAAGTGGCCCATTTCCGGTTCAAAACACACGCTACTTGTACTTTTTTCGAAATTTTAAAAATTGACCATTTTCAGCATAGGGAATCCTATGTTAAATTTTGCGAAACGGCACTTTTTTTCAAAAAATTTCGAGATATCGAATTAAAACCTCCGCCATTGTTTTCAAGTGGCATATTTACCAACGGATTTCATTAACGAAAAAATTCTAAAAAATTTTTTTGTAAAAATACCAATTTTGTCGAAAAATGGTAAGGGTACCCCCTTCTCATTTTTCCACTTTTAAAATGGCCAAATATTTTTTTTCGAGATATCGATATTTTACCACCTCCATTGGCTTCAAGTGGCCCATTTCCGGCTCAAAACACACGCTACTTGTAATTTTTTCGAAATTTTAAAAATTGACCATTTTCAGCATAGGGAATCCTATGTTAAATTTTGCGAAACGGCACTTTTTTTCAAAAAATTTCGAGATATCGAATTAAAACCTCCGCCATTGTTTTCAAGTGGCATATTTACCAACCGATTTCATTAACGAAAAAATTCTAAAAAAATTTTTTGTAAAAATACCATTTTTGTCGAAAAATGGTAAGGGTACCCCCTTCTCATTTTTCCACTTTTAAAATGGCCAAATTTTTTTTTTCGAGATATCGATTTTTTACCACCTCCATTGGCTTCAAGTGGCCCATTTCCGGTTCAAAACACACGCTACTTGTAATTTTTTCGAAATTTTAAAAATTGACAATTTTCAGCCTAGAGAATCCTATGTTAAATTTTGCGAAACGGCACTTTTTTTCAAAAAATTTCGAGATATCGAATTAAAACCTCCGCCATTGTTTTCAAGTGGCATATTTACCAACCGATTTCATTAACGAAAAAATTCTAAAAAATTTTTTTGTAAAAATACCATTTTTGTCGAAAAATGGTAAGGGTACCCCCTTTTCATTTTTCCACTTTCAAAATGGCCAAATATTTTTTTTCGAGATATCGATTTTTTACCACCTCCATTGGCTTCAAGTGGCCCATTTCCGGCTCAAAACACACGCTACTTGTAATTTTTTCGAAATTTTAAAAATTGACCATTTTCAGCATAGGGAATCCTATGTTAAATTTTGCGAAACGGCACTTTTTTTCAAAAAATTTCGAGATATCGAATTAAAACCTCCGCCATTGTTTTCAAGTGGCATATTTACCAACCGATTTCATTAACGAAAAAATTCTAAAAAATTTTTTTGTAAAAATACCATTTTTGTCGAAAAATGGTAAGGGTACCCTCTTCTCATTTTTCCACTTTTAAAATGGCCAAATTTTTTTTTTCGAGATATCGATTTTTTACCACCTCCATTGGCTTCAAGTGGCCCATTTCCGGTTCAAAACACACGCTACTTGTAATTTTTTCGAAATTTTAAAAATTGACCATTTTCAGCATAGGGAATCCTATGTTAAATTTTGCGAAACGGCACTTTTTTTCAAAAAATTTCGAGATATCGAATTAAAACCTCCGCCATTGTTTTCAAGTGGCATATTTACCAACGGATTTCATTAACGAAAAAATTCTAAAAAATTTTTTTGTAAAAATACCAATTTTGTCGAAAAATGGTAAGGGTACCCCCTTCTCATTTTTCCACTTTTAAAATGGCCAAATATTTTTTTTCGAGATATCGATTTATTACCACCTCCATTGGCTTCAAGTGGCCCATTTCCGGTTCAAAACACACGCTACTTGTAATTTTTTCGAAATTTTAAAAATTGACCATTTTCAGCATAGGGAATCCTATGTTAAATTTTGCGAAACGGCACTTTTTTTCAAAAAATTTCGAGATATCGAATTAAAACCTCCGCCATTGTTTTCAAGTGGCATATTTACCAACCGATTTCATTAACGAAAAAATTCTAAAAAATTTTTTTGTAAAAATACCATTTTTGTCGAAAAATGGTAAGCCTATGGTACACCTACAATTTTTCGACAAAAATGGTATTTTTACAAAAAAATTTTTTAGAATTTTTTCGTTAATGAAATCGGTTGGTAAATATGCCACTTGAAAACAATGGCGGAGGTTTTAATTCGATATCTCGAAATTTTTTGAAAAAAAGTGCCGTTTCGCAAATCTTAACACAGGATTCCCTATGCTGAAAATGGTCAATTTTTAAAATTTCGAAAAAATTACAAGTAGCGTGTGTTTTGAGCCGGAAATGGGCCACTTGAAGCCAATGGAGGTGGTAAAAAATCGATATCTCGAAAAAAAATATTTGGCCATTTTAAAAGTGGAAAAATGAGAAGGGGGTACCCTTACCATTTTTCGACAAAAATGGTATTTTTACAAAAAAATTTTTTAGAATTTTTTCGTTAATGAAATCGGTTGGTAAATATGCCACTTGAAAACAATGGCGGAGGTTTTAATTCGATATCTCGAAATTTTTTGAAAAAAAGTGCCGTTTCGCAAAATTTAACACAGGATTCCCCATGCTGAAAATGGTCAATTTTTAAAATTTCGAAAAAAATACAAGTTGCGTGTGTTTTGAGCCGGAAATGGGCCACTTGAAGCCAATGGAGGTGGTAAAAAATCGATATCTCGAAGAAAAATATTTGGCCATTTTAAAAGTGGAAAAATGAGAAGGGGGTACCCTTACCATTTTTCGACAAAAATGGTATTTTTACAAAAAAATTTTTTAGAATTTTTTCGTTAATGAAATCGGTTGGTAAATATGCCACTTGAAAACAATGGCGGAGGTTTTAATTCGATATCTCGAAATTTTTTGAAAAAAAGTGCCGTTTCGCAAAATTTAACACAGGATTCCCCATGCTGAAAATGGTCAATTTTTAAAATTTCGAAAAAAATACAAGTTGCGTGTGTTTTGAGCCGGAAATGGGCCACTTGAAGCCAATGGAGGTGGTAAAAAATCGATATCTCGAAGAAAAATATTTGGCCATTTTAAAAGTGGAAAAATGAGAAGGGGGTACCCTTACCATTTTTTGACAAAAATCGTATTTTTACAAAAAATTTTTTTAGAATTTTTTCTTTAATGAAATCGGTTGGTAAATATGCCACTTGAAAACAATGGCGGAGGTTTTAATTCGATATCTCGAAATTTTTTGAAAAAAAGTGCCGTTTCGCAAATCTTAACACAGGATTCCCTATGCTGAAAATGGTCAATTTTTAAAATTTCGAAAAAATTACAAGTAGCGTGTGTTTTGAGCCGGAAATGGGCCACTTGAAGCCAATGGAGGTGGTAAAAAATCGATATCTCGAAAAAAAATATTTGGCCATTTTAAAAGTGGAAAAATGAGAAGGGGGTACCCTTACCATTTTTCGACAAGAATGGTATTTTTACAAAAAAATTTTTTAGAATTTTTTCGTTAATGAAATCGGTTGGTAAATATGCCACTTGAAAACAATGGCGGAGGTTTTAATTCGATATCTCGAAATTTTTTGAAAAAAAGTGCCGTTTCGCAAATCTTAACACAGGATTCCCTATGCTGAAAATGGTCAATTTTTAAAATTTCGAAAAAAATACAAGTTGCGTGTGTTTTGAGCCGGAAATGGGCCACTTGAAGCCAATGGACGTGGTAAGAAATCGATATCTCGAAAAAAAATATTTGGCCATTTTAAAAGTGGAAAAATGAGAAGGGGGTACCCTTACCATTTTTCGACAAAAATGGTATTTTTACAAAAAAATTTTTTAGAATTTTTTCGTTAATGAAATCGGTTGGTAAATATGCCACTTGAAAACAATGGCGGAGGTTTTAATTCGATATCTCGAAATTTTTTGAAAAAAAGTGCCGTTTCGCAAAATTTAACACAGGATTCCCCATGCTGAAAATGGTCAATTTTTAAAATTTCGAAAAAAATACAAGTTGCGTGTGTTTTGAGCCGGAAATGGGCCACTTGAAGCCAATGGAGGTGGTAAAAAATCGATATCTCGAAGAAAAATATTTGGCCATTTTAAAAGTGGAAAAATGAGAAGGGGGTACCCTTACCATTTTTTGACAAAAATGGTATTTTTACAAAAAAATTTTTTAGAATTTTTTCGTTAATGAAATCGGTTGGTAAATATGCCACTTGAAAACAATGGCGGAGGTTTTAATTCGATATCTCGAAATTTTTTGAAAAAAAGTGCCGTTTCGCAAATCTTAACACAGGATTCCCTATGCTGAAAATGGTCAATTTTTAAAATTTCGAAAAAAATACAAGTTGCGTGTGTTTTGAGCCGGAAATGGGCCACTTGAAGCCAATGGACGTGGTAAGAAATCGATATCTCGAAAAAAAATATTTGGCCATTTTAAAAGTGGAAAAATGAGAAGGGGGGGTACCCTTACCATTTTTCGACTTTCAAAATGGCCAAATATTTTTTTTCGAGATATTGATTTTTTACCATTTCCATTGGCTTCAAGTGGCCCATTTCCGGCTCAAAACACACGCTACTTGTAATTTTTTCGAAATTTTAAAAATTGACCATTTTCAGCATAGGGAATCCTATGTTAAATTTTGCGAAACGGCACTTTTTTTCAAAAAATTTCGAGATATCGAATTAAAACCTCCGCCATTGTTTTCAAGTGGCATATTTACTAACCGATTTCATTAACAAAAAAGTTCTAAAAAAATGTGTTGTAAAAATACCATTAGCATTTTCCGACACAAATGATAATTTGGTAAAGTAACTATAGTCGTTCATCGAACTACCGAACTCTCAATTTGATTCATCACCCATCCAACTATTAAACTTTTAATTTGCCCCGTCACCCATCCAACCCATTCATGGAAATCTCGACATGAACGATCACCCATCCATCTACCGAATTCCCGAATTGATCGGTCACTCATCCGACTACTAAACTCTCTGTTCGAACGGTTACCCAACCAACTATTGAACTCTTGAATCGAAAGGCCACCCATCCATCTACCGAACTCTCTTTTTGAACGCTCACCCATCCATCTATTGAACTTTTGATTCGAACAGGCACCTATCCATCTACTCATCTCTCAATTCGATCGGTCATCCATCCATCTACCGAACTCTCATTTTT
Organism: Exephanes ischioxanthus; assembly: GCA_958510785.1. Taxonomy (NCBI): domain Eukaryota; kingdom Metazoa; phylum Arthropoda; class Insecta; order Hymenoptera; family Ichneumonidae; genus Exephanes; species Exephanes ischioxanthus. The sequence goes on from OY294019.1 coordinate 18,558,760, forward strand.
TGAATGTTTGACCATCCAACTATTGAACTCTCGATTTATACGGTCACCCATCCGACTGCTGGACTCTTGATTTGAGATCACCCATCCATTTACTGAACTTTTATTTTGGACGGTCACCTATCCAATTGCTGAACTCTATTTTTGACCGGTCCCAACCATTTATTGAACTCTCTATTGGAACGGTCATCTATCCATCTACTGAACACTCACCCATCCAACTATCGGACTCTCGACTCGAACGGTCACCGTTCCATTTACCGAACTTTCATTTTGCAGTAGCCTATACATCTGTTGAATTTTTTATTTGAACCGGTCACCCATCTATCTACCGAACTTTCGATCGGATCCCGAGCCTATTAAAACAATATATATATATATATTCTGTCGTGAAATACGGGCTGTACTTATTGAAAAATTATGGTCACGCGGATCTTGGAGCGACAAACCGGATGGAGACCGGACCGAATCGGCCAGCTGTATATATATATTTCTGACATCGTCGGGCGGCACACGACGACGGAAAATAGGTTAAACGTGTGTCAGTTTGACAGTTCAAAAACTTTGACGCAGGGGGGCACCGAGCAAAAGATCGAAGCGACACGCGCGCACGAGCCTCCGCGCAGCAAACCAAAGACGCGTGTGTCGTCGTCGTCATCGCCGACCAATCGGGTCACGAATAAAACGACAACAATGGTGTGCGATATAAATTAATCGAATCCGCGATATATATCGTGACACACCAACTTATTCGGGGAGGATTCTTTTTCCTTCATAGAGGAAACTTGCATTTCATAAATATGAAAAAATAATGCAAAGTAATTTGCGCACACCTTCCTCAGTTATTAAAATTTTGCGGATAGCTTTTTTTTAGTTCACCCCTTCGTCGATACATCCGATGTATTTTTCCCTCCGCTCACGAATCCACAGCTTATTCCACTCAAAGCTTAATATTTAATATAAAAAATCCGCATCGAACATGAAAAAAAAAAATTAACTTTGGCGATTACCATTATCGAGACCCGTCTGGAGAGTGCAAAACCCGGCGAGGCCGCCAGTATGACAAAATCCATCGCGATCCACCGTAATAAATTAACTTATTTTGCTGCTTCCGCTCGGAATTTCGTCGGCGTAACCGCCCAATCGCGCGATATATTTAATTATATTCTTCGGTGACGCGGGTCCTCGGCCATTTCATATTCAGCAGGGATGCTCCAGATGGTTGATGGCACACGTATATATACATATATGCATATACACACGAAGTTGAGCGTTCGGGATGGTGGAAGGAGCGATCGGGCTCTCCCACGCCCAGCTCATGCCGCACTCTCCGCACTCTCCGCTCTCTCGCGATTATGGAGCGCCGGCGGAGAGCCGCGTCGGAATAACCCCGGAGTGGTAATGTCATGCTAAGATCAATTTTGTATTCCACGCGTCACTTCGCAGACTCGAGTTGAGCAGGCCGCCGCGAGATTTTCGCAAAATTCCGGCCATTATCACGAAGCTGTTTCCTATCGGAGCGCCCGCGTAACGCGTGGGCGTTTCCACTCGCTGGTCCCTTCCATCGTAAACCTACATACGTCTATGCAAACGTGTGCATTTCCGAAGTAACATGTGCAAGCGACTAGGGCATGCAGGCGCATACATCCAAAGGCGCGTATGTCACTCTATTTTCGCCTCTCGAGACCCGAGCGCAACGCCATTCCGCATTCATGTACTTGGCTTAGTCGCGAACAGGATGCGCATTTGCGTACGAGGATTTTCGAGAGTTACTTCGCAGCGATGTATTGAAGAGAGCCGGAGATTTAGTAATATATATATATTTTTTTTCCTTTCCGCGAGGGAATGCGCAGAGTGCGGAGCTAGAGTCGTTATAACGTGCGAATGAGAAAAATGCAAGGAGATTCCTGCACGTTTATTTTTAATTTTTTAATTGTTTGTTTATAATTTGTAATATATTTTTTCTTTTTGCGCGAGGGAATGCGCAGAGTGCGCAGCTGGAGTCGTTATAATGTGCGTATGAGAAAACTGCAGAGATTCCTTCACGTTTATTTTATTTTTTTATTTTTTGTATATAATTCGTATTTTTTATTAGAACAGGAAGTTTGGCATGACTATAGCAATGCTATTCCGCATTCATGTACTTGGCTTAGTCGCGAACAGGATGCGCATTTGCGTACGAGGATTTTCGAGAGTTACTTTGCAGCGATGTATTGAAGAGTGCCGGAGGTTTAGTAATATATATATATTTTTTTCTCTTTCCGCGAGGGAATGCGCAGAGTGCGGAGCTAGAGTCGTTATAACGTGCGAATGAGAAAAATGCAATGAGATTCCTGCACGTTTATTTTTAATTTTTTAATTGTTTGTTTATAATTTGTAATATATTTTTTCTTTTTCCGCGAGGGAATGCGCAGAGTGCGCAGCTGGAGTCGTTATAATGTGCGTATGAGAAAACTGCAGAGATTCCTTCACGTTTATTTTATTTTTTTATTTTTTGTATATAATTCGTATTTTTTATTAGAACAGGAAGTTTGGCATGACTATAGCAACGCTATTCCGCATTCATGTACTTGGCTTAGTCGCGAACAGGATGCGCATTTGCGTACGAGGATTTTCGAGAGTTACTTCGCAGCGATGTATTGAAGAGAGTCGGAAGTTTATTAATATAGATATTTTTTATTTTTGCGCGAGGGAATGCGCAGAGTGCGCAGGTGGAGTCGTTATAACGTGCGTATGAGAAAACTGCAGAATTTCCTTCACGTTTATTTTATTTTTGAATTTTTAAAAATATAATGCGTATTTTTTATTAGAACAGGAAACTAGGTGTGACTAGCAACGCTATTCCGCATGCATGTACTTGACTTTATCGCAAACAGGGTGCGCATTTGCGTACGAGGATTTTCGAGAATTATTTCGCAGCGATGTATTCAAGAGAGTCGCAGGTTTATTAGTATATATATATTTTCTTTTTCCACCAGGGATTGCGCAGACTGCGAAACTGGAGTCGTTATAACGTGCAAATGAGAAAACTGCCAGAAAATTCTTTCACATTTATTTTTCAAACTAAATTTTTTGTAAATAATTTGTATTTTTTATTAGAACAGGAAGGTTGGTGTGACTGGCAACGCTATTTAGCGTTAATGTACTTGGCTTAGTCACGAACAGAATGCGCACTTGCGTACGAGGATTTTCCAGAGTTAGTTCGCAGCGATGTATTGAAGAGAGCCGGAGGTTTATATATATATATATATATATATATATATATTTTCATTTTCCGCGAGGGATTCAGTAAATGTAACATCTTTGCATATAAAATATTTTTGCTCAGAGTGGATACCTCCAGTTGCGCAGAGTGCGCAGCTGGAGACGTGCAAACGAGAAAACTGGCTGAAGACTCCATCACGTTTATTTATCTGTTTATTTATTTTTGTATATAATTTGTATTCCTTATTAGAATGGAAAGCTGGGTGTGTCTGTGTGTGTCGTTCGAATTATTGCATTCAAGAGGCGATTGTCGAGTTCACCGCTGAATGGTCCCGCGCGATAGAATTGCATGGTCTCAGCCAACGTCCACACTTCCGGTTTCCCCTCTTAACGCTATATCGCAAACTCGCACTTTCCGCATGGCTGAGAGGGTTGGAGGACACGATTCTGGCGAGAGAACTTGTACGGAAACTTGCCCGACCCACGGGCTTTGGAAGTTTAAAAGTTTGGCGGTTGGCTGCGGGTTTGTTGGCCTCGGGAAAGCCCGTATACACGTACAGGACAAACTCTCCCGGAGTATTACCTATATACGGAGGCGATATTATTTTGTACCGACAAATTCGAAGCCGAACGATGTGAGGCTTTGAAGGCGAGATGGGGTGAGAAAGGCTGCCTCTCGGGACCCGCGGCCCGTACGTTTCGGGCTTCTTATAGGAACAGAGTATATGCAACCGAGCAGTACACTATACCGGTTGAGAGTAAGGAGGTGAGTCTTTGAAAGCTTTGAAGCGTTCGCGGTTGGTCGTCAAGGGGGCTAGACGATTTTGCCCGCCGAAGCGTGGAACGCAGCTTCCGTGTAGAATGGACCTTCGATCACAATCTGAGGTATCGGGAGGGAAAGTCTAGAAAGTTAATTTGTGGAACGGATTTCAACGTGGCGGCGAGATTCCGATCGAAAAATGCCTTCTCCACCTGTTCGGTCCGCTTGCACATTCGGCCCACAGATCCCATCTTACTCCCGTCACCGAATCCGAAAATGATCCTGCACTGAGAAAAAATTACATAGTAAAAGCAACTGACTTTTCACCTAAATAATAGTTCCCAAGGGGAACGTCTTCATTTGATAGTTACGATAGTGACAAATAATTATAGTTGCAACGATAGTTATAGTTTAACAAATTGAATTTATTCTATCGGAAACTATCTGTATAGACGTTCCCCCAGCAGCGATTCGTTATAGTAGGAAATACTGACGTTTTTACTTTAAAAAATAGTTCCCAAGGGGAACGTCTTCATTTTATAGTTACGACATTGACAAGAAATGATGGTTGCAACGATAATTATAGTTTAACAAATTAAAGTTATTCTATCAGAAAATATGTATGTAGACGTTCGCCCCGGCAACGATTCGTTATAGTAGGAAATACTATCCTTTATCACCGACAGTGGTGGATGCGCGGTTTGAGCACGACTCTGGTGGTCCCCCAAGTCAAGCTGATTCGTTCGTTGTCAGTACTTGCATGGTCTTCAGCGGTCATTAAAGTGCTTAAAGTCCTGGAACTGTCCTTGAAAAATATATACATTTGTGCATAGTCAATCGTTTTTTTTTTTGAACCGATTCCAACATAAACGAAAACGGTTGTCGAACTAAATGTTATGTCATTCGTCGCGCGCGATGTGCATATTTTTTTTTTTTTTTTTATTTTATAAATGTCCCAACACAACGTGGAAATGTCCTTGAATGTCCTCGAATTTCGTACGGACTTTTTACTCGACACCATGACTTGGATGGGTGCCCGCTTAGCCGTGCTCGAGCTGGCTCATCGACCGTAGAGGCGGTTTCTTCTGAGACTTTGGTGTTTCTGCACTTTACTGAAATGCAAACATATCGGCAGATCAGTAGAATATGGCCGTCTGTAGAGGCACGGGTTTTCCGTAGTTTCTCCGTGTCCCCGGCAAATGCGGTACAGTGTAGCTAAGTCGGCTACGGACGCACTGAAAATTAGGCAGCTTAGGCTGAGTGCGGGCAGGGAGTACTAGGGGGAAATCAGGATGGGGTTCCGTAAAAACCCGATAGGGTAAACGGTGGAAATGGAGCAACAAATTAAAAAAAAAAAAATACTATCCTTTATCTCAGTCGAATCTCCTTTAGGAAGAAAATGAATTGTTCGATTGTCGAATTTGATTCTCTAAGTCTAACTTCCCCGAGCGAAGTTTGTGCGATGCCAAAAAAGAGGCGTTGTAACTCGATGAAATTTAGCCTCATGCGGATATCTTGAGGCTCATGTCCGAGTCTGGTCTCCGAGTGTTCTACTCAATTTTTCCTCGATAGTTGTGGCAACCCATTTTGCCCCGTGTCTGCAGTGTGCAGCGTTTCCCCCTGTATCCCATTTTGCCCCTCCCCACCCCCTTGTACGAGAGAGCACTTAGAACTCTCCGAGTTAGCTGTGCGACCTGGCAAGGCGACGCGCCAAGATCGCACGTATAGCACAGCCGGTTGCATTTTCCAACAAGGCCCATATTGGTCCAAGAGTCGTTTTCCGAGCTGACTAGGTCCTTCATCAAGCCGGCGCCTAGCAGCGAAGGAGGAAAAGACGCGCCAAGTGATGGTCCCGTTAAATCGGCCACCGAGATACTCCTCGGGCTAATTAAGAGCATCGTAAAGACGGTAAGGATGCGCCCGGCGCGAGGATACGCGCCTCGGCTTTACGAGAGGCAATTCGTATTAATAAACGAACTTTCAGAGCCGCACCTGAATGTATTTTCCGCCGTCGTTCCGGCACCCCCCCTGACGCCATCAACTTCGCCCGGTCGTGGCGGGCGGAAACTGGGCGCGGATATAAAAATTAATAATTAAAATGCATGAGGTCGTACCGTCTTTAATCAACTTTCCAACGCCACCCTTAAGGAATTAAAATTGTTTATGGTTTATAATTAGTGACGGTTAAGCGGCGACAAAAGAAAGATGTGTACTATTATCGTTCTCCATCCTCACCGGGTTTCTTTTTTTAGTTACGCTGAGACTCGCAAAAACGAGCGCCTTTCTCATCTCGGCGCCCCCCCTGGAAATTCTTCTTTCAGCGTTGAATCCCCGACTAGGACGACGACGACGACGGCGACAATGCTCGTTCATTTCTGAGAGAAGAGCTCAACCACCAAATCCGGGATTGATTGTCCCTTCGAATCTCATCGGAGAATTGCCCGCCGTTCGAACTTTAATTGAAAATGAATTCTTAAGGTGGCGAAGGAGGGCGAAACAAAGCCGGTCCCCGAGCGAGAACGATGAATTCGTTCGGTCGGAGCTTACTCAAATTATTTTTATCTCCCGAATCCAGGAGTCCCTTCTACAGTTGAAAATCGTCGGCCGGAAAGATGCCGAGGCTTCGGAGGGGATCATTCCGGGCGGGGAGGCGACACTTCTCGAGTTAGATAATTCCATATTCAGTATTCAGATTTCGCGCTTCGTCTCGAGCGAGAATACAGTTTACTTGCGACGAGTTTTCCTGAACGGTAGGGTGGAATCTACATTTTTTTGAATTAGCCGTCCGAAAGCTTAATCCACTAAACGACATCTCCCGCAGTGTACAGCTCTATAATATTCAATTTAATCACTATTATTCACGTACACAGGCTTGATTTATGACTTAATAAACTCCCCGGCCTTCATCCTCTCGCTCTCATTAAATCACTTAACCGGTAACCAACCGTCGAGCTCCCTCGTCGCTTCTCAAAAAAAAAAAAAAAGATGAAAATGGCACGAGTACCTTACCTCTGCGGTAATCTCTGCCAGAGACCTGCCCTTCCGAGTTCTCGCTCACCCGTGCCCTTCCTTGAGTTTCCTCAAGAGACACCCCCCAACAGCGAGTCCGCGAAGCAGTCCTGTAGGAGAGTTTCTCAGGCGAGGGTACAGAAAAGATTAACGTACCTCGCCGTATCCAGTGGTCGGGTGTGTTTTCACCCTCGTCACATCCAAGAATTAGCCCGCCAGGTGCCCGCGCCTGGGCTCGGTGCGGCCTCGTACAGGGCTGGTAGCGGTTCGTTTCGCTGGCGTGGCTGGCACTCCATCCAAGGCCAATTTCCCAATTAAACTATCCGCGAAGAAGAAGCGAAACTAACCGGACAAACCGTCCGGGCGTGGTGCAGGCCCCTCTGCGCGCTGGAACTACCGCACTACCGAACTGCCAAACTATAGCGGTACCGGCGTCGGGGAGGGTAACAAGTGGAGAGCCAAGTAGCAAGTCGGGCTCTCTCAGCAGTTGCCATACAGCAGTTCCACGGTCGAGTTCCCGTTGGTCGGCAGCCCGTTCGCCACCGCCGTTGCGGCCGCGCCATGGTATCACATGAAACCGTGCAACCCCCTCCCCATGGCGTGTGTTCGGTAAGAAGGCTACATTATTGCAGCGTATTCGGGCTTCACGCCCCATAGACCCCTCGGTCGCAAGCCGTAACTTAGAGACGGCGAGTAGTAACGGCCTCGGTCCGGGCTCACGGCTTCTCTAACGAATGGCGGAACCCTTTCTACCCCCGGTGATCCCGATAGCTCGCGTGCCTGGAAAAGGCACAGTCTCGGGGTCGTCTCCGCACTCTCACCGACGGTTAGATATAACTCCCCCGACGTCACGCTTCCTCTCCGTGCAGTCTCCGCCGGAGACTGTACACACGTTTCGTGTTGTATTCCACTTTTATTGGGGCATTATACAGCAGCAGGTGTATAACCGAACGGAGGCGCACCGTACTCTCGTTTCCGCTTCGCTACACCCCTTCTTTCCACGATCCTTCGTAGCCGCAAGCGGGATCACCGCTTTACGAGAGGCCTATCCATCCGTCTCGCGCCATTTGCGACATCCGGCGTGGGCAGGGTGCGGAAGGGAATGCGTCGGAATTTCACCGAGACGAGATCGGTGCGAGGACTTTTTCCCCGCCATTGGCCATTAGTAGAACGATGGTTACTCGATGGTTCTCTCCAATTTCTTACCGGTCACCGATCGCTTGTAAACATGGCCCTTCATTAAGGTGGGGCTTAAGATCAACATAACGTCTAAATATATTTTGAAATCATTTTTCTCCGAAACGGTCTTATGAAATGAAAAGAAAATTGCGGGGCGCAGTGCGTGTTTGATTAAGGCGGTGCGCTCCACAATTCGTATTTTATTTTATAGAATCGTTTCAGGGAAAAATGGATGCCACATTTTAGCGCTGTTTCTCTCGCACTTATACGTGTTTAGCCTTCCCTTAAGGGCATGTGGTACAGACTCAGTCGGTAACAAATCGCCTTCCCTGTTTTCTACAAAACGATTGATACGACGAGCAAGAGCAAATTAGGTTTTCATACTTATATCTATTGACTACAAAAACCTAATTTGATTTTGGCCGAAGCATCAACCATCACGGAGAAAATGGGGAAAGCGATTTGTTACCGACTGAGTCTGTACCACATGCTCTTAAGGGAAGGCTAAACACGTATGAGTGCGAGAGAAACAGCGCTAAAATTGTGCATCCATTTTTCTTTGAAACGATTCGATATGTCGTTTAGACTCCCCTTAAGGCCGATTAGATCGACCTTAAGGATCTCCTTAAGGTCGATTTAGATTTCGAGGTCGTTTAGACTCCCCTTAAGGCCCGGTTGATGTGAATATTGCTGTTCCAGGGAAAGAGGTCCGACGTTAACGAAGGTCATTATTAAGGAGTTCATCGATGGTTCTCTCCAATTTCTTACCGGTCCCATTCGTTTGTAACCATGGCAATTCATTAAGAGCCGGACGATCTGAATAGAGCTGTTCTAGGGAAAGAGATGAGTCGATAACGAAGGACATTAGGGAAGTAAGGCAAGCGGCCGAGGTTCTGACATCTCTAGGGCAGCGAACGCGCTTTTCCATTGTTTGTACACGGGTTTTATTGTTATCGCGAAAAATAAAATGGTATTCGTGTATTCATCGAAGCCTTCCGAATGCGGTTCAGCCATTAATGAAGTAAATTCAGTAGGATTTAATTACTATATTATCGTTTTAATAATGTTTCTCTTCTGCTCGAGTTTCCTTCACTTGTTGGACCCCATGCTGCAGTTTATGTCACCTCGCGTACCCACTTTCCGTCACTTATGTCGCAGTTTTCGTCGTCATCGCGTACCAAGTTTCCGTCACTCTCGACGCATTATGTCGGATCGCCGAGTACCAAGTTTCTATCTTCATGTTGGACTTTATGCCACCGTGGTACAGATATTATTATTTTTTCTCAATAATTTTACGGGTCAACATTATATGATAACATTATCCTCAATTTATGATAACCGCGATGCAACAAGTGACGGAAAGTACAGCATAATCTGATTTGACTGACACACTTTCCGTCATGACAAACTTAATAAAGCACGTAATGTAAAAAATAATTATTATCAATCTAATCGATAATATTGCTTGTACTGACACGGTTGGTAGAGCTTTTATGTTTTTTAATACTTCCTTTAAATTGATGCTTTCGGGGAAGTCGCGATCCGCTTCGGCTGGAACGGCCGAAATACCGAAACGAGAGTTGTGCCATACACTATTAAATTGATAATCGAACATTTCTACATAAATATACGTATTGCGCCAATGATCAGGAATAAAATCCGCTCTTCGACATTCCATCAATTTTTTTTTTCTATTAAACGAAAACTGTATTTTTATACAGTTTTCGTTTAATAGAAAAAAAATTGATGGTATGAAAAAATTGATGGCAATTGGTCTAAATTGCCTTCGATGACGGTAACTGGGACAGTAACGGAAACTGGGCCATTTACTTTACCTCCTTCGAAATCGTACGAACATCCGATTTTCCACCGCTCTCTCGTCTCTTATCAATCCCGTTTCTTGCACTTTCGGATGAAAATACGCTTTTTCGTCCGTTGTCAGGCGCTCGTTGGGGCGATCGTTCGCTTCCCGATTTTCCACCTTGTGACTATATCGAAGCTTCGACGCTACATTCGGAATCTTCCGATCTCGGCTGAGATTACCTGCGAGACAAAAAGTGGCGCGTGCAAGACCGCGAGACGAGAGAAAAGTAGACGTTATGTATATTATCGTTCGTCGGAGCCGGGGGGGGGGGGGGGGGGGGGCGGAGAGAGAGTTCTGTGACATCGGAGAGCCAGGTTACCGTCGACGAGCGGAGAACTCCCGGGCGAGTGCAGGACAGCGAGGGGCACACGGTAGACGAGGGTCTAAGCGATTCTGAAGTATGACTAATGCGAAGCTTCGCCCACTCCGAGTGCACCAACGAAGAACGTGCGGTTGGGGATTTGCTGGGTAGTGCAAGGAGGTATCTCCTTCCCGTCGGAGCCACTCCCGTGCGAGAAGTCTCGAGAACTCAAAATTATTTAGGTCCCGGCGACAAGAATTATCGCGGAAAGTATACACGTAAAATAATGTATCGCGTAAAGTAGTTAAGCGAGTTCCACTCACGAGTCTGACGATATCTGCACGAGACTAAATTTCAGCGAGTCATAAACGGCTGTGTTTTGCATCGCATAAACTTCGCTCGAGGAAATTTTCTCAGATAATAAAATTCTTCTTCTTCTTCTTCTTCTTTCCTTCTTTGGCTATCGCCCTCTCGTGAGAGCATGTGCCACTATAATAAAATTCTACAAGTGAACAATGTTTTTTTCTTCCTAAAGCGGTGCATTGACAGAATCTTTTTCAATTAAAATTTTTAGGAAAAACAAGTTTTATGTATGAAGAAGCAATAATCGATAATGAATCGGAGACCATTACCCGCGTAATAAAGTCCCATTATTTCGGCAAACCATCGATTTCACGACGCTCTCGAATATTCTATCACTTTCTTACGGAGCCGATTCTCGGTGTTTCTGGAATATTCGAAAGCGCCGTGTTGTCATCCTCATCACAACAAACTCTCACATCTGCACACACAAACAGTCACGCTCGTACTCTCTTACACACTCACATTCTCGCTCTCGTTTCCGAAAAGGCGAGCGAAGCTCAGTCTTCGTCTCGAGTTCATTCGATGTACAACGAAAATAAATCGCCTTCAATTATCAAACGTCTGACGAAATTACGAAACTCATTATTCCATTCTCCGACTTATCAGAAACACCACGGATTCGCGAGACTTCTCTGAATCTTCGTAACACCCATTATTCATTATCAAAAAGACAAGTAGTAGATCCCATGATTTATAGTTAAATCATTACTAAATTATTACTATAATGATGTTTAATTGATAATGGTCAATGGAAGCAGAATGGGAAATCATTACTAAATTATTACTATAATAGTGGATAATTGGTAATGGTCAATGGAAGCAGAGTCCCATTGAGCAAAGTCCCATTGAATCAAAATGCATAATGGAGCAGATCCCTATTATTCATTCAATGGATTATGGAATAGAGCCTCCTTATCCATTCAATAGATAATGGCGCAGACGTTCATTCTCCATTTAATAGATAACGGAGACGAGTCCCATTATCCATTGGGAAAACAATGGACAATGGAGAAGAGTCAAATTTTTCATTACCAAAGCAATGGATAATGGAGCTCAGGTCCATTCTCCATCAAATGCATAATGGAGCGGACGTCCATTCTCCATTAAATGGATAATGGAGTGAACGTCCATTCTCCATTGAATTGATAATGGAAACAGAGTCGTATTACTCAATACCAAAATAATGGCTAACGGAAATGAGTCCGATTGTTCATTACGAAAACAATGGATAATGGAGATGAGCCCCGTAGTCCATTACCATAACAACGGTTAATGGAGAAGCGTCCCATTATCCATTACCAAAGCAACGAATAATTTATAAAACTCCTGTTGCCAATTACCAAGTCAATGGATAATGGAGGATGGCCCCATCACCTGTTTAAAAAATAATGGCTAATGGACGGGACTTCAAGTACCGATAGAAAAAAAATTACAACGAAATTGAACAATCGTTATGGAATTGATGCATTGTTTGGAACTGTGCCATAGAAACAGTAGCTTTATTTTGGTTGTGAGTGGAGTGTGAGATCAAACCTCAGAGACATCAAAGAACATATGAAATTTAACGTCGTGCAGATATCTTCAGGCTCAAGGGCCACTTTTAGAACATATCGTACTGCATTCGGACTGAAGTAGTTATAAGCGGCAGCGATCGCCGGCGTTGTTCATTATGCTAATTAAAATTGCCGGGTGAAAAGTTCACCGCGGCGCTGTTTACCGGGACGGCGAATTCATTCTCGTCTCGTGTGTGTACGTACACGAACTGCATGTGGACACAGACCGATTGGACGCGGACTCTGGCCCGCTCGTTTTCCCGTCTTGGCCAGCCGTTTCCCATCCACTTCAATATTTTCATAAGTTAAATTAAACACCGCTTTTTATTGCCGCGCGACCAGGAATCTCTCGCGTTCCCGAAATAACAGCAAATTTCATTTCGCCGATCGGTTTTTCTCGCGAGCCCTGAAAACGTTTCTGACCCCGTCGTGTTTACTCGAACGCGCGACACTCGAGCTCTTATCGCTAACAGTCATTTCTCCAACCGAACTTCCGTTTTGGATTAAATACATGGAATACGTGTTAATTTATTTAGGGTAACGTGCACACTCGCCGGCGCCCTCAGGCGGATAACGATATTATATTTTCCGTGTGTTTAACTTTATTAACGCAACTGAAACCTTCCACCGTGCCGTAATGGAGGCACTGGAATTCGCATTGTATGCAGGACCGAATATCATCCTTAATGCGAGCTCACGCAGCCGATTACTAATGCAGATATCATCAATGCGAGCGGCAACGAATAACTCGAAACGCTGTGAAATTTAGAGCCGGGCTGGATTCGGTACGGCGAGCTATAATGCAGCTGCGAGAGGGCTTTTGCCGTAGGACCCGCGGAATCACGGGCATAGATTAATGCGAACACATTGGGTATGAATGAGGCTCGTGGACTCGCTCCTCCTCCTCTCCATCGCCGGTGAACTACTTGCCGGGGCTGGCATCATGTTTGCTTTGGGCACAAAACGTCCGAACGGGAATTTGGCAAAGTTTCAACGAGTTTAGTGGAGTAGCGACGGCTGTAGCGATCGTTCTTCGTGCTACATGTTTTAATTAACCATAATAAAATGCACCGGAGAGACTCTTCGTTCGGGGCGCAGGATTTTTTTAATTTTCTTTTTTATTTTATGTACTAAAATATAGGTCAAGCCGATGCAGCGCGGTTATCCGAAAAGCTGGGCTCGTGTTCCCTCGGCCATTGAGACAAATTAATTTAATAGAACTAGACGGGATCGAGAGACGAAAGGGCATATTTTTGCTTTGATGGATTTTTTTTTTTTTTTTTATTAATCACTTGGCACGCCGCTTTTTTGCTCCTTTTGATAATTTTTGCTCGGTCAGACGGAAGGTATATGTTACACTGTCGAACATTTTTGGTAAATTAATTTACGATATTGGGAATTACTGAATTTAGTGCACAACATCGGGGACGAAATTAATTGGTCGGTACATTAAACGCGTTTATGAAGCTCGTTTTAATATCGTGATCGTTAATATTTACTCGTGCTCGTGTATTAAATTTAATTTATCGGTTTTATGCATAAAAACTTCGTTCGCCGGAAAGAAATTCTTGTACCCAATTATTTTACAGTGTAAATATACGTAAATAGCTCTTTTGTCGGTTCAGGTATACTCGTGTCATTTAAATGCCTCTCCGAAGAAAATTCTGTGTAATAAAGTATCTGCAGTAGACGACGGATTTGATGTACAAATTGATAGACTTAATTTTGAAATACCTGCGTGAGTTAAAATTAACGCACGATATATTAAAACGAGCTTTTTAGACGTGTCTAATGTGTACCGAGCGAAAAATGTTACCTCATTTTTTAATTGTATGTAATGGAATTTAATATACTGGCTTCCGCGAAAAAAGATTCACAAATTTGTATGTTATTATTATTTTTTCTCATAATACACGGGCATGCTCATTTACATGAAGAGTGGCAGAGTATTTCACCGAAATTAGTAACACGTGGTAGGAAAACAAAAATATGACCAAGATGAGAAAATAATAATGAGACTGAATTAAAATAAAATAACATAGTATATAAAAAAATCCGAGCAGAAGATGAGTTGTATGAGCAAACACAACAAAACAGCCAGACGGATTGCGAGTAGCTTTATTGGATAACAAATTTTAATAACGAAGGTAGACGAGAAATACTTTATCAAGACCAGCATTATAATCGTTCGCAATACTATTTCATTGCTAAGGTTTAGTGCACAAAAATCCGAGGCAATATTAATCGTTGATAAGGTAAAAAGTACAAATGCTCGCACATTAGATAACTGAAACCAACGTCAAGCTATAGTTTGTATCTTCCAAAACACATCGATAAATACACAAAGATATATATTTTTTTCAATTGTGGAAGAATATAACAAAAGAATCCAAATTTACCAGTTTTCGGACGCAGTTTTTGTCGATGTCTCGGACAATCATAGATTGCGAGAATTCTGATGTACGAAGTCTAGTTCATATTTAGTTCATATTAACTAAAAGAATTTCTTTGCCATTTATAAATTAAATCAATGAAATTTTATGTTTACGGAAAACAATACTGAAAACAAGCCACGTAGAAAGCTGGCAAACCCAACTTTTTAGAACTGTCCGATCATTGGGCCGCGTATGCAGTAGCGCTTGTACCAATTTCCGGACACTACATCGTCACTCTTTTACCAAAATGCAACAATAGAAAACAATTTAGGCTTAAAGCTTCCATAACTTTTTCCTGTGCATCAAATAATGTTTGCAGACACGATTACAAGTATCAATTTCGATTTCTGATACTTAAATTCGTAATAAATTAAATCTGCACACTAGTGTCCTAAGACCGGTACGTGTCCGAGCATTGTTACCGTTACCTCAGTTGATTTTGAATCCGTATGCCACATGAGAAAGCAGATAAGCCAGGAGACGAATTTACCAAAAACAGTGTCGAAAAAAAAAAACATGTCCGAAGCGAAATTTCTCTTCAGCAAATGAGAATAAGTCTACTGTTTTTAGAGAACGATCCAACTAGCCCAGGCGAGAGGCGGATGTTCCAGGAACATCGACCGGAGGGTTTAAAGTGTGAAAACTAATCCGGAATCTCCCACTCATCGGCTTTTCTTGGGTCAATTTTGCGCGAAGTTGTATTCGGCGCCCGCGCGCCTGCGCACTGGAAAATAAACATTTCTGGGGTGTCGCGCGGGGAGTGGGGGAAGAGAGGGGGGGGGGGGAGGGGGATTCGGTGCGCGGAAAATTGGCTTTGGGAAAGGGCGAAGGGACGCGGAAGGGAGAAAACATCACGTCGAATCAATCGACAGGGGTAGAGGAAGCTGCAGCGAAGGTTGCGCTCCGCGTGCTGCGGCCGGACCGTTCGTCGAGGCTTCGTCGATGTACGGCTCGTCGAGATACGAGGAGATTTCGTGGCGCTGCCGTTTCGCACGTACGTTAACGCCATAGGTATAGCGGGACAGGTTGTGCAGAACCGAGGAAGAAGGGCCTTCGCCGTTATCGAGCTTTTCCCTAACTCCCGCTCTCACCTCGCCCCGCGTTTATCCTCCTCGCGCTGTCTCTCTTCGTCGGGCATTCGCCGTTACCCTTATCGGCTCAACAAATTTAACTTGATTTCCTATACGGACTTTGCCGGAGCTCCGGGGAAATACAGAGCCACAGCCGGCTACAGTCCGCCGTCGCGTCTAAACTCGCTTTACGATAAAGGATAAACCTTGCAGCCACGGGCCGCCCGACCGACCACCCCCTTCGAGGATCCAGCGGCGCAGACCGCACAGCGAGATTTTCATCCCCCGTAGCCTCTCTTGACCCAGGAAAAACTCTCTTTCACTGCCGCTCCCGCGATGAAAACTTTCTCGAAACCCCACCGACGAAACTACGCGACGGACCGTCCAGAAAACTTGGAATTCCGAAGCCACTGCCCCTTTTTTTTGCTTTATTTTTTTTTTTTTTTCTTCATCCCTTCGGCTCTCCCCGAGCGATTTTCTCAAACGCTCGGCCGCTCGTGGAATCGACGAAAGGTTCCCGAAGAACTCCCCGTCGAGAAGCCGGCGCGTCGCCTCCGCTCTTTTTGTTCTTCCCTCTGCAATTATATATTCTGCGGCAAAATGCAGGCAAATTTACGAGTACGGGCACGCGCCCACTCCCGGTCGTCGGCGCGGACATAATTGAACCGATAATTTACGTTCGTCCCGCCAGGACGGTGAGGCGAGGATTTTTTTTTTGTTTTTTTTTTTTTTCGAAAACGAAAACAATATCCGGGGGAGGATTTTTTTGTTCGCAACGGCGTCTCGCCGCGGCCGAGCGTGCACTCTGAAATGCATGGAATTTTTGAAAAAAAATTAATGAATTTGGAAAAAAAAAGAATTCGTATAGAAAAAATAGCGGGGAAACGATGAGTGACAATTTGATAAGTCACCTTTGGCGCATTATTCATTTTCCATCAGGTAACGTTGCAGCTTCGAATTGCGTTATCGAGCCGACACGCCGGGGTGGATGTAGAGCTTTCTTGTTACCAAGCGGTATCGGTGTCCCTCTGTCATACCCGGTAAGTATTTCGCGTGCACGCTCCGGGGTTACACATAAAAGGCATTTGAGTCGGTTCGCAATGACGGCCCTCGGGAGGCTTAAACACGAGTGGTGCCCGGGCGTATGGTGTACACGCAGTCTGGCGCATAGTCTGTATAATTCAGTCATATCCATGCTAATCCCACCAGCTCGGGGCTGAGCGTTATATTCCCCGTGATGGATCTACGGCCGCCGGAGAATTGCCCTTTTCATTGAAATACAACTAAAATTAAACTCATTTGCCGACTACGTGGGATTTATCATTTGAAAAAATATGAGAAGAAAAAATTAACAAACCTAAAAAAAAATGAAATTAAAAACAAATAAAAATGGTAAACGTTCGGCCAAAGATTTCGCGTAGCGATGAGGAATATCGCTAGGTTCATTCGATTCCGTAAAAGAAGGGCGGTTCAGTATCTTCGCCTGCGAAGCCCGCTTCCGGCGTCGCGCAGGTTCCTAGTAGAAAGTTCAGAGCGCTTAATACCCGGATAAAAGATTTATTAAAATCAAATACATTTCGATCTTCATATTACGTTTGTTAAGATACAAGAAATGTTTACTTGGATTGTAAGAAAAATTTGTATGAGATTTAATGGACTGGAAGTTTTTATGCAAAAACTGGTATATTAAATTTCATGTACACTTGTGATGAAAAATTAATATGCAGTCTAATAATAACATTGAGAATATTTTATTTTTTAATAATTTACTTCAATTTTAATAAAGTACTTTACTTTCAATGAAAAAGTATATTAATTTATCATCACAATTGTACATTAAATTTAATGTCAAAGTTTTTGCATAAGAACTTCCAGTCCGGTGCATTAAATTTACAATAAGAAAATATAAAGAAAGAAAATAAAGAAAAATAATAAGAAAATATAAAATAGAGAATATTAGGTTACGAAGCAAATAAAAAATGTTATTCGTCCTTAATAAATTTTTCTTGACTGGAATAAATTTTTTTCTGGTTGCATCGGGGCCTGACAAGATCCCGGACAGGGTTTGTCAGGGTCCGATGTAACGCTCTAAAATTTCTAGCAAGGGTACCGTTCGTACCGACACATCGCCCTCGTATACGAAATCCCGTAAAAGCATGAAAGTAGAGTCAAACTCAGTCTACTTCTCTCTCGGCTATAGCTGATCCGAAATCGTCACTCGGTGAGATAACAATCCCGACTCGGGGCTGAGCTTGCTATTTCCCATGATGGATCTACAGCCGCTGCAGAATGTCCCTGTTCATTGAGATAAAACTAAAATAAAACTCATTTGCCGCCAATGTGGAAAACACGATTTGAAAAAGATGTGAGAATACAAAATTAACAAAAAATAAAAATCGTCACAGGGTAGAAAAGTTCATACGAATCATGCCGGACGTTCGGCTTCGCGTACCGATGCGGAATATCTACAGCTTCATTAAATCCCGAAAAAAAAGAGAGGGCGATCCAGTCTATTCGTCTGCGAAGCGCGCTTTCGGCGTCGCGTAGGCACCGTTCGTACCGATACATTCCCCTCGTATTCGGAATCTCGTGAAACGTAAAAGTGACTCTACTTTTTCGGTATCGCCGTCTCTCTCGGCTAGAGCTGATCCGAAAGAGTCACTCGGTGAAATAACTATCCGGGCTCGGGCGTATCAATCCGGTCAAACGATATCGCAGTCGAGGACCCGGAGTATCCCGAGCACACAGCCGTATAGAATTCGACGTTACTGAGAGAACCAGCTGAGTGAAGCAGGACGTATACGCCGAGAATCGTCCCGCTCGCTCAAATCGAGCAATATATAATAAACGCGGAGTCAGCTCGAGAGAAGAGGAGTGCAGGAGCGATAAAAATAATCCGTCTATATATTTCGCGAAAGAGAGATTCGGCAATTTCTCTTACGCTTGAAAAATCACAGTCGCGAAATGCCTGGTACGTTTCTCTTGTACATCGAGCGGGGAAGCGATATAGAGGAGATAGTGGGGGTGACTTGAAGGGCTGGCGCGGATGAGAGAGAATCGTCATCGGGATGCTGCGAGATTTTTATGAACCTCAGACGTCGAAACGAGAGGGGCCTCCACGTGTCTGGGACGAAATGTACAATAAACCGAGAGGTCGCGACTTATTAAGGTAGTCCGAGCGGTACAAACCCGCCAAACGTGAGTTTCAGAGAAAATTTTGAACACCTCTCGATGGGATAAAAATCTTTAAAAAATCAAGTATGTGGGAGACGCTGCAAAGATTGTTTTTGTGAAATAATAACTCCAATTTGTTATCGGCAAATTGAAGATAAAAATCATTATTCAACAAATTATCCGGCAAGTTAACGATTTTCCTTCATAAAAATAATTCGTTTATTTTTGTTAAGAAAAATAAATTAAAACAGTCTTTGCAGCGTTCCCCATGTGGTTGGTTTTTTTCGGATTTTTATTCCATCGAGAAAAGTTTGAATTTTTCCCTGAAACTCGCGATTGGCGGGACTGTACGGCTCGGTACTACCTCAATGAGGTCAGAGCGCTTCATACTAGTTAAATGAGCGCCATATTTTTAATGTCGTTCATGCAAACCTTTCCGCATCTATTGATTATAGTGGATGGTTGTTTCTATTACAGCAATATGTCTTCAACCTTGAGAAACATCTATTGCAATCGATTTTCGAAAACATTGACTTGTTTGTGCTATTTTTCGAAAAGGTACGTTCATCCAATTTTTCCAAAGAATAATACGTCATTTTTGCTCGATTTTGATATATCGCGGCTCATTCTCTTCCCTGAACGATACTCTACGAACTCACCATCTATACTGTAAAAAAAGTCGTATGAAATTTAATCTACCGGACTTGAAGTTTTTATGCAAAAACTGGTATATTAAATTTCATGTGCAATTGTGATGAAAAATTATTTTTCAGTGTATTAAATCGGAATACGAAGTTTCGTAAAAATAATGTTGTCAAATTGATGTACAAACCTATCCTTGTTTTCCTGTGTCATTAAAAAATTTAGTTTGTACTTCTGTTTGTAAAACTAAAACCGGATGGTTGCGATCAGAAAATTAACAAATAAAAAATCGTGGACGTTTGGTGGACAATAACTTGTTGTAAAAAGTACATTTTTTTTACTGTGTAGTCACGCTCGGCGCGAGGCTTTCGTACGTGCAGGGTTAAACGGCACCCTCCCGTCTTTCGGAGGAACGTCGCGCGAGCTTGCGATAGGAATGGGAAAAGAGAAACGTTTTGGGTATACACACAGGTGTGCGTACGCAGGCCCCAGAGGCGCGCGATGCGGCGGAGAGAGGCGTGCGTGGGAAGAGCCGTCATCGCGGCCGTACGGGAGGCAGATATGAGAAACAGAGAACCAGGAGGCTTCGGATAACTGACACTGGCAGTGCATGTAGTCTTGCGCAGACCGAGAGGGCGAGGGGAGATATAGCTCGATGGAAAAGGTTGCCGAGCGCCAGATGTCACGGATTTCTTATTTGACGGATGTGCCGATATTTCGGATAGAGCGAAGTGGAGACATGCCAAGGTAATATCGGTGCGCCGGTTGAAGACGGTCCGGGGTTGCACCGCCCCAACCGCCGAGGATATCTCTATGTCTCCTCCCCCATCCGCGAGAGAAATTCACCTCGCGATAGGGAGAGCGCCGACTGCGCGAGATCTGCACGATGGTAAAAGTGAGCTAACGCGAGAAAAATGAAAATCCCGAAGATTCTCGTCAGGAATATCTTGCTCTCGCGCCGCTCAAACGGGCGGGACGGGGGGAAGAGGGGGGGGGGGGGGGGGTGAGGTTCGCGGTGATCGCGATTCGCGGAGCTCGAGATATGAGAATGAGATTCACGGTCTTCGGCCGGAGAGGCCACTCGAGAAAAACGTTGCCACCGGCACGACTCGAGACGTGAGACTCGAGATGAGAGACACTCCGACCGAACATATCGCTCGCTTGGCGAACGCGCAGTCCGATGAAGCCAATGACGACCGAGAATCCAACAGTTTTTTTTATATCGATTATCTTTTAAAATCCAAAGTTCATTAGGTCTGTTCGTTTTCGGAGTAAGCTGGAGCAGAGCGCTCTATTTAACGTGGAACTTATATTTATATTTATTGGATATATAGATCCGATGAAGCCAATGACGACCGAGAGTCCAACAGTTTTTTTTATATCGATTATCTTTTAAAATCCAAAGTTCATTAGGTCTGTTCGTTTTCGGAGTAAGCTGGAGCAGAGCGCTCTATTTAACGTGGAACTTATATTTATATTTATTGGATATGTAGATATACCTTCCACGTAAAATCGTGCTCTCTGCTCCAGCTTACTCTGAAAACGAACAAACCTATTGTTGATTCATCGCGGTGATCGCGATTCGCGGAGCTCGAGATACGAGAATGAGATTCGCGGTCTTTCGCCGAAGAGGCCACTCGAGAAAAATAGTGCGACCGGCACGACTCGAGACTCTCCCACCGAGCATATGTCGCTCGCTTGGCGAGCGCGGAGCCCGATGAAACCAAAGACGACCGAGAATCCAAAAATTTTTAATATCGATTATTTTTTTTAATTCAAAGTTCATTGTTGATTCATCGAATTCTGGCTGGTCGCTGAACGGTATACGTGGAATTGTCGGGTAATTAACTTTTTATTCCGAGACCCAGATTCGGCGCAGACGGCAACACGGATTCCCAATAGGGTCGTCGGATAAAAGTTTAATTCAGGGTCTAATTGCGTAGGTTCGTTGATCATACAGCATTGATAGGTACTGGCCGGTATATCGGACCGTCGCGAACCTCGACGGGGCGCAATAAATTTAACAATGTCTGGATCGCGGACAAATTTACGCTTTCCGAGGGAAATTCGGTGCGAGATTTCAAGAATACTCCGGGAACTTTGATAGGTCGAGAGGTACGTTACTAACAGCGGAGGAGAGTTACGTTCGTCTGCCCTACTTCCGCGCATACATACCGTATCGTTCGGAGAGTCCGAGTGGTCGTAGCCTCGATCAGGTTTGCGGTGATCACCGAGATATTTCGGCCCCTGGGGCGAACTTCCGACCTGGTGGAGCAGCTCGCGGAGGGCGAAGCTGAGCGATCGCTGTTCGAAACGCGAGAGGGAAACCGATGGAAAGTGGAACGGAATCGTCGGGGCGGTTTTGCCGTTCCGCTTTCTATTTACCGAAGGGTCTCGTAGCCTCTCGTGTTTTCGTCTCGATTTCACTTGAAAGTGATCGATCTTCGTGTTACCCCGTGATGACCGACGGCTTCGGCCGCGATCATCGATTCACGTACGATCGAGCGATACCCACCGCTCACTACTGTGGAATCAGTCGTTTGTTCGCGACATTGATCGCTCGAACGTCGATTTTTATTCATCGAGTTCATTGACTAAGATTTTTGGCAAGTCGAATCACAGGTTTTGTAGAAAAATGCGATCGAACGAATACCCACGTATTGTAATTTCCAATCAATACATTTTTCATAAAATTATTCTATATACGACACAAGTGCTTCGATACCGATTACCATACGTTTATCTGTGTAAATTTTATATAATTTCACCCAGAAAAAAGATTTATTAAAATCAAATAAATTTCGATCTTCAAATGACGTTTATTAAGATAAAGGAAATGTTTACTTGCCTTTAAAAAATCTTTATTGGATTCAAAAAAGACAATTTTTTAGTGTAAGTAAAAAAATGTACTCAAAGATTTGGACGTTAAAATAAATTTTTCTTGGCGCCAAAGAAATCATATATTTGACGTCAAGACAAACGCGGCGATTATGCGGCAGCGCGCATCACAGAGTCGTCAACGCGTCAGTCGTCTGAAAAGATCTCTCGCTGATAGTGCAAGACTATTTTTATTCCTTACGGGGAACTGCTACATTGTAAGAATAGAGAGGCAACTCATCGGTTTGTTTTCATGAAACTTCGTTTACTTCAAGCTGTGTACGTCGATCGAATTGTGATTGTGGAATGAGTCCTCGAAGAACCAACTTCGAGATTGGTTATGTTATGAGTATAACTTATGTGCGACGTGATTAGTGTAATCCTACGTCGATAACGGATCTGTATGCTTATTTAACAATAAAACATTGCTTGTCGATGCTTCGTTAATAGTAAATTATTTATTCAATTAAAAAATCGTAGCAGGCCTATCAAGAAAAAAAAATTGACATAAATATAAAAAAAAGATTATTAAATAATAAGAATAATACTATGAAACAAATAAATATATTGGAAATGAATAAATGCTCTATTAGGTTATGAAGCAAATCAACACTTTTCTTCGTCCTTAATAAAATTTCTTTGATTGGAATAAACATTTTTTCTGGGTGTTTGTGTAGAAAATTTTCAAATATTGTTAACAATGTACGTATATAAGAACGAAGCGGAGCTCGAGGTGAAGAAAACCACCGCTCGCCGTCACGTCTTCGCGAGGCGTTGGAATTCCTCGTGGTTGTTTGTGTGTCGCGCCGGTAAGATTAGGCACGCCCGTTCCCGGATTGCCCCGAGGGCACGAAATAAATCAGCCGATGTAGCACGTGCGGATATTCACGGACATTTCCCACGGGGCTGTCTTGGCTGGTCGGCGTCTCGCTCCGGATCTGTTGCATCGTCACGGAATCGTGCGATCCTCCCCGCGCCGAAACCATCTTCCGCAACACCAGTCGCATCTTATAGGCCACGATAACGGTCAGATCTTCGAAGATGTAGAAAATCCGAAAAAGTTGAAAATCCAAATAAATATTTCTTCGTGTAACGACCGGGCGAAAACTTCGGAGGATTGCTCGCGATCGATGATGTGACGGCTTATCCAAATTAGAATGATAAAAAATATGGTGATCGCCGGAATTCTTGGGACTCTTTGATCGAAGGCTGATCACGTCTAAGAGAGTAGGCGGTAGAAAGATCCCATTTTAAATTTTGAAAAGGAAACATTTTTACCGACACTAAGGATCGAATTTTAAGACGTTAGTTTGAACTTAAGATTATACTTGAAGTAGAGTCCAATTTAAGTTCCGATTTAAGTTTGCATGAAATAATGTTCGAACTTAAGATACGTCTTAAGCACGCAATGAAGTTCGAGCCGAACTTCGATCTTAAGAGCGATCTTAAGTTCAAACTAATGTTATGCGCAATAAGCAACGCTGGCTAATAGGCCAGCGTTGCTTATTGCGCATAATCCTGAGTGTCGCAGCCTCAGCCTTCCCGAACCTAAATACAACAATTCTCAAAAACTTATGCTGAACTCTCGCCAGTTTCCTAGAACGGCAATCACAATGACGAAACCATATTGTGCATGCATTGACCAGTTCAGATCGTTGTCTACGTACACACAATTCCTCACCATCGAATCCGACATTTGATCACATTGCACCGATCATTTTTCGATACCAATCCGCGCGTAGCACGAGAACTCCCACGCAGACTCCTAGAGGGGTTGAAAGCTCTCGCCAGTTGAATCGGGAGTTAGCAGCGAAAGGTTAAGCTATCGCTTGACAGACGAGGCTAATAAAAGCTCAGCCGCGTAATACAATCCGACGGACAGCGAGCCCGCGTCCACCGGGCTCTGATCCATGTGACGTGATAGGCCAGTCTGCTAGCCACGTCGGGAGAAGAGACTGTCGGAGGGATGACCGAGGAGAGACTCGAGGCGCCGACCCTCCGTGAGACCAGTGGATTATCCACGCGCAGCCCGCAGTCGATGGATATAAATGTTTTCTTTTTTTTCCCCCGTCGATCACCGGTCACGAATCCCATACGGTCTCCATCACCTCCTCCGTGCGGAACGGGGCGCACCCTTCGCGACCCCGACATTTATTACGTTTCCCTTTTCCCTAAAAAAAAAAAAAAAAAATCAACTTCACGGAGCGCCGATGTTTACGAAGATATCGGTATCGAGTAATATATCGTGTCTGCCGATGGCGCATGCTACGCCCGAGGAATTTCGACCTGGCGACTTTTTCAATTCCAGGAAATGAAAAACCATATGCATTTCAGTTTATCCGATCGAACTGCATGTTAGTTGACTCGGCAAAAGCATTTCTCTCTATGCATAAACCATAACTCAATTCCCGTTCGACACGCGACATCGGTGTATATACTTTTTTACCGCGAACCGTTCCAGCGCCCCGAACAGCGGCGGGTGGGACGAAGCCCGTGCATACGGGTTGGTCGTTGTACTCCGCGATCTCAGCCGCACGCTCTTTTCTCTCTTATGCAAAATTTGTCTCCTCGTAATTCCTGAATTAACGTCACGCGATCAGGCCGGCATGTATGTATTAGTGAAACGGTCGGCGAGCAGGCGGTGGGAGGGGCGCAAAACTCCGGAGGGAGAGAAATTTTCCATGCATATCGGTGACGATAAATCATCCATTTTCGAAATTTCGGGATTTCGCAACGGTGATTTACGAGGCTTAATAGCGCGGCAATTTTCTAGTTTATCGAAGGTTCGCGTTTGTGGGCGCTGAAAATGATTTTTTTTTTGTTTCACTGACCGGCGTCCGGGCGAACCTTACGAGCACCGTCCGGACCGAGGCTCGCGCCACGGACCAGGGATGACGGCGTGGGACGCATCAGAGCCGTCTCGAATGAGAAAAAAAAAAAAAATGTACGCTTTTTGCAAGTAAAATCGTCGAGCGATTAGCGGAGAGCGTGGCCGCGTACGCGATTCCGCGGCGCGAGCGGTATCGGCTCTGCCTTATTTATAATTGGTTTTATCTGGTACAGGTAGCCGCATAAACGTGTACCTCGGCGCGCGGCTTGTAATGCGAATGATAGACCGACACGCGACTCGGAGGAGGCCGGCGAGCAGCCAGTCGGTCTGCACGATATTACTATTTGCACAAAATTACCCCCCCGGCCAAGATTGCCGCACTTACGAACACTTGAGTTTCGATCAGGCCCGGTACCGCAGACGCGCGCCAACCCGACCGAAGTACACCCGGCGAGGAAGAGAGCGTCGGAGGGATCGTCGAGGTTCTCCCGCTTCTGCGGGGAACTCGCGTGCGTTGCAAACCTACGGGAGTATCGGCCCGAGAGCTCGCTGCTTCGTGAGCAAAAGCGCCCCCCCCCCCCCCCCCCCACGCGCACGTCCCCCCCTTCACCTCGCTGCACATTATAATTCCTTACCGTTCTCCAGAGCACGTACATCCTCCGCGGGGGCTCCCCATACCTCGCGTCTTCTCTTCTCAAAGCCAACGGCCCGGCCGACGACTTATGCAAATCTCAATTTCGCATAGTAGTACTCGAGGAAGAAAATTTGCTAGACATTTTTCCTCATATCCGTACGCGGTTATAATGCTTTTGCTCGGCGAGTCTCTTCTTCGGGCTCGGGTTTTTTCCCCGCCCTCCGGCGAGACTGCCGAGAGATGTATAACGGCGGTCGCTCTTCTTAATTTCGCTCCGGGTCGACATCCGAGACGGACGCGGAGGAACGGATAGCCGAAAGTGGAGCGGGAATTTAGTCCGAGGCGATGCATTAAGCTCGTGGCTAAATGCGGAGAGGATCAACACTCTCCGCAGCGGCGGAGTCGCGAATGTGGCGACGGGCGAAGGGAGGAAATGTGATAGATGAGAAGGCCTTTGTCCGTCTCGGGGGCAACAGGGCGACCTCATCCGCGCGCGTCCACGAGACCCGCCGCGGCGAAACCTCCTCCAAGTAGGTCCCTCCTAAAGCCGACCGCTCTCATTTGCTTCGTTCTCGGTTCCGCACTCCATCCATCATGGAATAAGAAATTGCTGGCTCGTCCCCTATGAATATTCAACGGGGAACGTTACCGCGAAACAAAGGATGGAACAAGAAATCGCAGGATTTTCGAAGGAGAGGCGGAGGTACCGAGACCGCGGACGCTCCTCGATGCCTCCGCCGTATGCGTGACTTTTTACGTTGTCTCCCCGGTCGTCGTCGCGATTATCACTATACAACGACCTCGTTAATTGGTGGGCCTCGGCGAATTCGGTGAGAAGTTCTTTTTGCGTTTTTTAGGGGTGCAAATGTAGGGCACATTTTTTTATCTCCACCGCTGACAACTCTACCGGAAAACATCACTACCCGAACAACTCTATCGGATTAGAACTCTATCAGATAAGAACTCTGGCAAAAAAGACAACGCTAAGAACTCTACACTCATAAAAAAATATTCTAAATTTAATGCATCTGACTGGACGCTTTTATGCAAAGACTGGTGCATTTAATTTAACGGGCAATTGTTATGAAAAATTAATGCTCTTTCACAGTGAAATTAAAGGAATTTATTGGATTCAAAGTAGTTTTATAGTAAAATTAAAGTAAATTATTAAAATTAAAGTATTTTTTAAATTTATTCATTTTATTTATTGAATCAAAACGGGCTAAGCCCGTTTTTTTATAATTTTTAAAGTTTTAAATATACTGTACGTTGATTCGTCATTACAATCAATAATTCAATAATTACAACTGATGAAATTTAATATACCAATTTATGCATAAAAACTTCCAGTATTAGTACATAAATTTCATATGAAGTTTTTTTACAGTGTACCCGAAAACATCTCTGCCATATTACAACCCTGCTGTACTAAAACTCTACCCAAAATCTCTACCACAGTACAAAAAAAGCTCAACCAGAGCAAACCAGTCGCCAACAACTCTACCACATAACACATCTACCGGAATACAAGCGTCCAAGTTATATTTTTATTTTGGCAGAGTTTTAGTACGGTAGAGTTGTTTGGGTAGTGATGTTTTCTGGTAGAGTTGTGACTGTTGGAACTACACATATGCCCAAAATATTTTACCTGAAACATGAGCATATTTATAGTCTTCACTTTGCTCGTTTACGTTTGTAGCCATTTTTTGAAGTACTCGGTCACGAAAGTCCCAATTTCTTTTTTTATGGAAAGTTTCCTGCATGAGAGGAAGCAAAAAAATCCACCCATGTTGATTGTCGGACCGTCGAATTCGTTTATTTCTCACGCCCACCTCCGGCATACACATAGTTATGGACCTGTAACAATTCTCCGGAGGGTAAAAAAAAAAAAAAAAAAAACAATTGCGCCGCCGCAGAGCACGTTCAAGTACGCGACGGTGGACGAGCCGGGGAAACGGCAAATATTAACGAAGTGGAGGAAATTGCGAGCACAGTATGGAGTTGCAGCCGCGCGAAGTGCCAGAGAAAACAGAGCGACGCACAGTAAAAAAAAAAAAAATAGAAAATGTGCAACGAATTTTTATTTTTTATTTTCCGCTCCCTCCCTTGGTCTTTCACTGCCGGCAGTGGCGAATACAGCGAAGAAATATCGCGAAACGGGATTCGATTAACGACGAGCGCTTTCGATCGGGAGAGATCTAATTGCGATCTCGCGGTGGTGCCGCGCATAGAACGGGACAGAGTGGAGAGGAGAGGGAGAGCGGGAACGAGCGCGACCGGTCGTGTATGTACTCTGGAAACAACTATGAAAATATACACCGCGGGCTCCACCTCGGTACGCGAGCGTGCCTCCATACTTTATTACGTTCGCTATCTCGGGTATGCCATCTTTATTACCTTATCGTACCGGCTATGGCGTGCCAGTCGTCAGTTTGAACGAGTTCTTTTTCCGAGACCTCGATATCCATTATAAGGCTAATAATTAGCATTTTTTTCAATTTTAATACCGTCCCTCGCGGGATCAAACGACGGGTTACGCGGTACGCAAGGAGCGACGTTATACGACAAGGGTAAACACGCCCCGGCGAAGGCGCGCAACCCTCGTCGTTCTTCGCAACGGCGCACGCGGATACCTTCGGGACGATCTCGCCTCGATGAAGTCCGCTCTCCATCGCGAGCAATACGACACCTGCCGGAGAACTCCGCGGAACTCCGCGATGAAGAGTCATTCGAGGAAATACCCTTTTGCCTCGCTGCGACGACGAAACCCTCGTAAACCCCTTTTCTTTTCAAGCAAAACCCACCCCACCGAGCCGGCGGTATCACCAGCTCGACGACTAACAAACCAAATTTACCGAGTGGTTACGCGAGCTTCGAGAAAATCTGGCGGAAAGGACAGTTTCAACGAGTTCTATTTCCGAGACCTCGATATCCATTATAAGGCTAATAATTATGTTAAAGGCGGTCGTGGTACTGCGTTCGGGGTTCGCGTGTTCGTGGGGTCAGGAGGATTCACAAAATAGGGTAAATCAGGTTGACGTGGTCACCCGTAATTATCTTTTTAAGTAAGAAACGAATGGCGTCGCCGCTTGCACAGTTTTAAGTAGGGTAGACTGGGGCAAAACGGGAACGCTAAGCAATAAAACCTGCTACAACGATACCGAAAACATAGATCCATTGTTTTTCACACCAAATTTGTATTGGTAGCGGTTTTGAAAGGATATTTAAAAACAAAAACCATGTGGGGCAAACGGGGGACCCTTCGATTTGACTTGCGGCAACTTTTGTTAGCTTCATTATTATCCTATTTTGCCCACGTCGATATGATATTTCAGGTCCCCATTTTGCCCCATGACCCCGTTTTGCCCCAGTTTCCCCTATATGTGGATACAACGTGATTGCACAAAAAATGTTAAGATTGTACGTGCAAGGGTCAGTACGAGCGGTGAATCCCTATTTCGAGGTAGCGAGAAATTTCCCGAGCTACATTTCTAGCGCTCTGGAGACATACTGAATTATAATTGTGCTAGTAAATCAATATTGCACACTATAATTGGATCTTTCAAGAATTTTTCAAGATTGGCGCGCAGTAAACCTATTTTTTTAATTCCTCCCCTAAATTTAAGCAGCGGCTATTTTCCCAAGAAAAATAGCAGCGAGTAAAAAAAATTCTTCGTTACGAGTAAAAACCCAAAAAATATTACGAAAACAGTCAGAGAAAAATTATCACATCTTCTCTAAAATAATGTTCATATTGTATAGAAAATATATATTAATTTTATACGTGTATAACATTTGTCCCCGTTAAATAAATAAAATAATTAACATTTTTTTCAATTTTAATACGTTCCCCCGCGGGATCAAACGGCGGGTGACGCGGTACGCAGAGAGCGACGTTATACGACGAGGGTAAACACGCATCGGCGAAGACGCGCAACCCTCGTCGTTCTTCGCAACGGCGAACGCGGATACCTTCGGGACGATCACACCTCGTTCTCCATCGCGAGCATACGACACCTGCCGAAGCGCGGCTGCGAAGCTCCGCGATGGAAAGTCATTCCAGGAAACACCCTTCGCCGCGACGACGAGACCCTCGTAAACCCCTTTTCTTTTCATGCAAAAGCCCGCCGCACCGAGCCGGTCGTACCACCACCTCGACGACTAACAAACCAAATTTATCGAGTAGTTACGCGAGCTTCGAGTAGATCTGGCGGAACGGATCGGGCGGGGTTGCTCTTACGAGGAGAAAACGGGCCGCGCCGGAGGAGGAAAGAGAGAAAGAGTAACGAGTGTCTATAAATATTCGTGGCACGGAACAGTAACCCCCATAAGTTTGCTTTATGGAGTGGAACCCTGGGAGAGCCTCGGGTTCACCTACTCGAGCTTTTCCGTTCTCGACATAGCTATACCGAACCACCGGTTACCAGCTTTCGCACCGCGAGTTTTCGTCCCTGCGAGCTTACCTCCGCCCTCCGACTATCCACTCATGACATTCACTCCTACGACTATTTACTCGTACCAGTTTTGCTCGCCGGGCGCCCCTGCGGGCCTCAAAAGTAATACCGGCGTGTGCGTCAACTGACGAACACAGAGCGGATCAAACCATCGGGCTGTCTGTCGCAATATTTTATTGAAATCCACCGTCATAGCGGACGCTTTGACGGGGTGACTTGCACAGCGGCTGCGAGGCTCGCGCAGCGGCTAAAAAAAAAATCGCCTCGCGCTTTCACCTCGCTCGTTTTCCGCGAAACCGCTGAATCGACGAAAAACTACACGCGTCCGATTGCAATCGACATTCTCACTCCTCTTCGCTCGTCATTTTCGTACTATAATATATATATTTTTTTTTAACACGAGACGGTCGGATCGTTTTTGATCGGAGAAACGCTAACTCGATCCCGCAGCGGAGCATCGGTTATCAGCATACTTCGTCCCCTTTACTCGAGGAAACTTCGTTCTCTACGGAGTGTTATTGGATTCCGAAGACTCCGCCGTTCGTCCTAAACGCGTGCTCCAATGCATAAATGAAATCTTGCTCTCCCCGGCACGATCCTGCGAGACCCTCCGGCGTTATTGTATTCTTTCACTGTTTTATCGTCGCTATAATTTCCAGCGTGAATTTTCATCCCCCTAATGGGGCAGTATATTTCTCGGATGTTGAAGGCACTTTCTTGCAGGCTTTCACCGACCGGCCATCAACGCAATCTGTATATTAGTTTATTGCTTATCATATCTTTCATTTCGTAAAGCGTTTTATAAATTTCTACCCATATATGTGTATACATATATAGCGTATATAGTATATAGTACCCGTAGTATGTATACAAGGTCGCCGTGGATTAAGCATAAGTTGTATGGCAGTAGTCGGGCCATGTTAAGTTAAATTACCAAGCGTTTTTTTGGAAACGCATTTATTAATTGCATGTAATTAAAATCGAATATAGATAGATATCTGTTTATACTATAAAAAGATTTCGCGGCAACGGCCGCTTGGGTCAAATGAAACACTTTGACCGAGGTCCATTGACACACTTTGAATGGGGTCAAATGAAATACTTTGGTATTACGTAAGTGTAATTTAGTAAGTGTCTACATAACAAGCACTGTGCACTATCCAATGACCGTTTATCTTAATGATTAATTGTGCACAATAACGACGTGCACGATCGTACGGTTCAATAAACGATTTTCAGTTGTGCACAATAATATTGTGCACTTATCGAACTGTGCACAATAATATTGTGCACTTATCGAACTGTGCACAATAATATTGTGCACTATCGAACTGTGCACCATAATATTGTGCACTATGAAAAATGTACGCTTTTGAGTATATTGACATGAACACTACACGGATGTGCACAATCATTCATGTTCATAAAAAAATATTGCTCTAAACGGCGGAATTTCGTAAGAAAAAGTTGTGTGCACAAAAAATATGTGCACAACAATGTTCGTGCGCTATTGATGTGTGTCCTAAAGTGTCATGCACTGTACCGCCGTGTACCAAATAACTGGGGGCCAAAAAAAGCTTTCCCAGCGTAAACGAGAAGTGAAAACACGGTGTTGGGCTTGCGCGTTCGACATAGCGACATCGAATATGTTCCACTCGAACAGGACGCACACCGCTGCGGGTTTGACATTGCAAGTGATGGATTCACCGGCTACGTACACAGATTCTTACTTTACGCGTTACACGCCCGGTACATGCATACAAATATCCGCGGGCGAGCGATGTACACGATTTTTCTAGTCTACAGGAGAGTAAAAAATTGCGATGCGCGGTCATGCACCGGATCATAAAAAAGACACGTAAAGAATTTAACGGCCGGGCCCGCGAGCCTATGCATCCCATATCGCACAGCCCCTTTCCTCTCGTGCGTTCCGCCACGATTCCTACCGCGATTTATAACTCAGTCGTTGAACACGAAGATCATATCCGCGCACCCGCGAACTCCTCACCCGCATACAGCCTACCGCGATATGTCTATTATTTTTTTAAATTTTAATATTTTTATTTATTTAAATATTTTTACACTGATAAAACAATGCGCTTCAATCAACTAAACATTCGGGCAGGGACTTTCAAATAAATATTTTGCTGGTCGAACAAAATATTTTAATCCTTCAAAAATTATTTGGTGAAAACACCCAGAAAATTGGTCAACCAACCAACCTTTTTGCTGTATCAACAATATATTTATTTGAACGTCCCTGTCCGAATCTTTAGTTCATTCAACTGTATTTTTTTTATCAGTGTATTTATTTGAATATTTTTATTAGGCCCGAGTACAATGGTCCAGCAGAACTGAGTGCTCGTATCGCTCCACAAAACAACAACAATATTTTTATTTATTTCAATATTTTTATTTATTTCAATATTTTTATTTATTTTTTAAGTACAACAAAGTTTTTCCTCTTGCGTCAGCTCGAGGGTTTTAACGTCTTACATATTTCGAAGCGTTCTCCGGACGGTCGTTCGAGCCGCGCGGGAATGGGCCCTCCTCCGCCATGCATCATTATTCATTTAATAGGGTAAAAAAAAATAGAGAGAAGAAAAAAAAAATGTGCGTTCGAGAGCCGCGAAGCACTTCATGGATATTTGACACGGTCTCGACGTAAAAAGCCCGGAGCGAGCCCGATGGCGTGTACATCGTCTCCTCCGGGAGCAGCCGGAGATCGAGGGAGATCCTCACGCCGCGACCCTAAAGAAATTTATCGAGTTGAGCCATAAAACGTGCGGAAGGCGAGCCTCGCGTGCAATATCACTCGCGCTACCGGAAGGCGCACGGGTGCACGGTAAACGTGTGATGTAGGATGGAGGCCGGTATTATATTTCCCCAATTCTTTCGAAGCACCGAATAATTCCGTCGTCGAACCGAAAAGTGAGGGGCACGATCTTGAGCGAATATCTTGGTCCGAATGGCCGCTGCGATTAGCGGGCGGCTCGGGAGTAGCGCGAGATAGTATATTATGCTGCAAGGGAGGGAAGTGGGCGATCTTCGCCGAGCGTGAAGTTTCCTGCCAAGCGAAGCGAGGGCAGAAATCGTACGAGGTGAAAATCCGCTCCCTCCAGTGTAAGAAAAGACAACCTTTTTTACGAATTCGTTAAGATGACCAAATTTCTTGCGACGCAAAATGGTCATACTCGTCAATGACCATTACTCGGTAGGGAATAATGAAACTGTACTGCACATGCGCACAGGTTAATAATGATCATTGGTTAATAATAGGCGATTTTCCGCCCATGTGGCACGCAAGGAATGTGGTTATTTTAACGACGTCGAGAAAAACACCCTTCGAATCGTATTTCGATACTCAATGGATCCTCCGAATATAATATATAATTATTAATTTTTATTTATTTATTTATTTATGGTCATCTGTCAGGGAGTCCTGACAACTGAAAATAAATGTGTAGGAGACTATACAATCAGTGTTCATTAATGTTTGAGATGATAGATAAGGTGTACTCTATGTACGGCCGCTCGTTTTCCAATCTCGAAATCCTCGGTAGCGAGCTGTGATATGTATAGTTTTCACGATAAAATGTCACTTTGTCCTTAGCCCGCGCGCATTTTGATATTACACTTATCTGGCCCACTTATTAGGTTTTTGTCTCACTGACGCTCTTTCGCACTTTCTAATTATATATTCAGTATGGGAATTGTGTGGTTACACCGATCCCCTAAGGGTTACGGGCTCCTTTCACTTCTCTCTTCCTCCGTCCGTTGTCACCGGTTCGATTCTTGGGTTCGGAGCTTCGTCGCGTCCCGTCAGGTGTCAGTAGTCTCGGACATACGGATATAGTCGTAGGTCGTACGTCCTATCTCCGAAGCTATGTCCTCGTCCGTTTTCCTTTCACCCACGGGACTTCAGTCTCGGGAATCGAACCCGTGACACTTTCCAACCTTTCGGTTTCCCACACCGAGGCACTGGTTTCCTCTGGACCTACTTGTTATAGTGGGTTCCGAACCACTTTTTCGCAGAAAAAACACCACAGAAAATTCTTGGTGCTTGCCGGGAATCGAACCCGGGCCTACTGCGTGTGAGTCGCGCTCCGATCCACTCAGCCACGCTCACCCTTAATTACATATTTAGTATTATATTACATATTATTGTATATACTTATATACCTCGTTCGCCCGTATTCATGCGCGCCGAGAATTTTTCCCCGCCAGAATGGAAGCTAATGAGCATAGTTTGGTAATTAATGCGATCCTTATTTTTCATTGTTTTCGTTCTTCATATCCTTTTATATTTTTTTATAGTTTTTTTGTTACTTCAGTTTAATTTCCTTGGTTTGTAATATAGTTTAATTTTAAGTTTACGATTGTTATATCATTTCTTCAATTTTATAGTGCGTAATTTTGATTGTCAGTCGCTGTTGTATGTTTTGGGCACGGTCCTTACAGGACTTGCCCCAGGACACGAATAAAACGGAACTATTCTATTCTATTCTACTATTTCGAGGCATCAAGTAAATCCGGCGTCGGACCGAAAACTAAGCGGCACGCTCCCGTTCGATTATCTTGGTCCGAATTTACGCTGCGATGAGTGGGCGGTCCGGGATGCAAAAACACTCTTTTCCTCGCGTTTCGATGACGCGGCCGAAGAGTCATTCGACGGATAGTCCGGCGAGCCCCGGAATATATGATAGATTTGTGGCTGCATAAAATCGACGTGTATAGAACTCCGTTACAAACACGGATAGAGCGCGAGGAGCCGCGCTCTCTGTCCGTTCGAGTATTACGCGCATAAATTGCATTTTGATAACGCGCTCGGCATTACCTTCGCCACTTTCGCAACATTTATCGGCGCGGACCACGCCGATGGCCGATCCTCAGCGAGGGAACGGGTGAAATCCAAATAGAATATAATGAACGTCCACGGGCAGTGTCCCGATCCTCTCAATGGCAGCATCATCAACCGGAGCTATGGCCAGTCGATACGCCGATAACACGCGTGCTTCCCAACAACTTTTTGTTTATGTCCCATGGATTTCAGCGAACCCATCATCTCTATTCGTCGCTCTCTACGATTAAAACCCCTCCCCTTGGTGTGGTATATTTTTTATATTTTACAAAGTATATCGTTTTCATATTCACTGAGAGAATGGATACTTCCTACTATAAAGGAGTATTTCCTACTATAACGAATCGTTCCCAAAAGGAACGTCTGTATAGATAGTTTCTGATAGAATAAATTCAATCGGTTAAACTATAATTATCGCTGCAACCATCATTTTTTTTTTGTCATTGTCATAACTATGAAATGAAGAGGTTCACCTTGGGAATTATTTCTTATGGTAAAAAGTCAGTATCGTTAGTTTTACTATGTAATTTTTTCTGAGTGTTGAAATCGGGAGGAGCGGCTCTATGATCGATCGATCATGGACGGGATTTGATTACTGTTTGTGCGAGATGAAGGGCTATCGGGAGTGCGTGCGAGGACATTTATTATCATTCGTTCCCGTGAGATTCTTCGTTGGTTTCGAGGAAAAACAGTTTACCGAGGGCCTTAATATGCATTTTTGTAACTCATGCATGAAAAGTGCTACTTTATGTGCCTCTCGAGAGTGGCGAAAGTGGCGCTTTACAGCCAAGTGTACTACAAATACCCGGTGCATGCGCGCCTCGGTCCGATCTCACTTTACGCACGCACTTTACGCACACTTCAGCGTGCGTAAAGTACGGCGCATGCGCAGTAGGTCTTGCTGCACAGCGCCACAATCAGCATGCACCCAGTAGTACTTTTTCTGCATTTGTTACACAAAAAATCATGCGATACTGGTGTAGCGAACATTGTTCAGTAATATACGATTTCGCAGACGATTACTCCGCCGAGCTTCGACCGAGACGCTCTCGCGAATTCAGAAACATCCTCACACATCTGCTTACACTCACGTACAACAACAAATACACCCACAAGCATGTAAAGCAGAGCTCCGTCGATCGACAGTTGCCCTTGGATTCTGCTCGAGACGCGACCTCTCGCAACATCTCCGTGATAAACGACCTGTACAAATTCTACCCTATAAATTATTGAATTTTTGTTTATAGTAACTTTCGCCCTGTTCAATCAATACCCGCTCCTCCAATCCACTGAAACGCACTCTCTCTAATTCGCTACACGCTAAACAAACATTGAGACACTTCACAGCGCGCCTGTAAAGTTCGCTTTACCACACTCGTATCGCACGTTACTATTTCCAGTATCGATATTATATTGATAACAGGAAAAAGGGAGCTTTAGTCTAAAAAAAATAAAACAAAAAAAGATAGAAGTCTCGAGTATTTTTGCAACTGCGCATGTCGTCGCTGTTTCGCTCGCGTGCTTGAGTTTCGAACAGTCAATATTCTGGGTGTACTCGATAAAAAGCCATACTCCACCTGGTCTAATCCCCGGTGTGCGCCGCATGCATGCGTGGTCCGGGGAGGAGGAGGGGGGGAGATTATTGGCCTATTATTTTCTCTCGTTCGGCTGGTATGGGTTCGGGAGAGGGGTGGTCCGAGTCGGAAGAGAGGGTGTGCACAGGAAGAGGGAGAAAAAAGAATAAATAATGTCGAACTTTGCCGCCTCATCGATTCCACTCGGATATTAAATCCGCAACCCGTCGACGCTTTACTTGCTTCGCGTAATCCTCTCGCCGGATACCAATCGTCGACGGTATACGTCGAACTGGTGCCTACCAACCGTGCGCAATACTCCCTCGCTCCAGAGATCGCCGAGTGCCCGGCAAAAATAAAAATAAAAATTCCCAACCGGACAACGCATATTTATTTTTTACCTCCGCGCAGAAGATATAACGCGACTCTCTGGAGAGAAACAGAAAAAATATAGCATGATTGAGATCGTGCCAATGAGCAAAACGAATTATTCGTAACGTTTTCGATCCGCGAAAAAGATAATAATAAAGATGCTGATATCCGGAGGATTTCCCCGAGACTTAAGTTTCAGCGAACAATTCAAACGTTTCTCGATGGGATAAAAATCTGAAAAAAATCAACCATATGGGAGGCGCTGCAAATGATGTTTTTATGTGACAATAGTTCCAAAAGGTTTTTGACAAATTAACGTTAAACATTATTTTTCAACAAATTACCCGGCAACTTAATTATTTTTTTCCATAAAAATGATTCGTTTATTTTTTTGAATACGTATGTATTTTGTGTAATCTTTGAAAATCGTGTTTTTTCTATGTTCAAGATGTGAAAAAACGCAGTTTTCAAAGATTACAAAAAATTCTGAAAAAATTCATACATATTAGTTGTAGTTCATACGTAGTTAGGTTGCCGGACAATTTGTAGAATAATGACTTTTATCTTCGATTTGTAGATAACAAATGGGAATTATTATTTCACAAAACCAATCTTTGCGGCACCTTCCATATACTTGATTTTTTCAGATTTTTATCCCGTCGAGAAATGTTTGAATTTTTCCCTGAAACTCACGGTTGGCGGGACTGTACCGCTCGGACTACCTTAAGCTGTTGGATTGTGCGAACGCGGAGTGAAAACGCCTGAGATGATAAGAAAAAAAAAAAAAAAAAAAAAAAAAAAAAAAACCCGAAGGCCAAACGATGCCACTCTAGGTCGATAGTGAGGGTAAGGATGGTGGAAAGATATCTTTAAAACACTGTAAAAAATGTTATGAAAATTTACAACACGTTTAATATACAAAGTGATATGAAATATACAACCTCGGTATATGAAATTAGAATTCATACACATTGTATTTGAATTTTAATCATTTAATCTCAAATGCAATACCTGTATATAAAAATTATCGGTGATGGCATTGAAAATTAAGACATCCGTATATGAAAATTATGTTATTATTACAAATATTATACAAATAATATCGTTTCCAATATACAGTTAAAGCAATATTCTTACATACGTGTCAATAAAATTTTATACACTATATATGTATAAAACTTCATATACATTTATGAATTTTCAAACAGAAATTTTTTACAGTATCTTTGCAGCGTCCAAAAAATGTTATTTTTTTCGCAACCCCCGAGCCTCGATTACTTCTGTCTTTTCGTCTGTCTTATTGATCAGCAGGATCAAAGTTTCGACTGAATCGCCTCATTCGTGACGTTTCCGATGGGCCGAAAAGGTGGTAATAAGGATACTGATATCCGAAGAGTTTCCCCGAAACTCAAGCCGTTGAATTGTGCGAACGCGGACAGAAAAAGTCTGAGACGATAAAAAAAACACACACACGAAGGTCAAACGATGCCAGTATAGGTCGTCAGTGATGCTAAGGATGGGGGAAAGGTGCTCTCTGCAGCGTCGAAAAAGTGTTATTTTTTTTCGCAACCCCTGAGTCTCGCAGGCGGGGGGCAGATGGTGAGGGCGCGTTCCCCGCCTCGGCAAACTACATAGTGCGAGGCAGCGTCAAACAGCCGGTCGGCGTTCCTGAACAACACGCAATATCGGCGAGACGATATCTGCATACGTTTGCAAGTTTCCAACGAACTCTTCGACCCTCCACCCCGCGGTTCGCCTTTCGTTTTCACCGTCGGGTATGTAAACGCGAAAATCCGGCAGGAAGCGGCCCTCGGCCCGGCGTTCCGCCCGTTTTACGCCCGTCGCTCACGTCCCGAATACCACGTAACGTCCCTTCGATGCCGGAAAATCGAGAAAAAAAAAAACAAAAAAAAAAAAAATCGCGTTCCTCCGTACAAGACGAGTCCAACACGAGCTAACGAGGCAACGTCCATGTGGAGAGGGCAGCTTTACCGCGGCGTAATAAATAACTAATTTACGACACTTTCAGCGGGTTAATGAGAGCAAACGGTAGTTCTAGTGGTAGTCCATTTCTCAGTCACCGCTGACATCGCGCCTTCCTCGGGTCCGCGGCTCAGCGAATCGTAACGGCAGGCGAACCGCGGTTGGAGAGAAAGTGGCGGCGAGGAAAAAGGAAAGAGAAGAAACGACGGAGAAAAAAAAATGAGAAGAGAGAGAGAGAGAAAAAAAAATGAAAACGGTGAACGTAACAGGCACCGCGGGCGGCAGGTACAATAATTTACACGGACGTTAGAGTCCTTTAACGATCGGTCGTTAAATGCAAATGACACCAATCGGCAAATCTGCCGGCTCTCTCCGGCCGACTGTATAAACCTTCCGTGTACAGACGAGCGATACAGCTCTATGCGAGTGGCGTTTCTCTGTTGGACTCGATGTCAGCGTGAACCGTGCACGCAGCCGTTTATTGCTCTGCGACTTCCGGTCCGCGTGCGCTCTCGCGATACGTACATTCTTGTCTCGCGCGAGCGGGCGCGCCGTGAGTTCCGACTCGCGTATTATGAAAACCCAGCATGACACGTGGGGGGGGGGGGGGGGGTCGATTTCGTCGGTGACTTTTGCTTTTCCGAACTGGTAGACACGTACGAGCTGTTCCGGCAATAAGCGTGACGCGTGCTCGGGCTAACGCGCCCCGTCGAGCGATAAGCCGCGATACCGCGCCACCGCGGCTTCTCCGCCCGGTTGAATTAGCCCGGCTGAAACACGACCGCATCGTTACTTTTCGCTTTTGCGAATTACACGGACGATTTGGCCTCGATATTACGGGAGAGGGAGGCGATTCTAATCTCGATAAACACTGACCCGCGCGGGTTGTTGGCGTGTCGCTGGTACCAGGGTGGAGAACACATTAACGTCGAAGTTATGTCAAGCCGCCACAGTCAAACGAGGCTGGAGCCATAAATCCGACCTAACAGCCCCGCTATAGCACTTTCTCACCTCTCACGCTGCACGGCGATGCACCGTCGAAAACTTGACTGTACCACACCGGGAGCCACTCGATCACAATAGACAGCACGGGAATTTTCACGGAAAACAAACAAAAAAATGCGACTCGAAAAAAAAGTCGTGAAATTGAAAAAATTCAAAATGGCATGAAATTGAAACGGCTCGACCGATTTTCGGGAAATTTTAATGTGATCATCGGGTGATCATATTTCATCTGTGTACGCGTTTTTAGCCCGGTAGCTCAAATATTGTGAGCGCTAGAGTGCGTACAGACATTTTCGAAGAAATAAAAAGTCGCGTACAAAAAAAACAACTTAACATTTTTCAATTAAATTTTGAGCAAACGTTGACTATTGATCGCACATGATGTGTGCAAAATTTCAGCCCGATCGATCGAGGCATTCCCGAGATATAGCGATTTGAATTTTCCGCGTCTGATTCACACACACACACACACGCATCCGGACATTTTTTCTAAATGTGATTTTTCGATGTTTTGGAACATTCTGAACTCATTTTCATTAAAATCTGGAATTTTTTTTTCACCACAACAAAGCTTCCTCTATGAGGAGGCAAAAACGACATCGAAAGTTTTTATTTTTGAGTGTCTGTATTTTTGGATTTTTTTTTTTTTTTTTACGGTGAAAAGCAGTCGGCCCGGATCAGAAGTTAATTAGGGAAGTGCAACTCTCGTCTTTGACAATGCCCCGGCCTCGGTGCGGTGGGAAGCCGGTATAACGCCTTCGTGCAGTTCCCCGGCGAACGCTTATGGAAATATAAGTCGTTGTCGTCTATGTTGTACATTTATCCCTTATTCATGGGCTGCAGCAGGGGAATGGGTGTTGCACATCGTTGCGACGAGTGGAGGAGTCCGCGAAATGGACAGACTACCGTGTCGCGCACGTTTCGTCCGGCGAGTCCGACGCGAAATTTATTTCAATTCTCTCTGCTCGACGATCCGAAGTCAAAGCCGCGAACGTTGTCTCCGGAAAGTCGGTAGTTTCGTTATGTTGGTATTCACGATTGGAACGCGGTTGGACCGCTGTGGGCATTCGGCGGACCGCCGCGGAGTTTCGGAAGCCTCGTGCGGGGTATGCGTAAGACTGGGTAAGATTTAAGGGAGACTTTGCGAATAGTGTTCACTTCGCATACATTTCAGAGAAATAAGAGGGCATTACAAACACTTCTCGATGGTATAAAATTCTGAGAAAAATCAAGCATATCAAAGTTGCTGAAAAAATTAATTTTGCATTATTAGAGAACGTAACTTCCGGTTGTGACGAGGTCAAAAAAATCATCCAAAGTCAGTACACCGCCGTGACAAGTGCTATTTTTTTTTTTATCGATAAAGTTCATTGCATTTTTGAGGCATTTGCGACAGTAGCCGATGTTTCTGTCACTGGCTGCATTCGAGATAAATGCCAGAGAAAAATAAAAAAATGTCTCTGTATCGTCACTTCGGGTTTCAAAATCGCAATTTTCAACCGGAAGTGAAGTCAAACGGGAAAACGTTGCTTCAACTCGTAACGGCGGCGAGAATTTACACACAGTCCGTACACAGCCTTGACAAGTGCCACTTTCTTATATATATAAAAAAAATACATGAAAAAATGTATTGATTAAATATTCGATAGATACACGGAGAAAAATGGTTTCGCTGCTCTACGTTCCCGCAGCATAACGATTAGTGAAAGCAGCAAAAAAAATTACTACGTAGAAGCAATTCGTTTTTCAATCACGACAAAACCTTCTTGTTACTGCGACGATTTAGTTTGCTATAAGAAAAACGACACGTGCCGTAATTTGACAGCTGAGTAATGACTGGTCGTAGGATAGTTATAGATACGTACATACACTTATTTGAAGATTAACTCACTGCGTTTGTATTTTATCATTTTATTATATTGAAAGTAATGTCTGTATTTGCAATTGCGAATTCTTGAAATTTAATGTATATGGATGTATTAAACTCCGAAAGGTATTGAACCTTTCGCAGTTTATGCAATTCCATTTTATTTTTATTTTTACTCAAATACAAAAAGGAACTGTTTCCTCGAGTCTCTCGGTTTTCATTTTACGCCACGAGCTCGTCGTAGTGTTGGCACATATACGCGCCCCACTCAGTCATATAACAAATTTGTTTGTTACAACAACAAAGGCTGTTTTGTTCCGGTAGCAACTCGACACTACCAAACTAAATTTGTTACGGTAACAAAAATCTTGTTGTACGGACAATTTCTTTTCTCCGTGTACAGCGCTCAGGCGTCTGCGACGGTTGTCGACTTTTGTTGCTCACGCCACTTCAGCACCGCTCCATGGACATAATCACGGTGTCGATTAAGTTTTTGAGCGAGGCCACTATTTTCTCCCGCACGGCTGAGTGAAATTTATCATCGCCGGGTAGTTCCTGCCCGATGTATCGCAATATACGTACCGGGCCGACGAGCAGCTGGGTCTCTCGAAGCGCCGAGGCGTCAGCGTGGATAATACAGTCTTAACGAACTGTTTTCCATAATGCAAGTAAAGCATTATCAGGCGGTTGAGTGCACCTCGTAGACGAGTCGGTGCGCTCTGAAACTGCACGAGATCCCCCCCCCCCCCCCCCCCCCCCTGGAACACCCTTAACTTTAACGTCCTCGATCCTCCTACCTCGAGAGCGCCGCATTATAAATTCCTCTTTTATCTCACGCTCTCTCAAAGTGAGAATAAAAAAAAAACGGACGAGAACGATAATAGAACGGTAAATGCGGTGCGGCGATGGTCGGAACAACGAGAGGGAAAGAAAGAACAACAAAAATGTTAGGAGGGGATCAAAAGATGTTGGCGAGTGGAGCTTTGTGAACGCTCGGGCGAATCTAAAGCTTACTTACCTTGTAATGCGAAGCTCCGCGGCGTGCGTGTGTGCGTTGTTTTGTCGTGTCTCCGCCGCAGTTTCCGCACACGCGGGGGCAAGAAAAGCCACGGTGAGGAGGCGACGATGGGGCGGGTGGAGGATGTTGTCCGCGCGGAAATTTAATTAGCGCGACACACACGTCGGACGTATCCTTATTTCTATTTCCTTCGGTGCGCCCGGAGCGAGAGGTTTTCTTTCTCTCCTCCGGAATCCGCCCGAGGTCCGGCCCTCCGGATAAAAGCGGCTCGCGGTTAACGAGCATCTTCGCCGAGCTCGGTTTAACGAGTTGTACAGTTCACGGATGCGCACGGAATACTCTGCTCAACGGGGCGAGCGGGTCGAAGCTCTGTGCGATAATAAATTTAGGAATGGAGCGGAGAGGAGAAAAGGAATAAAGCGAAATGCAGAAA
This sequence comes from Exephanes ischioxanthus, assembly GCA_958510785.1. NCBI lineage: Eukaryota > Metazoa > Arthropoda > Insecta > Hymenoptera > Ichneumonidae > Exephanes > Exephanes ischioxanthus. The sequence continues at coordinate 18,602,219 of OY294019.1, forward strand.
GAGTGAGAGAAAAAAAAAAGAGCGATAGCCCGCATGAACGGAAGAGTCAACGGAAGCTGGGAAATTAAAATCGATAGAGTCACTAGCGTTGATGAATACTGCGCCAGATCAATCACCCGGGTCCGTTCGAACGAGAGCGCGACCAACCCGGTGACAGATTTTCGCGTCAAATGAATTCGGAAATGAGGTTTCGGACGAAATGATGAATTCTCTCGCGTCTTCTCGCTGCGATTTTCTTTTTTTTTCTTTTTTTTTTTCCGGCACAACCGCGCATGCGATAGCGGATAGACGCGTCGGATTTCTCTGCAGCGAGCGAAAGAGCCGTTCGGGAGTCAAACCCGCACACACACACGCGCGCGCTCGGTCGTGTATGAAAGTATCGCCCGTAATAGCCGGGACCGCTAATTAAAGAAGCAAATGACGGGGTCGCATCGCGCTGAATCTCGTCCGAATCGCGCAAAAATTCTTCGAGCTATTACCCTTCCCTGGGCAACGGTCGAGATAGAGGGCGAGAGTGTGAGAGATCGGCCGGCGAGCGAATATATAATTTTCGTACTCACCGTCGACTGTTTAATAGTTAATTAAAGCGGAGTGCCCGGCTCCATTAAAACTTGGGCCATTTCGGTGATTTTATCGGTATTTGATGGCTCCCGGATAACTGAAATATTCACCAACGTTGCAACCGCCGTCCCCCTGCCAGTTATCCGTTGCTCTACCCGTTGCCATGCAACTTTTACCCTTTTCGTCTCACATTTTTCGACGATTCTATTTTTATGTATTTCTCTTCTGTAAAGCCGTTCCTAGAGTCCCATCCGTTATCAATTACTGATTAATTCCACACCGATCCGTAGTTCCGAGTGAATTTAACGAGACAATCGATTATCGTTCCCGATAATTGATGCACAAAAAATACCCGATGATTAATGTTATAATGCGTCGGTAATTGAATCATGTATAATGTTCGTGCACGGCTGCGTGGTAGGGGAGAGCGGGAAAAAATTGGCCGGTGCGCGACACGTCGCAGGAAATCGGAACGTATCTATGGGGCAAAATGGGTTGCAAGATTCGACCGAAAACGGTCGAAAAGTGCCGCGCAAAATTTAGACACGAATTCGAGGTCCGTAGTTGTGACGCAAAATATGTCCCGAGTGGAAGGGATGGAGAGGATACCTCACGGCGAGGAAACATTTAACGTCCTCTTTCTCCCTGGGATCGCCGAACGATCTACCTCGCTGTAAGCACGGGCGTGTGTTAATCGGAGCGCCGTGGACATCGTACAACGTGGTCCTGCAGTTTCTCTAGTGCTCTCGGTTTCGGCCAGCCGAGAGACGAAAAGACATTTGTCGAAGATAAATTCTTTCTCGGGAAGGCTACTTTCTCCCCAGGGAGAAAGCCTTCCCGTCGTTATCGGAACTTCCGCACGACGAATTACAAGATATGTAACCTCCGATAATTGTTTATTTTGTGTGAATCTCGCCCGATCAGCAAGGCTGTCGTGCACGAATAGTAGAAAGTGTAAGGCGACTGTTCCATGAACCTGAAGAGTGTGTGTGTGTGTGTGTGAAGGAGAAAATATTTTTGCTTGACTTATAATCAAGTTATGAACATTTAATTTTGTTATTTGTTTAATTTTTGTTAGTGCTATTATTCTTTGTACAAAAAAAGAAAGTAAAAACGAAAAATCCGGAAAAAATAATGAAAAAATGACAGAATTTTTCATTTTTATAATAATTGTTGTGAAATAAAGATTTCGTTTTCGCCGCCGGAATACGTTTTGATAGTGTTTCAATTTATCGAGTCACTGACGAATGTTGAATCTTACAGGGTAATCTGAAAATTATTAGAAAATTACGTTTCTACGAGTTCCATGACTGTCCGTCAGTTGTTCCTCAGCTGTCCGCTCCGAACCCTCCGAACCTATCGCGACAAGCGATACACTACTGTAAAAAGAAGGTTATTTCATCCACGGTGACCGAATTAACGGGCATGCGTTCAATCACGGTGAGAAATATTTATGATACGCATCCCGCGCGAGCGCTCGATACAAATAAACCAAGCTGATATTTCGGAGAAATATGGAGACTGGACCATTTTGCCCCGGGCAATATTTTTTCCGAAACGTCACAATTGACCGTACAGCTTCGATTGTTTAGTGAAACAGTAATTTCATGTCACCAGCTCATACGCGCGCTTCCCGCGCCCCACACGGAGAAAAGAATTTGTTGATACAAGATTTTTCGGTATCGTAACAAATTTAGCTTGTTAGTATCGGGATAACACAACCAGCTTGTAAACATAGCAAAATATGGCAGTTAATTTTAAAAAAAGAAAAAAAAATTCTGCTAAAAAATTGCAAGGCTACCTTTCGAGTCAATTTTTTGCGTTTTTCAACGTCCTCAAACGACACGATAAAACGATTCTAAACGATTTTCCCTACCTCCATTGGGAGCCGAGATATAAACGTTTGAAAATCACGAAAATCGACGTTTTTCCAAAAGTGTCTCAAACATTGAAAAATCGTTGTTCATTCAATTTTTTTCGTTTCAAAGCTATATTCGATGTATTTCTTCCCGCTGATCACGAATATAACAATTATTTTATTCCCGACCCAATATTTTCCCGTTTCCAATATATGCAAAATCGAGCCCCTTATTGTCGCATTGTACTTTAGTCCAAAAAGGCCAGCGGATTCGTGTTCATCGTTCGGCTAAAACGAATTAGCCGGCTAAAATAGTTTAGCCAGCCAAACTATAAAATCCATTAGCCGGATAAGATATTTTAGCCGGCTAGGCCAGCCTATCTGTACAGCCCTAGTAAGCTTGCCACAAAAAGTATACCAAATTTTAGGCGAATCCATTGTCCGAACGATATTATACAAGCGAACAACGATGAGCTTTTCGGTACAGTTGCAATGGCGATATTCGCTTAGCTGTCCCATCTTGTCCCGCTCTTCGCTAAATCGAATCCACCGCGCGGACGACTTTTAACAAGCAAACAACGATGAGCTTTTCGGAATAGTTGCAACGGCGATATTCGCTCAGCTGTCCCCCCTTGCCCTGCTCTTACCTGCCGTGTAGCGGCTCGGATCGCTTAACCTTTGCAGCACGAGACCTTCGCCTGACGAGCTATAGCGCACCCTCTATCATCGTCGGGCCACTGACTCTAACAATTTTATTATGCAAATGTACGTCACGGCGTTCGAAAACTTGTTCGCATTGTGTAGAGTCAATGTTCCACTGACATATGCTTCGCGGGGCTACCAATGACGTCACCCCACCCTCCTGCTCGCCAGACCTATCACACTTACCCGATTGCGCACTCCGCATCCGTGACGTCACGCGACACCGCTGCCCTCGAGCGGTACCGACGTGCGTACAGTCGTCTATAGCATTTGCCTTTTGCCAGATGGACTCGCATAGAGGCCGAGAACCTCTGAATCACTTATTACCGACACTCCACGGCGAAAGATGCTAACCCAGGTAAAACCACATAGCTTCCTCTATGACGAAGCCGAAATCGATCAACGAACTTTCTCATTGAGAGAGCTGTGCGCAAAGTTGTGATGAATGGGGAAGCTAATTATTTTCAAAATGTGCTAATTATTTTTCACCTTTTTTATGCTTTTCAATGATGAAGGTTTTGATTTTGTATGTTTCGTGGTGTGGCTAGGTGTATTTATTCTTAATAATTTATTCTAAAATAAATTAAATACCGTTGAACATTTCTTCTGAGGTTGTGAATGTAACGTTGGTGGGAAATTTATCTTTTGGTATTTGACGTGGCGTTCGCTTTGTGCATAAGGCTTGTAGGTCGTCAAATTGGTTTATTGCGAACCGTTTTTTAAACCGCAGTAATCTAAAGTTACACCCAGAAAAAAGATTTACTAAAATCAAATAAATTTCGATCTTCAAATGACGTTTATTAAGATTTAAAAACGATCCCATACGATCAAAAGTAGCAGGTCTGTCGCGAAATAATAAAAAAATATTTGACATAAATATCTGTTTATTAGATCCAAATAAACCTTATTAGATAATAGGAATGATACTACCAAACACATAAATATATTAGAAATTAAAAAATTGGCTTTATTATCTTATGAAGCAGATAAAAAAAATGTCTTCACCCTTAATAAATTGTATTTGATTGGAATAAACTTTTTTCTGGGTGTGGGATCGAATATAATAGTGTTGTATTCCACTGCTGTATGCAAATACACTGAGACAAATAGTTGTGTTTTTCTAACAAAATGTAGATCGTTAATAATTTATTGTTGTGGCAGCAAAAATATTTGGCTGTTGCAGCAACATATTTGATGCCGCAGCAAAATATTTGTTGTCGCAGCAAAATATTTGTTGCCACAGCAAAATATTTGTTGCCACAGCAAAATATTCTGTTGTCCCTATGTCAGCCAGGTAAATCAGTTATGGTAACAAAATTCTTGTTGTCCCAACAATTTTTTTTTCTCCGTGTAGGGACAATGCCGAGTTTCTTTCGTAGAGACGATTTGTCGACATCCGACATCGGTGACGTCACGCGGTACCGGTGCCCTCGAGCGGTACCGCCGTGCGTACAGTCGTGACGTAGCCTTCGCTAGGCGCCCGCAGGTCTATAGTATTTGCCTTTTGCCAGATGGACGCGCATAGAGGCCGAGAGCCTCTGAATCATTTATTACCGACGCTCCACGGCGAAAGATGCTAACCCGGGTTTTTACCCGGGAAAGCTGGGGAAACTCGAGGCGATTTCTCGACGTGCAGAGACCGGACGGGGAAGGAGAGCCAATCGATTCGATTGAACGGAGACCGTGCGGGGGGAAAAAACCTCGCGGGCCTCGTTCGGAAGCGCGTAAGTCTTACGCGCCCTCGCCCACCGTTCGACATTCACTGGTCGAGAAAAAGCACTGACATTTACTACCCGGCCTACGACCCCGAGTTGGAAATTTAATGTTAAAGTACGGGTAAGTGATACGTATGCGAGTCACGAGAATCCAAAAGTCAAATCGTCTCTTCGAAACGTGACACGTCACTCTGAGAAAAGAACTTGGCATTATGCCTATCTACATGCAACACTAGAATACAAGACTATTCTATTCTATCCCAACTTTAAATTGCTGCAACTTAGAAAACAGTTCGCAATAAACCGATTTAAAGACCTACAAGCGTGATGCATAAAGCGAACGCCACGTAAAATACCAAAAGATAAATTTCATACCAACACTATATTTACAACCGTGGAAGGAATGTTGAACGATATTTAATTTAATTGAGAATTATACACAGACACAGCATAAAAAATAGAAAATCAAAACCTTTATCGTTAATAAGCACATAAAAGGTGCAAAATGATTAACAGGTTTCCTCATTTATGACAATTTTGCACACAACTCTCTTTTTATGAGAAAGTTCGCTGATCGATTTCGACTTCTTCACAGAGGAAGCCGTGTGCAGAATTGTTATAAGTGAGGAAGCCATGAGCAAATTACTTTGCACCTTTTTTTCACAACGTAAAAAAATTTCTACGTCTCATAAAAATTAAAGGGTAAAAATTACTCGCAACATACTTTGTAGAAAATCGTTATCTGAAATTTGCGTAATTAGTCGTTTTGAGACGATGTAACACTTTTTTCTCCCCCTGATTACGAATCTCCAAACTATTTTACTCCTAGGACGACATCTGATTAATAAACTCGTGTCGGACGAAATTTACAAATTTTTAGAAAAATTCGAAAATTTCGGATTCCGAAAATTTAAACGATTAGATCAATTTTCGTTAAACGTAATACCAAACATTGTTCAGTGTTGGTCCATTCCTATGTCGAATTTAAGCTCGATACCTCCATGTTTACTCAAATTATACCGTTTTTAATAATTTTTTACGAAACTCAAAATCCCATAAAATCTGTCCAAGCAGTCAGCTTGGATAGATTTCGACGAAATTCACTACCAAAGGTCTTTGTTCAAAATATTATGTTTGTACGCAGTTATAGGATGATAGCTCAACATTTACACAAGTTAGAGCTAACACAGAAAATTTAAAAAAAAAATGCAAGATCGCGTAAAATCTGTAGTGAAGCCTTAATCTTCGTGAAAATTGCAGCCAACGAAGCAACGAGTTATTGCTAATTTGAACGGTGCAAATCTGTCACGCACACGCACGCGCACGCGCACATCCGAACGCCAGCTAAAAATTACATTTTTCGATATTTTAGACTATTTAAAATACTCCGGCTCTAAAATCGATTTTTTTTTTACGAAGACATAGTTTTCTCTATGAGGAAGCAAAATGCTACACTGGATACCGAAGCCGATTACCCTGAGCCGAAGGAGCCCGTCGATGGCCCAATGACATGAAAAGTATTGCATATCGTTTATAAATGTCTCACCGTCAATATTGAGAACACTAATGTCAATAAATCCACTTAATACTACCACTAATACGTACCTTGGCGGAAACTCTTCCACTCTATCCCCCGAACCTCCGAAGACATGCGACGGCGAACACCCATTCCGGGTCGACCTGTCGTCAATCGACTATCCGTGGGAATTGGATCTCGAATAAATGACGTCGTAATCGATCGGTCGTTTATTAAAGCAAAACTTTATTATAGCAATAGTGAACAATCGATAACTGTTAAAGTCTTTTTTTTTCTTCTTTTTAACAAGAATTGTTCGCTCTTTATTTGTATTTATTTATTTTCCCTTTTCGATAAAAATAGCGATCGGATGATTAGAATTGAGGTGATCATTGTCTATGAGGATTTTCGTGCCCCCTTTTTTTCCTACAACGGCACCAAACTTAGCGCAAACCAAGAGGGTCTCTGTGTTATGGCCCGCGTAAAAATTGAAGTATTAATTTGGTATTTTTTAAGTATTGACAAAGTCTTAAATCGCAGTTTACCAAGTCATTCATCGAATGTAAGAGTCGCGAGTACGGTCGCGATCCGCGAAATCGGCATTGATTGATTCAATACATTGACTCTTATTATTCTTTATAGCTGCCGCAATTGTTTCGTGCCTGTGTATTCCTTTTTTTTGTATAATCCAAATAACCAAATTATATTATATTATCTCAAATATAATATATTGAAAATATTATCTCAAGTCAAAATAAATAGACTGTATTGTATTTTTTGTATAAGGGTTATTCCCGTTAAATAAATAAATAAATAAGTAAATAAATAAATAATTTTTTTTCACATGAATAAAAACTCACACGCCTCGCAGCCCGGACGGACGTTTCCTTCTATGCGGATAAGCTTAGGGTGGTTTGAGCAGCGTCCTTCGCGATCCGAGTGGCGCGGCTTTCGCGATGCGTGCGAGTATAGGGCGCGACTTTCTTTGACCCGGGGCAAAGCTCTCGGTATCGAGAAAAATCTAATCCCTTTCATGAAGTAACGGGAGTCGAACGTTCGCGCGATTACGAGAATCGAGTTCACTCCCGGCGAGCCTCCTGCCCGCTACGGCGACACGTTGATCGCGCGACGTCGCGCCTGATGCTGGGGGGATGATTGTAAAATAAAAAGAAGAAAATGGAAGAAAAAAGAAAACGGAGGACAAAGGAAGAAGAATGAGTTCCAGGAGATGAATGGATTATTAGTCTGGCGCAATCGCTCCGTTCGTATCTGTGTCACGAGGTATTCCCCCCCCCCCCCCCCCCCCCTCCTCCCCCCGCCCGCATTGAAATTAAAACGGAGCTGGGAGAGAAAACAGAACGATGAACAGAGAATGGTTGCACAATAATTCCAGCGGTTGGATTGTAAATTCAGAAGAGGGAAAAAAAAACGGAATGGATGCGAGGAAAAGGAAAGAATAAGGCCGAAGAGGGATAAGGGGCTTGAGAGGTGGGTTTTTACGGAGGAAGATGAGCGAGTGAAGCGAATAACGGAAAAGAGGTTGGAAGCGAAAAAATAAAAAATTTAAAAACGTGGTACGAAACCGTCGAGACAGTCATTGGGCTACTTTCTAGTGATATTTCAATGAGTCGTTATCGTCTGTTATCTCGTATCTCTCATTCGCTCGCGTAATCTGCACACGCAAATGGACAAACGTAATGAATTCATAATCGATCGTTGACCCCTCACGTATCGGATCCTTGTTCAACGAGGACCTAGAATTTGCCAATAAGCAACCTTTGAACGAGACGAGTCAATGTGCAAAAAAAATCTGTAAAAATTCAGAGACGTACCTTGAAGTGTTATTTTTTTGATACGGTGGAAGAAAATTTATTACGAAGATCCGTATCGATTTCGCGATAAAATGAAGGAATGGTCTTTACGATTGCCAAAAAGTCCTTGAAGGTAGTCGAAGGGTTAACCATCGCCTCGCGGAAGTGATTGGCTTCTCTATCGTCGCCGATCGCGTAGACCGCGAGGCTCGGGAAACCGAGCTGAGGTAAAAGTAACAATGCTCGGGCGGTTAAGAGCATCCACAGATTCCAGCAATTATTAATTGGTCAAAAACAATTTTTTTTGTGAAAATAACTGAAACCAATGTCTAGCTTACAGTTTCTAATTTCCAAAACACATCGATTAATTACAGAAAGGTAAATATTTTTTTAATTACGGAAGAAAGTAACAAGAGAGTCTAAATGTATCGGTTTACGAACGCAGGTTTTCGGTACGTCCCTATATTCGAACACTGTCCTGATTTCGGACAATCATAGATTTCCAGAATTCTGATGTACGAACTCAACTAGTTCATATTAACTAAAAACAATTCTTTGCCCTTTATTAATTAAATCAATTAAATTTTATATTTACAGGAAACAATGCTGAAGATAAGCTACGTAGAAAGTTGGCAACCCTAGCTTTTTAGAATTGTCCAATTATCGGGTAGCGTATATAGTAACGTTTGTACCAATTTCCAGACACTATATCGTCTGTATTTTAACAAAATGCAATGATAGAAAGTAATTTGTGGCTTAAACCTTGTATAACTTTTTTTGTGCATCGAGTAATGTTTGTAAATATGATTACAAGTGTCAAAGTGGATTTCTGATACTTAAATTCGTAATAAATCAAATCTGCATAGGAGTGTCCGACGACTGGAACGTGCACTGGTACTGTTACCTTAGTCTTACCTGCCTCTCCGGTTGGCGCGACAAAAGCTCGGGCCTCCATCAACAACTCCACGAAGAAACGAAAATATATCAAAAGAAAGTTGAAAAACATAAATTAATCTCATGCTCTCGAAATGAATCAACACCATGACAACTGGATTGTTTTTTTTTTTTTTTTTTAATATATGATTTTTTAATATTGCGATAGTCCGAAGAGAGTTTCGCCGTGTCAACCATACTCGAAATTGTAACATATACAAGTACATGTGTAATCTTACAAATAATATGTCTAACAACATTAGGTTTCGTCTTAGATTGCTTTCCGTAATCACCGTCGACTTTCCGGAGTTCGCAAGACTGAAATGCGTTGGGAAACTCATCGCGACGTCAAATGGAAGTGTGCGCATGCGCCAGAGATCGCGCATCGATCGTCGTGCCGTCGGGGACTTCCGAACGATTTCCGTCTCGCGAACTCTACCAAAGATCATATAAACCTTACTATTTCTTATCCTTAACTCTACACGCTCGTTGCTCCCTCCTCTCGCACGTTACCTTACAGCCCTCTTTAGTCGTATCGATAGGTAACATTACTGTGTGGGCTTTTTTTTTACTTCTTTTTTATTATATTTTTTTATTTTTTTTCTCATCGCGCATTCTACATCTTTCTTGGCGTTTCCGCGACGGGGCACGAATGAACTAACGATTTTTGTCGAATCATTGGCGTGGGTGACGTATCGAGTCGAATAATTCGCAACGTCGGGTCTCTATAGATTCGCGAGAGTCGCTGATACAGGCCAATAGCTCAGTGAGGAAAATCGACGAATTAATCGAAATACTATCGAGACCCGAGACGCAAAGAGTCGAACTCGCGAGGGGATGGTACTGATTTATTTATAGTATGTATATATATATATATATATATTTATATATATATATATGTGTGTGTGTCATCTGATGCACGACGGCCTATCGTCTTAACTCCGATCTTACTCACTTATATTCATATAATACTATTCAATACTTGTCGAAGCTCATAGCAAGTACATTACTCGAGGATTAGGTTTCTTCTTCTTCTTCTTCTGTTTATTTTTTATTTTTTTCGTATCTCTTCTTTCACTTTAATCAATTTATTTCGATTACGCTTACGGGCTAGAGCGGTGTTTCTCGTATAGTGTATCTCTTTTTTTTTTTGTTAATTTTATTTTCATTTTTTTTTTATGTGTGTTTTTGATCTAATCTCTCGGTTGAGTGTACAATCGTCACGAAGACGCGAGAGAAATTTAAAAAATTCACGTTGCTTCGGAAACGTGGAAGTGGTAAAAAATTAAATCGTCTAACCGTCCTCTCCTCCTCCCCTCCTCCTCCTCCACCAGGTCCACCGGTCTTACTCCCGATCGTAAGCGCGAGCGTATCATTATCAATATTATTATTATTATTATTTAATCTTTTGTACAGAGCTTAATAATAACGCGTTTTTTCTTGTTTTTCCATTTTTATTTATTTTTTTTATTTTTTTAAAATTTTTATCTATAATGTATTGGAGATTACCCTTCGTTCGCCCGAGAATGACGCGGTGGGAACTCGCCACAGCGTCGAGATCTCTATATTCGCGAGCGCCGACGCGAATATACCTAACTATGCGAAAGAAAAAAAAAAAAAAAAAAAGAAAAATAAAACTTACAAACGAACGCAAACTAATAATTAAAAAAAGGAATCAAACGGACAATATTTTAACGCACCTCCATACCAGCACAAAACGTCAAATATACTATTTACAGATCGTGGAGATTAACGCCCTATCACCGCTGCATCATGATCGTTTATTTTTTTTTTCCTTTTCATTTCTTCCCTCTTATCTCTTCTCACGAAACATAAATCCGTACGCAGAAAGGTGTCATGACCTCCCTAATCTTGATTACCATCTATGCACCTATCCACATAGCGAGTTTTTTTCATTTTCCCCTCTCGTTGTAATACGTTATGGACGAAGTTTGCCTCTTTCGACCGCGATATCAATCTTTTGCTTATTTGTAATTTTTTTTTTTTTTTTTGCATCGGCAGAGCCCGTCTCGTCCCTCCATACAATCGGCCTAGTTTATCGTCGAAGGAAGGCATTCGTTCCGTATTCCTCGCCCGAAGGAAGCTATCTCGGCCGGGCTTCTCTCGGTCTTTCGGCCGAGAAGCGTGAAGGATTCGCCGTCCCGTGTGAAATTAACGAGCAAACGGTAATATCTACCCTAAGTATTAGAATCGTCTACGAAAGTTTACACGTGAGTTACCGAGTTCTCTCTATATATATGTACAATGGGATTCTCGCGGATGAGAAAGCACGCGATGTCTAATGCGGATAGTGTGGTGATTCTGTTTGTGTGAGTGTGTGTGTGTGTCTCTGCATGTACCCGAGTTTATGTCAAGGAGATTGTGAAAAAGAGGCCGGGGCAATATAGGGCGTGAGGGAAATAGACGAAGCTGTTTCGCGCGCGTATCTTTCTATATATATATATAATATATATTTATATGTGTCTGTGTATTTGTGTGAAATGGTTTTAGAATCGCAGGCGTGTTGGCATTCCAGCGGTTCGTATACCATTTCCCTCCCGTTGGGAATAACTTGAAACCGCGCCGTCGCGTACGGTATAAGCACCTCGGATAAGGGGACTCCCTCGACACGGTCCCGCGACATTACATTACAGCATTTTGCGACCTCTCGCGAATTCAAACGCGGCATTTCTATCCTCCGAAACGATATTGTTCCATCGCGAGACATAATAATCGAAATAGGAGACTGTCGAACGGGAACGGTAAATTAAGGGAATAAAAATTATTAAGGGAATAAAAAGGATAAAAAAACTCGTAGTTCACGGTCGATTTATTTATATTTAATTACGGCACTGCGACGTCTCGCGAATTCGAAGGCGGCATTTCTATCCTACGAAACGATATTGTTCCCTGGCGAGACACAACAATCGAAATAGGAGACTATCGAACGAGAACGGTAAATTAAGGGAATAAAAAGGAGGAAAAAAACGCGTACCTTACGCTCGATTTATTTATATTTAATTACGGCATTGTGACGTCTCGCGAATTCGAAGGCGGCATTTCTATCCTCCGAAACGATATTGTTCCATCGCGAGACATAATAATCGAAATAGGAGACTATCGAACGAGAACGCTAATTTAACGGAATAAAAAGGATAAAAAAGAAGAAAAAAAAACGGTAGCTCACGCTCGATTTATCGTTTCGAGGAGTGTGTCGAATATACAGGCGATTACAAAATTTCCTCTTAATTACAGCATTGCGACCTCTAGCGAATTCAGACGCAGCATTACTATCCTCCGAAACGATATCGTTCCATCGCATAACATAATGATCGAAATACGACACTATCGAACGAGAATCCTAAATTAACGGAATAAAAAATAAAATATAAAATTAAAAAAAGAAAAGCGTAACTCACGCTCGCTCGATTTATCGTTTCGAGGAGTGTATCGGCGACAGGAGAGCTACGCAATGAAATAAGGCAATTAAAAAAAAAATGTTCTCTTAACACTTACGGATTAAAAATAATAATAATAAGAAAAATGGCTAAACACTGTGGTAAGCATACGAGCGAATAAAATAACGAAAGGGGCTTTTTCGAGTAAACGAAACTCACCGTCGGGATACGAAGCGAATCGATTAGTCGGGAAATGCACGAAAAACGTCGCTCGCGATTCGAGCCATCGAATAATCTCATATTGTAACTTCGAGCGGGGCCAGCAATCGTTCGGTCGAACGGTTAGCTGGGCTAATCTCGTATAATCCTGTATAGTATCGGCGCGGTATGTGACCATTTTCCGTAATACATCTCGGCGAACTGATTCGGCTCGGTTCGCTCCTTCTTTCCCTCTTTCCCCTCGCCATCTCTCGAGGCTATTCTACTATATACCAGTGGAGAGCGTTTTGAGCGCAGAGGACTCTCGGCAGCCTCGCACACCGCCGCTGCCGACCATCCACCCACACGCTCATGATTGTTTTCTGCCTTTCGAAGGACGAGGAGGCACGGCCGCCAGTCCAATTTCCGGCCTGGGAATACACTCGGTTCCGGCAGAACGTGATCGCGAACGGGAGGTTGCTCCGCCCGTCCGCTTTTACCTCCTCGACCCTCTTTATCCATATCACAGGTCTGAGAAAACAGAGAATACTTTTGACGCCCGTTACCTCGCGATTCTTCGCGTTTTCTTTTATTTATTTTTTTATTTTTGTTTTTTTTTGCTTCAATCTTATTCTTCTTAGTCTTCATTTTGTTGCCGAGGAAAACGCGACTGCGGCGATAAAACGTCAGCCATTTTTGGTCCTTCAACGTCCAAGAGCATCAACTCCCCTCCCGACTCTCTAGCTTGTAGCGCGTGTAGAAACAACTCTCAACTTTCAGCGATCGTTCTCGTGCTCGCGACCGTCATCCATTCTTCTCGACTACGCCCGGCGGCGAACCGCCTTTATTAACGTCAAGCGGATTATGCTAAATTGTGTCAACAGTTTTGTCCTTTTTTTTTTAATGCGATGTGTTTAATTAACGAAGTTAAAGATAATGGCGCATCTACTTGCGACGACGATCTTTTTTTCGACGTCCGCGTGCGAGTTCCCCGCACAGATTTCGTGGTTTTTTTTTTTTTTTCTGAAAACTCGCACAAATGGAGAGAGTCACAGTGGCACTGTTTTTTTTTTTTTAGATTTACTTTATGCACGACGCGAGAGGAACGGATATTAAAAGTTTACGAGTTAGCTGTGGCTTGTCTCTTTGCGATTGACGATGGTTAAAATTGTTTGTCTTTAACATTTTTTTTTTTTCGTCGTTTTCACACGTTCACTCGATGGACGAAGATATCCAGTCTTGATAACGGAGGAACCAGCTGAGATGGTGGCTCGTCAAGGTAAGGGCGACGACGATCCGGAGCACGCTCGCGAACACGCACGCGGCACTGTTCCTCGGCAGCACGCTTATGCGGATCATCGTGTCGTAATCTCTGCTCGACAAAGGGTCCAGCGCCCGGCTCCATCACACCAGGGGTGTTCCGTACACCTCGTTCGTGTGGAGATTCTGATTGCTGTCATTTTGCCTCGAGGCGCATTGCTGCAAAAAAAAAAAATGGAATCTCCATTTTATTCGAATGGAATAACTTCGCTAAAGTTATCACACTAAAAAAGAATTGTTTGTGAATCAATTGGAATCAATTATTAACGGTATTAAGGTTTTTTCTACATAAACTATTTCCGAAATTTCAAAGACATGTGGGTTTCAAATTTTACAGAATTTTTTTTTTTTTTTTTAATGAAAATTTGTAATTTTAATATCTTGTATTTTCATTTTAGGAAAAAGTACGGTAATGTTCAATTAGTGTAAGTAATGCAAGCAAATTTCAAGTTCCAGTACACTAAATTTACAATTTATTTTTACAGTGTGATTATTCAAAATATATCAAAAAATAATAATACAATTCTTTCTCTCCAATGTCGCGGGTAATTTAAAAATTACCCGCGACATTAGAATTCTATTATGCAATTTTAAAGCAATTCTTCGATGCAACCCCCAATCCCCTGGACTTCGAAAAACAAGCAACGATCCTTGACAATATTCACCCGGAGAAGTGATAATTACCTGACGAAATAAAAAATAAAATAAAATAAATTTAGTGAAATATCGTAAATAAGGATTGCTCGTTCTGATATAAGGAAGGAATAATACGTGCTCGCGGATGCTCGACAGCGTTACCCCTGGTGGTGCCTTCTCGTAAGTTTACACAATAGTGAAAGATACAATCGCGATGACTCTCGCACATTTACAGGGTACGTTCATTGCGTGCAACACGTGCGAAAAATCGTCTGTCGTCGACCAATGATCATTATTAACCTGCGCGCATACGCAGAACTGTTTCATTACTCCCTAGGGAGTAACGGAGCTCATTACTCCCTCCGGAAGCTCTATTACTCCCTGGGAAGTAGTGGTCATTGGCGAATATGACGATTTTGCAACGTGGGAAATGTGGTTATTTTAACGAAGTCGGAAAAATACTATCATACGCTAAACGTGATTTTCCGAGGAAACTTACTGTTAAACTACACTGTTAAAAAAATGGTAATTTAATGCACCGGACTGGAAGTTTTTATGCAAAAACTGCTACATTAAATTTAATGTACAGTTATGATGAAAAATTAATGGACTTATACGGTGAAACTAAAAGTAAATTATTGGATTTAATGTACGTTTACACAAAAATTAAAGTACCTGATTAAAAGTGCTATATCGTCTGAAGTTTTTAATATACTGTGCATTAATTTTCCATCACAATCATACATGAAATTTAATATACCATTTTATCTACAAAAACTTACAGTGCCGGTGCAATAAATTTCCTACACTTTCTTTATACAGTAATACACTGTAAAAAGAAAAAACTAAGTTTAATATACCGAACTGGAGATTTCTATGCAAAAACTGCTAAATTATCGAATTTAATGAACTTTTACACTAAAATTAAAGTATCTGATTGAAAGTGCTATATTGTCCGAAGTTTTTAATATACTGTGCATTAATGTTCCATCACAATCACACATGAAATTTAATATACAATTTTATCCACAAAACCTCCACTCCCACTACATCAAATAACATAATAAAATGTTCTTTGCAGCGATACTACTCGTCTCTGAATGTACGGATAATCTTTGCCGCGATTTTTCGCGACGGACGAAAGTTGAAAAGTAACGAATTTAACGAACGAAACTCACCGCCTGCTTTCGTTCCCAGCTCTTCATCGCGGACTTGTATTTCTCGAACTCGTGACACCAGTCCGAGTAGATTTTCTGGTAGTCGTTGGTCTTGGCGGGTGCCGAGCATCTGTGGGCGTCGACGGTGATGTTGTACGAGCAAAGGAGAGCCCCGCCGAGCCAGCAGTCGTACCTTCCGGCGTCTTGCTCGTTTACCCCGACAATAACGAGACCCTTCTCCGACGTCTCGATGAATTTGTCCCCACCGGCGCCGTACTTGTACGATATCTCGTACCTGCCCTTCTCCTTGCTGTAGTGGTACCACCTCACCTCTTGGTTCGCCAACACCTCCGGCATCGTGACGAAGCACCCGAGATGAACGGACTGGCCCCAAGTGACGACGAGCTTGCGCTTCAGTACGCTGCTGTCGCAGACCGCGGCCGTTGTGTTCGAGACATCCTGGAGGAGGCTGAAAATCATACGAATCAAAGTTTCGTTTCGTCAGTATCGGAAAAGTAGGTGGCAGAGATCGGGATGTTTCGATCGCTCGAACGAAGCTCGGCTGATCCGGGGAACTTCTCGGAATCGAGTTATCGGGAATCTCGTTGGCGGAGCCAAAGAAATCAGGTATCCGTGGAAAAGAAAGTCTGGTGAGGAGCCAGTGACCTAGATTGCGGGGGTGGAGAGATAGAGGAGCGTTTGCTCAAGAATCAACTCGATTCATTATCGAGCTTGCCCCGGCTAACTATTCGAGCGGTTCGCTTTGATCCGATAAAGTCTCACCGGCGAACTCCGCGCGCGAGCCAGCCAAGCTTCAACGAACATCGGTTAAACTCTTCTCAACAATTATCGTTAGTTATTTCTTTATCGTTAATCATTTCTAGGCGGATTTTTTTTTTCGTCTTTTTTTGTACTGCGCGATCGCGCGCCTGCAGGCCCGAGGAGCAGATGTTTTTATCTGTCCGATCGATAGAATTTCCGTCCCGATGAAAGTGAGAGAAAAAGAACTTGGTTAGGGATTTTTTTTTTGTTTGCAAATGTCATCGATCTGGATTTTGCTGCTAGTTTTAGTAACCACCTCAAGAGCGACAAAAAATGGTTTTCGGTGATCACCACCTAACAACATTCTCAAGCTCGGGTTGCCAACAATTACCGTTAGTTATTTCTTTATCGTCGATCTTATCTCTCTGGTTTTTTAAAAATACTTCGCGATCGCGATCGCGTACCTGCAGACGAGCCTGCACGTGTGCGATTGAATTTCACTCCCGCGGAAAACGAAAAAAAAACTTCGGCAGTTTTTAATATTTTTTTGACAAATATAATCTATCACGACTCCGCCGCTTTTTTTAAGGGCTTACGCCACAGCAAAATTTCGAATTTTTTAATTTTGTAATTCTCTAATAGTTTATAGTGTCAAGAATATTCAGTTAAATTTGTACGTCGAAATTCAACGAATTACGAAAGTTAGAGACCGTTATGTGGAAGGTGGCGGTAGCGCGTTTGAACGCGGCCGAACTTTTAAGGCGTTTATCTCAAAAAGTCATTTTCAAAATCGGTGGCCCCAATATTTCAAAAACGACTTGCCGGATTTTTATCAATATTTTTACTGATGTACTTCAACAGATTCTTTGATCCTTAACGTTTCCATATAAAATATATATATATATATATACGTATATAATTTTTTTAAATGATTCGGTTTAAAAAAATTGGTAAAGTTCGTTTTTTTTTTTTCAAATGGCCGCCATTTTGCCAATTTTTATTTGATTTTTTTCCCCTCGTCAAGGACCGCGTTATATATAATTTGTTAAGAAACAATTTGAAAAATTTATCTCAGATGAAATTACAAGTCGAAATGTTCACCGACCGATAAAAACGTACATAATAACAATAAAATTGAATGGAAAAATTCCTAAATGTTTTTTAATATATCCTCCTTCCACCCTAAAAATCACATCGATAAGGCGTATATTTACCGAGAAAAAAAAATTACAAAATATGCGTGCGTTTTACCCATTTACTGTGGCGTGATCCCTTAAACCGCCTCAAGATTGACAAAAAAAAAAATTGTCTTCGGCGATTCTAACGATATATTCCCAAGCGCCCGAAGCTGCAATTTCAACCAGAAACGAACGCAACTTACCCAGGTTCGTACGGTTTGCAGGTACCGGTGTCCTTGTCCCATCCGCAGTACGGATCGTGCACGCAGCGTAGACAGTTGTCGTATCGTCTCGAGCACATAACGAGCTCGATCTGCTTGATCCGGCGATCCGATGCGACGTAAAGGGCCTTGTACTTCTTTGATATCTCCATGGCCTGTATCGGTTCGCCGGGAGTTACGTCGAATACGTCCAGAAGAATCGACTGTGACTCGCCGTTATTGTCGACCCACTGAACTACCTTGTGCACCCTTCCGTCGCCTGTAACGCGAATTGAAACACGCTCATACAACGGACACAACGGTAAGAGTTTCAAGTTATTTTTCCCAAGACACGGAACGAGAAATGCGAGATCTCGAAATGTTCGGTTAAAAGTTCGAGAGAGGAATGAGAGAGATTACGAACACTTCTCGATGGAATAAAAAACTGAAAAAAATCGGGCATATCGAAGGTGCTGTAAAGATTATTTTTGCATAATTATAATTCTAAAATGTTATTAACAAATTACTGAAAAATAAAAACTGGGCAACAAATTACCCGGCAACCTATTGTTTTTTTGTTTTGTTACGCAAATGATTTGTCAAGTTTTCTGAATACTCATGAATTTTTTCAGAAATGTATGTAATGTTTGAAAAATACGATTTTAAACAAATTTTAACATAAAGAAAACCCAATTTTCAAACATTACATTGAATTCTGAAAAAATCCATACGTATTAAAAAAAAAAGTAACGAATCACTTTCATGAGAAAAACAAATTTGGTTGCCGGGTAACTTGTTGCATAATTTGTTATTTCAGTAATTTGTTAATAACATTTTGGAATTATTATTGTGCAGTATTAATCGTCTCAGCACCTTTGATATGCTTGATTTTTTTCAGACATTTATACCATCGAGAATTGTTTGTACTTCCCGCTCATTTCTCTGAAACTTATGCGAAGTGAACTATTCGCAAGGACTACCTTAACAGTCGGGATGGAATTTGCACGGAAGGTAAGGCGAAATGTGTCGTTGTTACTCACTGGATCCTGCGTAGTAGACGGTGTAGTCGAGATACATTCCGAGAAGGTCTATGCGAAGTTTGTCGACGACGAGTCTGGTGAGCATTATGTCCCGTTTGTAGAATACCGGCTTCTCGTTCTCGTGGGATATTGCCGAGTCCATCAGTGGATGAGACCTTATGAAGTTTAGAACGGTGTCTGGAAGGGTTTCCGTGTCGTTGACGCACTGTCCCGGTCGCGGCTCCGGCACTTTGTTCGAGAGTACCGGAAGCCAGGCGCTGCTGCTGGTCGCCTGTTCCTTGAATTTACCACGGAAGGCTTCCTGAATCGCGTCGATGTGGAACGAACAAATTGCCGAACCCATCAATCCGTTCGTCGAAGTCGTGAACGTTCCGTAGAAATGTGTGTCGTCGCCCGGCACCTTGTAAATGCTCTCTGCGAACGGCCAAAAGGCAGAAGAATATTTTTATTCCTTAACGTTCTATATTATTATTATCATTATTATTGTCATTATTATTGTCATTATTATTGTCATTATTATTGTCATTATTATTGTCATTATTATTGTCATTATTATTGTCATTATTATTGTCATTATTATTGTCATTATTATTGTCATTATTATTGTCATTATTATTGTCATTATTATTGTCATTATTATTGTCATTATTATTGTCATTATTATTGTCATTATTATTGTCATTATTATTGTCATTATTATTGTCATTATTATTGTCATTATTATTGTCATTATTATTGTCATTATTATTGTCATTATTATTGTCATTATTATTGTCATTATTATTGTCATTATTATTGTCATTATTATTGTCATTATTATTGTCATTATTATTGTCATTATTGTTATCATTATTATTGTCATTATTGTTATCATTATTATTGTCATTATTATTGTCATTGTTATTGTCATTATTATTATCATTATTATTATCATTATTATTATCATTATTATTATCATTATTATTATCATTATTATTATCATTATTATTATCATTATTATTATCATTATTATTATCATTATTATTATCATTATTATTATCATTATTATTATCATTATTATTATGACCCCGCTTATCCGACCTTCGATTAGGCGAGTCAATTATCCGAAGAACCCAACTCATCCGAGCCCTCCGCGTTAACGCAGATGTAGGCTCGGATAATTCGGAAAACTCGGATAAAACGGATAAAGCAGCATGCCCGCACGCGGTATAATCTGTAACTACATTGTTGCTACATTGTTGCATACGCCCTTAAAACTTGTACAAGTTTGTTGCGTCTTTATATTGCGGGCTGTAAATACATCAGTTCCGATTCTAGCGTCAATGGTAGAACATCATGATGTCTCAAAAAAGGAAACAAATCGTAAATTAACTAATAAAGTTAATGTATAAACATTAACTTTATAAACATTAATTGAAGTGGTGTGTTATTTTTTAAATATATGATAGTAGTACAAGTTTGAACTGAGTATGTTATCTGCGTTATCCGAGTTTTCGCTTATCCGACGTACGCTCTCCCCACATTACCTCGGATAAACGGGGTTCTACTCTATTATTATAATTATTATTAATGTCACAAGTTTGCGAATACTCACGTATTTCGTTGAAGTAGAAAGGAAATTCGCCGGGTATGGAGCAGTTCAGTCGGGCCTTGAGGTAGGTCGCCCAGTTCTGCGAGAGGATGTTCTTGCCACCGGTGTCCCTCTTGCAGACTCGAGCAACCCGGGAGTAAACGCTCTTGCCGCAATTGATGTACTCGACCGCGGTCTCGCGGAAGAAGAAGAACACATGAGCGCCGATGTCGAAGGACCCGACGAAGTTCGGTTCTGACGCGGAGAAACAAAACGGAAAGCACGTCGGATTAGAAGCTGGCAGGGTTGGAACGGGATGACGAACATATTGTTTGTCCATGCAGCGATCATCCTCGTTTTGTCGCGAATTAAAATGCGATCGCTCGACCGCCGGAGTTGACGACCGATAAATTGTGCTGTACAAGCTCGAGGTTCGATTTCTCGCCGAGGAATCCTTAAATTTTCCAGCGGTGCGTTTCTCGCCCTTCCGCCCACGGAGCGCGTCGGGAGAGCAGTAAAACTGGTGTTTCCCGACGAGTATCGTGGCGATAAAGGCCGCTGAGAAACGAAAAGACTCGAACGACTCTTGTAGCTTTCATTGAAAAGCGCCGATCGGGCCGGGTGGAGAGTCCGCGGGAGGTCGGGAAGACGGTCGCGGACCGTTCGGAGTTTAACGCAAGTTCAATGATCATCCACTTGTCGGTTTACGGCGGGAGCTGCCGTAAAACCGCTTAACGACTCTCTCGGCCTTCCTC
Organism: Exephanes ischioxanthus; assembly: GCA_958510785.1. Classification (NCBI taxonomy): domain Eukaryota; kingdom Metazoa; phylum Arthropoda; class Insecta; order Hymenoptera; family Ichneumonidae; genus Exephanes; species Exephanes ischioxanthus. Next base: position 18,623,529 of record OY294019.1, read on the forward strand.
CCCCGGCGGCAATCGTTTTACGGCGATAAAAGCCTCAATAATTTCGGAATCGAATGCGACTCGAGCCGTGAGGCGAACTCTCCTTCCGGAAGGTGTCTCTCGCGCCGCTCATCGACAGCCACTGAAACGCGTGCGTGGAAGGAAATCCACCTAACCGAATTACCCGACGAATTAATATATCTCGTCAGGGAGTTATTCATGTCTCGTTAATTATCGTCTTTGCCGCGGTCCGTTCCTCATTCCCGTCGTGTTCAGCCCCTCTCCGACCTGGCTCAGCCAGTCGCAGTCTTCCATCGGTACCGTCATTGTCCGTGTTTTAAAGTCTGACAACCGGCACGTGGTTGCGATCCGTCTCCCGGCTTCCTATCTCCCGGTGCGTTTAATCAACGCCTTTGCTAATAGACAAACTCGATGGGAAGAATGGCTCTTGATGGGATACCCGAGGGGTTCTCGAAGCCGGTGTCCCGGCTGCGAATTAAACGACGAAACAAATGGCTAATCATGCATCCCGAAGGGCGGGAAGGGTGGAACGGGGAGGCACGCGAGAACCGCCAACCCGAGCACCTACCCGGGGGTCTCAGAAGCGGAGTACCAACTGCGTTTTCTCTCCGACTACGGAGGGTTCGATATCGATCTTCGCTTTATCAAGCTTACAAACTTGGTCTTCCTCTTTTACGAGCTGAAGAATTCTCCCTTATCTCACTTCGAGGATCGATATCACCTTCCCTTCAGGCCCGAAGCTGCGCATCCATTTATTCGCTGTAGCGAGTCCACTCGTTAACGGTACGGTATCATTTACGCCAAACTCAATTCGGCCGAGAGTCATTTCTAGGAAAACGTAACTGGGTGTCAGAAAGACCGTGTCTACGGACCTTGCATACTATAGATAGCGCTGTAACGCCCCTTTGGATCGCACTCTAAGGTTTTATGGGTCGAGGAACTCGGGTGAAATTAATTAAAATCCTCGGATGGCCCGAGAGTCTTCACGGGTGATTCCTACGGTTTTTTCGGTTTTTGACTGAAACTTTCGGTTTTTGATGGAAACTTTGAAAATCTCACTTTTCGACCGGAAGTGACGGAATACGGAAAAACGTCGCTTTCGGCCGATATACGAAATTTTCAAACCGGAGTTGACGAATTTCCAGTATGTCGTCACTTCCGGTCGAAAAATGAGAAGTTCAAACCGGAATTGACATATTTCTGGTATGACGTCACTTCCGGCTGAGAAATGTGATTTTCAAACCAGAAGTAACATATTTCCGGTATGTCGTCACTTCCGGTCGAAAAATGTGATGTTCAAACCGGAAGAGATGTTTTTCCGGTATGTCGTCACTTCCGGCCGAGAAATGTGATTTTCAAACCAGAAGTGACGTATCTCCCCTATGACGTCACTTCGTATAAAAAAGTGAGAATCCTACAACGTAGTAACCACCCTTGCAGAGGCCTCGGGGCCATGTGAGGGTTTAAATGAATGTTCTAAAGTTTAAGACGGCCTGACATCGTCGTGTACAGTCTATAAAGGGATTCGTATACATCGTGTTTTTGCAGCTTGGTTACTCTTTGGCGGGGATGAGTGTTGCCCGAAATGAGTGTGGCGTAAATGACACCCTACCAAATAAACAATTAACAATTCGCAGCTATTTCCGAGATAGGAAACTACGAATGTGCTCCCGACTGGGAATATCAATTTGGTAATTCAGGGAGGAAATTAATAAACGTAGCATCCGAGTATTCCGGGACTGCGAGACAAGCGGTTGACGCGCTTCACGTCTAAGAGCGGTTCAAGCCGGGAGCCACGCAACCCAGTCTATTCTAGACGATCCCGAACAAACCTTTATGATAGAAATTCCAGGAGGGTCGGAGCAACCGGAGGTGTTCCAAGAGCGCGAATCCTGTGACGCCGGGAGTGTTTCAACTATGCGAAAGGGGGGGGGGGTTGCCTAAGTTTAACTTCTTCGGGAGAAGAAACTCTCTCTTCGAACGGGACGTTTAGTTAGAGACGACGTCGAGCGAGAGGATGAGGGAGGGCGTTATTTTATTACCGTGCTTCCCGATCTCGCACCCTTCCACGCGACGTTTGATGGCGTACACCTTGCTCATCCCCCTGCAGTTTGCGTTAATGCGCTGGCTGAGCGGATGGGCGAGCACCGTCGCCTCGTGGCAATTCATTTTACGGGCGTTTCTCCGCACGCGGGCGAGATACAAGAGGATCCTTCGACGGAAAATAGCGACACAAAACTGCTACCTTTTTTGTTTCAAAGGAAGCTTTGTTTCGGTGAACTTTTTTTTTCGAGGCTTTAATGAAAACGTGTTCAAATTGTACCAAAACGTCGAAAAATCACATTTAGAAAATATGTCTGGATGGACGTGTGTCGATGTGTCAAGCTTGCAAAATTCAGCCGTCTATAACTCAAGAACGGTATTATCAGTGAGGTTGAAATTTGGCACGCATGTGGAGCAGTTGGGTGCCTCTGTTTATTACAATTTACGCAATAATTGAAAAATTATTTCAGATTTGATCAAATTTTGAAGTTTTTGAAAAAAGTGTCTTCGCGCTCTAGCTTTCGAAAATTTTGAGTTATCACGCTGAAACTTTCTACAGAACTAGACCAGCATCAAACAATTTTCGGTATTGAATTTGGTAAGAATCGGTCGAGGGGTTTCGGTTTTTTTTTTTTCCTTCGGATACACTACTCATTTTTCAAACGGACCAGTTTATCGAAAAGGAAAAACAGTATGTTTGGGGGTAATTAAAAAAAAATTCTTCGTAATTAAAAAAAACTCTCGAGAAATCACCTTATTTCCATTTTTTTTACCTAACTACTCGACAACGAACCGTTCGACAGACTTTGGAAGTGTTCACTGAGAAAAAAAATTGGTTGGATTAACGAAAAGTCGCGGTGATATGTCTTCAAAGCTGTTATTTGTTTGATACAAATGAAGCATTGTTTTAAAGATTATTTGCTTCAATTTATTCAAAATTTGTTGATTGAAACAAAGATATTTGTTGTACCAACAAAATACACCTTCGAACGTATGTCACCTCGCATTTGCTTAATCCAACCATTTCTTTTTCTCAGTGTTCGATTTCGAAATCGACACTTCGAGCCGACGTAGCGTTTCACGAGAGGTTCGCCTTCAGGAGGGCAAAGAGCGTCGCGCTTAAGGCATTACTTGCGGTACAGTCCCGCCAAACGTGAGTTTCAGAGTAAATTTCGAAAACTTCTCGATGGAATAAAAATCTGAAAAAAAATTAAGTGTACGGGAGGTGCTGCAAAGATTGTTTTTGTGAAATAATAATTTCAATCTGACGTTAACAAATTGAAGATAAAAATTATTATTCAATAAATTGCCCGGCAACTTAACTATTTCCCTTCATAAAAAAAATTCCTTTATTTTTCTGAATACGTATGAATTTTTTCAGAATTTTTGTAATCTTCAAAAGTCACGTTTTTTCTGTGTTCAAGCTGTGAAAAAAGCGATTTTCAAAGATTGCAAAAAATGCTGAAAAAATTCACACGTATTCAGAAAAATAAACGAATTATTTTTATGAACGAAAACAGTTAAGTTGCCGGTTAATTTGTTGAATAATAATTTTTATCTTCAATTCGTTAATGACAAATTGGAATTATTATTTCACAAGAACAATCTTTGCAGCACCTCCCATACCCTTGATTTTTTTTCGGATTTTTATCCCATCGATAATTGTTCGAAATTTTATCTGAAACTCACGTTTGTCGGGACTGTACCGCAAGTACTACCTTAAACGCGTCGATGCTTTCGCTTGGGTTCTCGAGCTCTCGAGGAACAATCGGAGAGCCGGCGAGGTTCCACAAAAACTTCGAACGCCTAATGGAAGGTCTCCATTGTTAGTCGACAATTTTCGGGATAGTTTCGCAGCGAGAGTTCGAAGAGTGCTATTTTCCACGGTTGCGCGAGTGCACTCGAACGCGGGCCTTGACGGTAATCGCCGCTGAATCAAGAGTGCCGAAAATTCGATAATTTTTAAGTTTTTTTTTTTTTTTGTTAAGCTTCTCTTCGTCAAAATGCAAAAGAGTCGGAGATTGAGAAGTGTACTCACTGTCCAGCCACTTGGAGTCGTACTTGAGTGTCCTCTTGAAGCTGTAGGCCTTCCGCCCGATGGTCAGATTGTAGAGATCCGTGCGGAATATAACCGTGTCCGCTTTGGTGAACTCGGCGTTTGTGCCAGAGTAAAGTGCAGGCAGATCGCCAGGATTGCCCTTCTCGACCCAGACCGCGGTCGAGTTGTCAGCAGGATCGTAAGGACACTTGGCTATGCCCATGCCCACTCCTGGCACGAACACGTTCCTCGGCAAGTGAGTCAGATTGCTCTGTTTAGGGAGGAAGAGACGACGAGTAAGAAAAAAAAAAAAAAATCACAACAAGGATAGAGAAGCGATTGCAGATTAAATCGGAATAAATTTGCAGCTATGTGAGTCGGGTTAATGGGTATTACGGAAGACGGAGGACAATGAGGATGTTTCGTTGCATCGCCAGGTATCATCGGTGTTAGGGATAGAGGACGAGGGAAAAAGGTCGGTAACGGCGCACCGGGGAGTCGTAATCTTCGACATCAAGCGATTCCCATAAATTCCACGGGGCGTCGTTACACGGGTACTTGAGTCACGATCGCAGGGTTCGGACTTGCTGTACGTTGAGAATGTGTACTCACGTAAATGACCCAGTCCTTGGGCGAATGAGCGTTGGTGCCGCACATGTACAGCCGGTTTCCGTCCCCCATCGGCTGTATCACTCTTATGTGATTGCGGCAATCAAAATGCTGCAAAAAGAGAAGAAAACAATCGACGAGTCAACACAAATTATTCTCTCTTCTCGTTGCCGTTGTCGGCGCACGTACGCGGTCACCAAACTCGTCGCAATACCGCGTTCGGTCAACGGTTGCCAAAAACAGAACCGAAAGAGAACGCCGAATATCGCGTTGGGTGTATGGTAATAACATAAAAACGGGTGCAAAAAAAAAAAAATCGCGGCGAGGTGAAACAAAAAATAAAAATAAAAAATAAAAAATAGCGAGCGCACGTACGGGACTCGTTATCGATACGGTCGGGGCGTCGGTACGGGGAACGACGCTTCGCCGGGTATTTTTCGGACGGAACGCTCGAAAACGCTCGGTCGAGCCGTGGCCAGCGTGTGGCCAACGTGCCTCGTTGGAGACTCGTTCGGTCTCTTCCATCGAGTGGTCCGCTTTTTGTTTTCCTTTTTTTTTGGTAACAGCGCGAACCCGACACAGACAGGTAGCATCGGTGAAAAAAAAAAAAAAAAAAAAAATGCAGAACGATGAATAAAAATAAAATGGAATTGGCTTTGTTGGCGCGGCAACGGAGCGAAACTGCGAGGAGAACAAGGCCGAGTCTCGCACGACTTTACACTTCGATTGAACGGCGGCGAAACTCGGGCGCATGAACGCGAAATCGGGTCTTTGATGAATGTGGACCGAGTGCACTGCTAGAGAGAATCGTCAATATAGTTTTAAAAAAAGAAAAAAAATGTTTTGAAAAAGAAGATCCTTCGAATAGAAGACGATTCTCCCGAGGCAATCGTTGTTTCGTCGCGGTCGTCCAAGTAATGAAAAATGTAGTGCCAAAAAACTCACCTCAGATTTTCCCTTGGATACGCAATTGGCCACGTTGCTGGGCTCCAGATTCAGCGCGTCCCTCTGTAACATAAATAGTAGAGATTGAGCATTGATCGACATTCGATTCCCAGCGAGTTAGAGTAAAAGTGGGGAACACGGCCAACGCTCGATTAGCATGTACACGGAATCTGATCTGAATCTGATCTAGAGTCTGATCGAGAGTCTGATGAAGAGTCTGAGTAGAGACTGATGTAGAGTCTGATGTAGGGTCTGATGTAGGGTCTGATGTAGAATCTGATTTAGAATCTGATCTAGAATCTGATTCAGAATCTGAACTAGAATCTGATCTAGAATGTGATCCAGAATCTGATCTAGAATCTGATCTAGAATGTGATCCAGAATCTGATCTAGAATCTGATCTAGAATCTGATTCAGAATCTGAACCAGAATCTGATCTAGAATGTGATCCAGAATCTGATGTAGAATCTGATCTAGAATCTGATCCAGAATCTGATCTAGAAATGAACATAAATCTGGTAAAAACCGACAGAACTTTCAGGTATACGGAAACAGCGACATTCTATCAAACATTCGTAGTACGTGATCGGTAGGTAGTGTTTGTGATCGCAAACCGTTTGTACGTTATACCGGTATATGTCAAATTTTTTTTATGCATGTATGCATGCATGCATACATAAAAAAAATTTATCAAAAAATGATCCACGGAATTGTCAGTACATTCATGAAATTTCGTTTTATTCTGTCTTAAAGTGTAATAGCTGAATTATCCTTCCAGGAAAAAATCCCAGTATCCAAACGCTAAAAATTGCTGCGACCCCAGTTAAAATTTCACGTATCGCTAGTGGTGGCGCTGGTGTACCATGTTGCCTATTTGAAGCGTACCATATGACTTGGTAGTCTTTCCGAGATAGTTCTCGCAGTGTACATCAGTGATACATGAACCGGTCCATTTCACCTCGTTCACCCTTTTACGGACGTGGCACATTCGAAACCTTCGCAACTACTCGCTGCGCACCAAAACCATTCTCATTTTCCATTTGCTGCTGTGTACAAACGTCCAGGGCACGAATGACACAGCTCTGCGATGCAGATGAGAGGAGTTGCGAGTCATGTATGACTTCTCAACTAAACCTTTCCTCCTTTGCGACACTGTCCCGCTCCGGGCGTACGAGCCGTGCGGCGGTAAGGGGAGCCGGGACTGCAGCGAGCGTCAACCGGAAGTGCATGTTCCAGATTTTTCATGCACCAAAGGAACTCGCTGGTTACGTCGTACCGATGCGGAAAAGAGTACACGCCAGTACCGGCTCCAGACGGAGAAGCTTTGTGAAGTTGCGACGACAGTTCCGTTTGAAACGGTGCGGGCTACAAACGCGTCGCGCGGAATAAGGTCAACACTACTCGCGAAGGGAGAGAGGACCGGAGAACGAGACGAGGCTGAAACATTCTGACAGTCGCGAGAGAGGGCATATTAGGAGTTGGCTCTCTCTCTCTCGCGGTACTTATACTATTTCTACTCTTTTTTCACTCTCCTACGCCAGCAGCAAACTCGCTCGTTTGCTCTCTTTCATCCCGACCCTTAAAGAATCTTACGCTTCTTCTCTCTTTTCCTCATTTAGAGCCGTCGAGTGGCCGAGTGGCGAGGACGCTCGACTGCGCGTCGTTGAAAGTCTCATTCGTCGTGTCTTTCGGGCGAAGCTATTTTTCCCCGGAGTATCCACGGTGATCCGCGAAAATAGAGATCGTGGATGCGAGGAACGAGTCACCGGTAACATTTTTGGGACACTTGGAGAAGGATCTGATAGAAATTACCATGAACCTGGCAAAAACTGACGGGACTTTCAATTGTATTCGTTTTAACATTCGTTTTAAACTTAATGCATTCTGGTAGATAATAAGGTAATTTTCGCTGTCGCAGATATCACTCGAATATCCTGAATTTAACCACGGAAATCTGTTTTTATTCACGTAAGTAATTAATTTTATGCACGAAATTATTAGTTTCATCCGCGAAATTCTTAGTTTTATCGACGAAACTCTTACACTCTCTCAGTGTAAGAGTTTCGTCGATAAAACTAAGAATCTAGTAAATATGCCTATATCGCTTGACATATATTACCATAGCGCATTGTAATAGGGAACTAGGGCGCCATCTATGGTAGGAAGTACCGGATTTATAAGAATTTTTCGTAGATATTGCGGTAAAAATTCTTGGAAAATCTTTTCGCCATAGGATGCGCCCTTGTGCCCTACTACTATGTGCTATGGTAATTTTTCTTAGATGCTCGGTAGTTTTTACTAGATCCTTGTCTCAGTGTAGTTTTGTCAACGAAATTCTTAGTTTTATCCCTGAAATTCTTAGTTTTACCCCTGAAAGTCTTAGTTTTATCCCTGAAAGTCTTAGTTTTATCCCTGAAAGTCTTAGTTTTATTCCTGAAAGTCTTAGTTTTATCCATGAAATTCTTAGTTTTATCCCTGAAAGTCTTAGTTTTATTCCTGAAAGTCTTAGTTTTATCCATGAAATTCTTAATTTTATCCATGAAAGTCTTAGTTTTATCCATGAAACTCTTAGTTTTATCCCTGAAATTCTTAGTTTTGTCCCTGAAATTCTTAGTTTTATCCCTGAAATTCTTAGTTTTATTCATGAAATTCTTAGTGTTATCCACGAAATTTTGGCCAGATACGCAACATTTTGCCAACCCGCCTGCCGGAAAAAATGACCATATGTGTTGTCCAAAAATGTCTGTGGCCCCTGTCATAATGTCACATATCACTAGTGGTGGCGCCGGTCAATCGTGTTGCCTGTTCCAAATGTCCCACAAAACTCAGTATTTTTTCGTAGTGCACGTGTCGCGTTGAGTTTCCGGCACGTCGTATCGTCAAATATAACCGGCTATCGAGTTACCGCAGTGCAGCCGAGTGACGAGAAGTTTCGCGGAACGAGAGCGATGAATTTCTCGCTCATCGTTTAACGCTTCGTTTCTCCCTTTCATCGCTTTTACGGGCCTGACATAATAATTAAATTCGACGCGGTGTAGCGGTACGCAGCTAGTGGCAAGCGAGCGCCTGCAACGGTGCTTATCATGGAGGTCGAGTGCACACTAGAAAGTAGCGCGCGGAAGAGCCGGAGCGCCATGCGCGATCCGACTCCCATCCCTCGCGACCGTTCGCGGATCTCGCACGTCGAGTCACCCAATGCGGCAACACACTCCGGCGAACGCCCCTTCCGACTCCGTCATCGGCTGCAGCGACGACTCGTTGCACCCACTTCGCATTCATATGCGAGAGGTTCGATGTACATCGAGCCGACGAGCCCGAGGACGCTTCACTCGAGGAAGCCGATAAAGAGCCGAGGCTATTCTCGATTCGAGCTGCGAATTAAAATGACAAAAAAAAAAAAGAACATCTCCACATCTGTATATTCCAACGCGAGGAATCAATTGCTGCCGACAGTTCGACGGGCGGGAAAAAAAGCGTTAGCGAAATGAGCACGCTGATGACTAAAAAAAGAGTCCGTGACAGTCAGCGTGCAGGAGGATGTCGGTGACGACAGGAATTATTTTCGGAGAACCTACAGCGAGGCCAGATGAAAGATTCGCGATGCGAAAAGGTCATGTGTGTGAGAGTGTGCGGATGTACATCGGCGGCGAGTTCCCCGACACGGAGAGCTCGACGGCGAGTGATTAAAGGAACAGCAACGAGGTCGAGCGCACGGGGAAGGTAGCTGGAAAGAGCCGAGTTGGAAACGGCAACCCCTGGCGTCTCTCCGCGACATCATCATCACCTCTCGGCAAGTGCTTAATCAAGACTCCGGTGGTTGAGTTCGCCGAAAGTCTAAAGCCCTCTGTGAGGAGAAACGTGAATAGACGGTAGACGCGCGGAGAACGCTGTCGCATAGTAGGCGTGCGATTCGGTTGCGGAAGGTGCGGAGGCGAGCGAAGGGAAAACCCGAGGACTACGAACGCGCTGGGCTTGCACCGCGAGACGCACCTTGACGGGTGGAGCTTTAGGAACGAGAGAGAGTCCTCGTTTGCCTCGGTACTGATTACACATGGAGGTCGTGACACATAATACACGCTAGGAAACGAAGAACTGCCTTCCGGTGATGAGAGACAGATGGGCGAGATCGGCGATCGGCGCGGTGGAGGGCTCGCGTGTTACGGACAAAGTTTCGTTCCTTTGAAGACCCAGGCTCATCGCGTTCCGACTGCGGGATTCGGCGAACCGCACCGTCGCAATCATCCCCCCGCAGGAAACCTCATCGTTAGACGGAGAACATCTTCAACTTCTCTTTATACTATTTTTGCCTCACCGTCCTCGTACCGCCCACTCTATCCGCTCCTGAATGAGAATTCCGCGTTACATGTCTCGGAAAATCCTCGCAACGTTCGTACGTACCGTGACCTCCGCGAAAACTCGACTTTCCGCCGTTCTCTATGCCAACACTAATCTCTCTCGTTAGACTTTACGGCAGTTGAGGGGTCGTATTACCCTCGTAGAGTCGTTGGAACGAGCGCGGGCGCGCGCTCGCCTCTGCGAGGGTGAACAGCGGCAACAACCGTTCGAAGGACTCGGGTATTATTTCGCTTCGTCCTCCTACCCGGTCGTGAGAGAGCCACGGAGAACCGGCGAAAGAGGATCTGCGGAAAGGCAAGAACCGAAATGCAAACGCCGCGCTTTTCCTTGGATTCCAAGGCGGAGTGGAAGGAGTCGTTGGATTGTGGGAAGCAGGGACGATATCCGTGCCAGTAGGAGGGGAAGATGGTCTTCGCTGTTCCGTTGTAACGCGGTGTTGCGGAGGACACCAGCACACCGCCTTCCTGGGGAAGACCCTCGCTCGCATGCGCGCCAACGTATAGCCCCGGGGTCGTCCTAAGTGTAAGCAGCGAATTCACCGTGTAGCGAATACCTCCGAGAGTTGAGAGCTCGAGGAGTGCAAGGAGATAGAGACGGAAGTCGGGCGAAGGGTGGGATGTTTCTGTTTAATAGTCAGTGCGGCGTGTCGGTAATGAAAGCAGAAGCGTTTGCATGCCGCGGTAGCCCCGTCGTCATAAAGTCGACGCCACGAAGAGCGAGTGCACCGCACACTGCACCGCATCGCGGTCTGGCTCTAAATCTTCCGTTTCCCTCCACCTTTCCCCTGCCGGGTTCTCGATAAAACGATGCACCGCAGGCACGAACGCGGCCGATGTCGCTGCGACGCTTGGATCCGGGCGTCTTGAGGGTCCGGATTGTGGCGCAGATAGCGCGACAGCGAGCCTTTGAGGAACGGTGAGTTGATGAAGATTCGCCTCCGGGACGAACTCGGCAGAGTGCGGAAGAGACAACCGGACGAGCGGTTGCTGCAACGGGAGAGCGGTCGACCGACTACACCAGCTCCAAAGGAATTCGACCCGAAACCTCTCGGGCCGATGCATAATCTCCCGGAGTTTCCAGTTATTACGAAGAAACTTTGGTGCCGAATCTCCCGGCGCGGGGCTTTAATTAATGAGGGCGAAACGGAGATGGAGACCCGGTATCGGGTTGTCCGATGTAACTCAACGTGATCATTAGGGAGAAGAGGGAATCGGCCTCCGCGATACTCTCGGTGCAGCTGCTGTGTGTGCCCAACGGAATACTTCCTGACCCCGTTGGCGCGGTTCGCACGAGAAACACGAATCCTGTTCGTCTCGTCTTCCGCGACCGCTGTTCCGAGGCTCCGGTGTGTCCCCGTTTGCTACGCTGGATGCAGGATAGACCGGGAACAGTTCGTGGGCAAACTTGCGATTGGATATTGACATGGATATCGCGGGAGTATCGTCAATGGCGGACTACGTCATGTAATTTACAGTCGGAAGTTTCAAACGGATAAGACGTAATGAAATCCCCTTCCAGGATAGATCCGAATTCCACGCATTGACTTAAGGATGTTGGAGCTGTAGAGTTCCGCCGAAAGTGAGTTTCAGACAAAATTTCGAACACTTCTCGATGGGATAAACGTCTGAAAAAAAATCAAGTATATGTAAGATGCTGCAAAGATCGTTTTTGCGCAATAATAATTCCAATTTGTTGTTAATAAATTGAAGATAAAAATTCTTATACAAGAAATTACCCGTCAACTTAACTATTTACCTTCATAAAAATTGTTCGTTTATTTTTCTGAATACGTATGCATTTTTTCAGAATTTTTTGTAATCTTTGAAAATTGCGTTTTTTCACAGCTTGAACATAGAAAAAACGAGATTTTCAAACATTACAAAAAATTCTGAAAAAATTTATAGGTATTCAGAAAAATAAACGAATCATTTTTATGAAGGAAAATAGTTAAGTTGACGGTTAATTTGTTGTATAATAATTTTTATCTTCAATTTGTTAGTAAAAAATTGGCATTATTATTGTACAAAAACAATCTTCAAAGCATCTCCCATATAAGGTAAGAGGCCCAGTTTCCGCCATCTTCAATTGTTAAAAGGAACATTGTATAAAAAATATACGTATTCCGGCATTAATCAAGAGTAAACAGCTCTTCAACATGCCGCCAATTTCATTTGTATTTAAGGTATACTGTATTTATTATTAGTATAAATTGCGATTAATGACGGTAACTGGGACAGTGGCGGAAACTGGTCCGTTCACCTTACTTGATTATTTTTTCAGATTTTTATCCCATCGAGAAGTGTTCGAAATTTTCTTTGAAACTCACGTTTGGCGGGACTGTACAGCTCCAACATCCCTAATTACTCGAGTTTCGGGATTGCGACGGAAAGTCCTGGAAGTTCCCGATGACTGGCATTATCTCACGTGATTAGGAGTGGCTATCGCGCCTATCCTTTGACACATTCGGAGTGAGAATGTCTTCGGCTTAACACGCGACACGGTGAACAAATCGGAGTCACGGCCGTTACCGATAGGGAGAATGTCCCGGCGATCGCGGAGGGCTTTACGTAGTCTCACGTAGTCCAATGAGATACGCCCTCCTCGCGAGGTCGCGAGCAAAGTATTAGCTATACGGCGGGCGAGTCGGCCACCTCGGCGGGGCAACGTTATTGCCGATGTTCGAATAATTCCGCTTGGCGCGATCGTGACCGGAATCGAAAATCGAAACTCCGTGTAAGGGATCGCGATGGGAGTTCGCGTTTATCGGACCGATCGCCTTCGAGCGCGCTGCCAATGGCCGATGGGAAAGGACGATGACGATAGTCGCGCGCCACGTTAACGAGATTCTCGCTCTCGGTGCGAACCGACCGGGGAACAAACTGCTCCGCTGAGGAGCGACATTCGATTAGCTCTGCTACATCAATTCGATTCGCCGTCGAGCCGGCGACGTCTTACACGCGATGAATTAATCGCTTCGAGAAATTCCACCGCGAAATGGTAGGAAAATAATTTTATCACCGATGCCGTAGGTACTCTGAGGTTCGCTCTGGGACCTCCGCCGCGAATTAGCTCGGTACACGCCCTCGCGGCGAAGTTGCTCAAGGAGCGCGGTCCTCGAAAATTGGCTAAACTCGGTGGAAATTGGTGTAGCGGTCTCGAGGCACGCGCAGTTGAGGGAGTCATTCGCGGAAGATGGAAACTGGACGGGAAAAACGCCCGGCCACTCGCTCGACTGATGTGCGCCAATCGTACAATCTACCGTCCGTAAATTATTGAAGTGGAAAAACTCCGGGAATCCCAAGGGTCCCGACGCCCAACTAAAACTCCCGAAACTCCGTCGGAGGATCGGACGCGAGAGGGAGAGAGTGGACGGCGACGGGACCTCAACTATTCCGGCACGGCTGCGGGCGTAGCAACCGTCTAAAAAATTCACGAGATCCCGTGGCATTCGCGCGGCCCTTTTTTATCCCGTTAAATATTAACGCGGCACGCTACTACGTCGGGAAGTTCTGTAATCGAATCGCGCCTCCCTGTATGACTTGACGCGGGAAGGGACTGCAACCCTTCTGTACAAAGTTATTCCTTTCCGAATTTTCATGCAACTTACATATTACAGAGTAGGACGGCTACTCTGTGTTGCGTCCACAAACAGGTATAGAGTGGAGAAGCGCTTAAGTTGCATCCAGATGAGTTTTACCGAGCGGATACGTTGGATCGGCTTTTCAGTTCAGTTTTATTAAGGGGAAGTGAAAGTCACGTGACGCAGCCGGGAGTGTGAGAGAGATGGGGCCATTGGTCTTACAGTGGAGCGAGGGGGAGCGCGACAGAGAATGTGTTTTACTTCACCTTAAAATAGTCCTTGTAATCGAATATTTTCAGCATCTTTAATATGCTTGATTTTTTCCGATATTCATGATATTAAGAAGTGTTTGCAATTCCCTCTCGATTCGCTGAAACTTATGTGAAGTGAACACCATTCGCATACACCTTCAAAATCCTGGGATAAATCGCAATAGGACGCGAGGCTGATATATGGAAACCCTCAAGTTGCATCCAGATGAGTTTTACCGAGCGGATACGTTGGATCGGCTTTTCAGTTCAGTTTCATTAAGGTGCATTGAAAGTCACGTGACGCAGCCGGGAGTGTGAGAAAGACGGGGCCATTGGTCTCACAGCAGAGCGAGGGGGGAGCGCGACAGAGAATGTGTTTCACTTCACCTTAAAATAGTCCTTGTAAATGAATATTTTCAGCACCTTTAATATGCTTGATTTTTTTCCGATTTTCATGATATCAAGAAGTGTTTGCAATTTCCTCTCGATTCTCTGAAACTTATGTGAAGTGAACACTGTTCGCATACACCTTCAAAATCTTGGGGTAAATCGCCTCAGCGATTTACCCAGGATTTTGCGGCTACCAACAATACGGTTTCCCTCCTGCACCTCCGCCGTCGGACGCCGGGCCGTCAAAGTGACGCAGGTCAAATTGACTGCGCCGCAATATTTCCCCGATTATCGACAAGCGGACAATATTTCTATCTCTCCCTCGGAGCCGCGACGGCGCAAGTGGAAAGAATAGCTATCGTATTTATTGTCGAGTCTCGCACTTGACGTTCACGATTTGCTAAATTTGCTTTGAGGACCGTCCCAGATGGCTGGGCAAACTACTGCATCGAGAGCGAAGCAGCGACGAGCATACAAGAGGACACATCCTACTTCGAGGGACTCCTGCCGCATGCGAACGCGCTGTCGAGTGCCTTTCGGTGTCGAGCGATACAATAAGTCACAATCTCCTAATGGAACCCGTCACTCCTCGCCTTTTATCCGCCGCCGAGGGGACCCGAATTCAATCTGCATTCAATATTGATTCCAATCCGATAACGTGGATTTCAATTTTTCCGTGATTTACTTCTTAGGCGAGGAAAGCCCGCGGAGCACCCAGTCCGGAGGGAGAATCAGTGCAGATCGGAAGAGCGCAGTGTGTCACAGTATACTCCGCGCCTCTGGACGTCCCTCGATTCCACTCATATCTGCAGATTTTATACTCCGCGCCTCTGGGCGTCCCTCGATTCCACTCATATCTGCAGATTTTTTTTTGTTGTATTTTTGTATTTTTTTTTTTAATTCTTTTCACTCGACGTCGCACCCGCCGTCAACGATGTCGATCAATTCCGACGGCAGTGCACTCCGCGTCATCGAGTATCGTCCAATTCTATTCGCTTTCAGGAGAATCGGGAGGCGCGGTGGGCGGCCGGAGAGCCAGCCGACGCTCTCGTCGACGTCTGGTTAGCGACCGGTCGATTGGCATTTTTTAGTTTTCCCGTTGACAGGTCGATTCTTCGTACGACATAACGAACCAAATGTCCCGGACAAAGCGGGATTCACAATTCGATATTTTCGTGCTTGTATTTCGACGGGACACGGTCAATACGTATTGGCTTCGGTTCATCGGAACTCTTCGACATCGGTGCCAGAGCCTCGCGTCTGTGTCGTCTGTGTAGTTTTGCATCCTGGCTCGAGCAATTATTCAACAGTCATGCGAGATTAAGGAGGTATTCGCGCCGTAGCCTAATTGGCGTAAATACCGGTAATCTCGCCCATCGACCGATTCGGCGAAACTTTAAGGACTCAACCGGGTGGAATGTGACCATCGGCAAGGCAACGGGGACGCACCAGTCGCCAAGGCTTTGGCAAGCGCCTGGCGCTCGAGCCGGTATCGGGCCGACGTCGACACTGAGACGGATCATATCGGCATTTATATTAAATGAGAAAATAAAAAGTTTTGTGGTTTTTTTTATTAAACAATTTATTTTTCTAATCATTTGTTAATAACTTTTTGTCATTGTTATTACGCAAAATCGAAGGTCTTGACGTAATGAATACGGGTGATTTTTTAAAGATTTTTGGCATGTCGAGAAGTACTGAAATTTTGATCGCATTAAACTTTTGGTTTGGAATGTATGTGTGAGGCATCCTTAAGGAGATTGGTGGGGCTTCACACTAGTAAAATGAGTGCTACGTTTTTAAAGGCGTTTATACAAACTTTTACGCATATATTCATTATCGTGGATAATGAATATATGCGTAAGGAGGCTGACATATGAGAGCCTCGCACTCATATGTCACGTGGTACATCTTTCACATGGCCTTGAGCGCTCTTGCTACCGACGCCGACCGGATCTGGACCGATATGGCGTTTTGGCGTAAGTTAAACGGCCCAGTTTCCGCCATCGAATCTAATTTATACCAGTAATAAATACAGTTTTCGTTTAATACAGAAGAAATTAACGGCACGTTGAATGACGTTTTTTACTCTTCATTAATGTCGGAATACGTATATTTTTAATAAAATCTTTCACTTACTAATTTAATAACGGAAGATAACGGAAGATAACGGAAACTGAACCGTTTATCTTAAGACAGTGAGTGCGCAACCAGCAATTTTCTGCCCATAACAGAATCCCGCCTGCTGTCGTTACTCCACATAACAAATACCCCTTACGAACACTTTTTCACACATCTCTTGCAACCTGTACCCGCGCATACCACACTGAAACGTGTGTGAACAAGCAAATGGACAGACAAGCATTAGTGAGATAGAAACCAGGACATTTTTTCCATTTTTTTTTTTGTTCCCCTCTTTTTCTATAAACATTCGTACGTTCTTTCCAATTCTCGTCGCTGAAAGCTTTCAACATTGGTCGATACACGAGAGAGCATGACGGGAAAAATAGTTGTACGCGTATGTCGAGCGATGGGTGTTCCCGTTCGCGTTGATCAAACAAGAGTACTATGACATTTGAGCGTGTAGGCCGTACATCGAGCGTGCAAAATCGAATGGTCATGTCACGAGGGCTCTCGGGTGCGAGTCTGGTACTAAAGCAAATCGACTTTCCCTGCTCGCGCCCTCCCATCGCCTCTCTTCGGCACTCTGCCTATCGGTAAATTTTATCGAAACACGCGGCTCGTACGCGCGCACACACGGACGGAGAGTTCTCGCCGCGTGCACGGATCGGTGAAAGGAGGCTGGAGTTGCGCGTTTAAATACCCTCCGCTCTATCCGCAGTCCCCTCTGGAAATAAATTCGCTGTTGGAGGGTCCTCGAGGTTTGTTCCCAACCGGTGAGCATCTCCGACACTGCGGATCCGCGCAGCGACTGATTCGAGACTCGTTAGCGACGCTCGCGCCGTCGGTTCGACGTTGGGGAAAGTGAAAATTTCAGTGTCGCGCGTAGTGCGAGCGGGGGAGGACCGGAGAGACTGGAAGCACCGAGGGGGAATTAATGTGACGATAAACACGAGTCAGAGCTGTAATTAAAAAGTTAAGCCGTAAAGCAGCGAAAGAGTAGGTGCAAAGACAAACGGAGGATCGAGGAAAGTTGCAGTGAAACTCGAACGGTGTACAACGAGCCCGGTTTCCCTCGTTCCCTCTATCTACCGCCGCGGAGTGTCTTCCCGGAGGTCTCGGGGGCGCACCCTGAGGAGCGGGAACGAAAGACAGATACGGCGTTGGGTTGACAGCGCCGCTTTCCGCGGATAACGGGGGAGGCGGAGGGAAGCGTTTCGTAGTCTCCCAATTACCAAGGTTGCCGACAGGAGAATCTGTACACAGTACCGTGGAGTTTCCACTGCGGATTCCTTGGTTTCGGTGTTTGTAGACGCTCGAGGGACCGAGGTGGGGGGGGGGAGCGTTACCCCGCGAATTCTCGAGGAGGAAGCGAGATTGAGAGTCGGCGGGTACGAGAGTGGCGTATAAGAACCGGCGATAGGAATAAGGGAGAAGGAGGGCGAGAGCAAAGGTACATTCTACGGTTGCTGTTCGGCATCCACCGTCTAGAACCACCTACAGTACCTTCCGTCTCGCCTCCCGTTTACCCGCTCGTCTTGTCCTCTTTTTACTCTTTCGCGTTTTCTCGCCAGCGCTCGCCCTTTTGTGCCAGCGGGCGGAGAGGATGAGGATGGCCGCGGCGAGGCAGCGGGAAAGTTGGCTCCGGGACTCCTCGAAATCCCTGAAAGAGTGTGTGTGTGTGTGTGTGTGCTGGTGTACAGGCGAGCAAAGACGAGGCTCGTTTTCTCTACTCCAAAGAAGATATAGTGGAGGAGCGACGAGGCGTACAGCCAGAGGGAGGGGTTTTTGCAACTACTGTAGCAACGGCTTCAACCCCGAATTTACCAAGTTTCAACCCTCTCCTTCGGGCTCCCCGCACTTCCGCACCGCACGCTTGAAAGACCCAACTCTTTTTATCAAAGCGTATAACGACGGCGGGCCGGGGAGGATAGATAGAGCGAGAGGCAGCGCCATTGATTAGAAATAATGAATGGAGGTGCCTTGGGGAGTTCGGCCAGACCCGGACGCTCCGTGGAAACTCACTGCCGATCCCCTGAATCAACCTGGGAACTACATTCGGACGTTCGTCGGAAGGTGCTGCTGGTGGGAAAGTTCGGTTTCTCTCTATCCATGAGAATCAACGAATAAATCTTGATCCGCGAAAGTTTCGGTTGGTTCGACGCCTTCCAGACGACGCGACGAACTTTAACGCGTCGAACAATCATTCGGAAGATAATAAATGATTTTATCATAGAGCGACGCGGAGCTGAGAGCCACGCACCCAATTAAGATTTCACGAGGACGCCCTTTGTTTCCGGATATGGCGGGGATGTCGCGGGCTTACGCGGAAACTTCCGACGTTCTGTGACGCCTGTTGTACAGCTCTCGTCGGGTTAGGCCAACGCGACGACAACGTCGTGCAAGCGAGACAATATTCACGGCGGGCGTTAAAGCGACGGGGCAAGCCTTTGCCGAGCTCGCCCCCCTGTGAGGTTCAAAGTTTATCAAACTCAAGTTTTCCTCGGGAGGGCAACATACAAGATGCATCGTTGCGATTATCTCGTCGCTTATCCCAAAAGACCGGTGCGCCGTTGCGAGAAACGAAATTGCGAGTGTTGTACTTTATCACGCTTTCACGTCTCTCATCGTTCCTTAACGACTCAAAAAGGCTTCGGGGAGCAAAATTCACTATTCCGTGTGTTTCTTCCTCGCATCGAAAATTTAATAATCATTATCCGGGCTCGTTGCTCGAAGTCTCTGTCTACTTATTTATCTATCCATTCGCGTGTCTATCTGTCTTTAGCTTTAGTTTATTTTCACCTGCTGTATCTGCTCATTACACTGCTGCACTTGCTGTTGCTAATAATCTGCTTATTATGCTACGTTTATTTCGCTCCGTACTGTCCCGCTCATTATTAGTACACAGTTAATTATTACACTGTTGAAAAAATTATTTAGTCTACATTCAGTCTGCAGGTCTATTAATTTTTCATGACAAGTGCACATTAAGTTTACAATTTTTTTTTTAACGCCGTACGCTTACTTCGCAATCTATTTATATCATACACTGTAAAAATAAATTATGAATATAGATCCAGTACATTTAATGTACCGGAACTTGACATTTGCTTACATTGCTTGCATTAATTTGAACATTAATGCACTTTTTCGTAAAACAAGAATACCATATATTAAAATTACAAATCTTTTGCCTGAAATTTACAAAAACATGCATATAAAATTAAAAAATTTAACTGTAAAATTGCAAAGTACATGTGTTTGAAATTTCAGAAACAGGTTATGTAAAAAGAAAAAATCTTCCAAAACCGTTAATTAATTTCCAAACTAATTTTTTTTACAGTGTATATATTAATGTAAATCTGACACTGTTCAGCTTGTAATATACAATATAATATATCTCTGGACTCAACAGAAAATCTATCTATTATCTTCGGCGACCATAAAATTATTCTAGAGTATTTAATTATTTAATTATTTAATTATTATATTATCCTAGAGTATTTAATTATTTAATTATTTAATTATTATATTATCCTAGAGTATTTAATTATTTAATTATTTAATTATTACATTATCCTAGAGTATTTAATTATTTAATTATTATATTATCCTAAGGTATTCAATTACTAAATGATTATATCATCCTAGAGTATTTAATTACTTAATTATCCTACTCGCGGCAAAGGCTCAGAATTTCTGAAAGAGCTTCGCACAGTAAAACGAAAGACGCTACCGCCATGACAGAGAAGAATGTCGGGTTAGTTATTTCCGGGAAGCTAGTACGTGTAACAGTCGCGGCGGTTGAGCAAAGAACGTGGCGCAGTAAAGAAAAAGGTGTCGGGTCTCCGTTAAACCTGCCGCAGCAATACCGTAAGAAAGACCCATATTCGTAGGGCGTTTCGCGTCGAGAAGAGACCGGGTTCTTCCCTCGTTCGTCGGCGGAACGATGCCGCGGCGGGCACATCCGGGAAAGCTCATCAAACTGAAATTTCCCGCGGAGCTTATCCCAAATTCATCGTCGCAATAAACTCCGCGTTACAACTTGTACCAGTCCGGGGGCTGCCTCGGCAGGCTGGCTTCCTCCTTTCCCTTCGGCGGAGGGGTGGAGGGCATCTGGTGGGAAAGCTCGAGACGAACGTTCCGAGGTGGGGCCCGCCGGCCGTCGGGTCGAAGGAGCGAGGAGAACGAGACGAGGAGAGAGAAACGAGGAAAGAGAGGCGGAAGAAAGCCAAGCCGCGGCCCCCGTGCAGTTCGGCTCTCGCCGCCGCTCGCG
Organism: Exephanes ischioxanthus; assembly: GCA_958510785.1. Classification (NCBI taxonomy): domain Eukaryota; kingdom Metazoa; phylum Arthropoda; class Insecta; order Hymenoptera; family Ichneumonidae; genus Exephanes; species Exephanes ischioxanthus. Next base: position 18,644,138 of record OY294019.1, read on the forward strand.
GGGATGGTGGGGCGGCACGAAATGTATATTTAATACCATCATTTTGGAAAGCAACAGGATCACCCGTTTATATTTCAGAGCTTGGCAGGATTGTTTACTGCCCTGCGAGTATAAGCCAGCGGGTGAGTCCATATACAACTCTCCTCTGTATAGCCACTGAATATTCGTGCGGAGGTATCAGTGCCGTGAGTACGAAGTCTCCTGTTGGGCGTCGGAGTGCAGCGGACCCTTGCACGATCCTTGCAGTCCCAAGTCCGACGATCTTTTATCGCGCCGAATCGAAGAGCGCGCATCTTCGCCGCGGTTCATCCGCCAGGACACTCGAGGTGCGAAATGGATATTTAATACCATCATTTTGGAAAGCAAGAGGATCACGCGTTTATATTTCGGAGCTTGGCAGGATTGTTTACTGCCCTGCGCGTACAAGCCAGCCGGTGAGTCCATATATAAGACTCTCCTCTGTATAGCCACTGAATATTCGTGCGGAGGTATCAGTGCCGTGAGTACGAAGTCTCCTGTTGGGCGTCGGAGTGCAGCGGACCCTTGCACGATCCTTGCAGTCCCAAGACCGACGATCTTTCATCACGCCGAATCGAAGAGCGCGCATCTTCGCCGCGGTTCATCCGCCAGGACACTCGAGGTCCGAAATGTATATTTAATACCATCATTTTGGAAAGCAAGAGGATCACGCGTTTATATTTCGGAGCTTGGCAGGATTGTTTACTGCCCTGCGCGTACAAGCCAGCCGGTGAGTCCATATATAAGACTCTCCTCTGTATAGCCACAGAATATTCGTGCGGAGGTATCAGTGCCGTGAGTACGAAGTCTCCTGTTGGGCGTCGGAGTGCAGCGGACCCTTGCACGATCCTTGCAGTCTCAAAACCGACGACCTTTTATGAGTTCGAATCAATGAGCGCACATCTAGAGTCTTCGCCACGGTTCATCCGCCAGGACACTCGCGCCCCGTTGCGTACCAACACGCCCGAATCTCGCGTGTTTCCTTGACACTTCATAACCCTGAAGATATCTGCACGACAAATTTAATCGTTGGCGAGTGTCTGTCAATGGACAGCTTTGGGATGAACGGAAAATTGTTCACTTGTAGAATTGTTCACTTGTAGTTCTGCGAAATCAATGACATGGCCGAATCGATGAGCGCGCATGTAGAGTCTTCGCCGCGGTTCATTCGTCAGGACACTCGCGATCCATTGCGTACCCTCGCTGTTCTTCAGAGCCGCCAAAATCTCCCGTCTTCCCTCGATACTTTACAGCCATCCGATGGCGAAGATAGCACCGAGCTGCTGTTAGGGAAAACGGTTCGAGAATAAAATCCTCGTGGTTTCTCGAACGAATCGCGCCGCCCGTTCGTGCAGGAGGACGAGCGGCCGAAGTCGAAGCGTTTGTCTCGTCCGATACATCGCGGAGTTCCCGAAGCTGCCCACGAGATCCGACGGAATTCAGCCACGTCGAGCTTGTTCCGTGTTTTATCGGCTCTCCGGAGGTGGTTTATCGATTGGGATTTCGTCTCTCGCCCAGTACAACGGGGGCGGGAGGTATGGGTTGGTCGGAGGAGGCGCGCACGATGCTCGGAGGGGCGTCGGGTGCGGAATCCTTCGAGGTAAGCTCCGGGAGGCAGCAGCCGCGCCGGGGGCGACCAGGCATGCTTTATTCACTGCGGCGAGCCGCGCGGTAAGCCGACCTCGAAGTTCGTTACATCGGATCGCCCGATGGACGACTTCCGAAACGAGGAAACCATCCCCAGCAGCTTCCCCGATATCCCATCCCTCGCTCCCCACCCCCCCATCAATAATACACTGTATATATGCGTAACACGAACCGAGCCTTTCTACCTCGTTGCCTTTCTTCTAAACATCCCAGGAGCTACCCGGGACGTCGGCGTGTCTCTCTTCGTATTCAATTCGAGAAAATATGTCGCGTCTCCGCTCCCCGACCTTACGAGTCACTTTCGTATGGCGCGTGTACGTCGGCCGAGGGGGGGGGGGGGGGGGGGGGGGCGAGAAACTCGAAACTTTCGGCCACCCGATCCACCCCCAGGAAGATTGTAACGGAGCCCCACGACGGGTTCGGGCATTAGCATAGAATATTGTTGCTCCGACTACCGGGGAGTGTGTTTCAGGCACTCGACAGCCCGTAGGACAACTGGATGGAACTTATCGAATCGATCCACGTTTCTCTCGTCGTGTCCCGACCGTGCAACCGGCGTGTGTACAGGCGCGACGACACCGCGGCTCGTGTATTATCGCGTTACTCGGGAGTTCCTCGTCGGCGTCTTCCGAGTATCCGGAGTGTCGCGCATAATGCCGCCTTTGCGTTATGTCCCGTTGAGCCCCCCGGACCCGCCTTGGCCCGCTATCGCGTATTTATGCAAATTGTTGAATTCCATAGCGCGGCGAGCTTCCCTCACTTCCATTTCCGTTTCACTTTTCACTCCCGCGGCAAATATACTAACTGGAAGGTATACTCGTTGCACCATTGTATCTCGTCGCCGGGTGCAGTTGGCGGTTCGGCGCATCGTCGTTAATCCACTTTGGTATTTTGCATAAATTCTTTGGCCTTATGGAACCGCGGTGCCGTGGCGGGGGCCGGGCAACGGACGAAACGGATGCGGGAGAGGACGAACGACAACGGAGAGCGGGTTGTTCGTTCACCTCGTCCCTCTCCCACCGACGGCAAGAGCCTCGGCTGCGGCTTTCCGTTAACGTTTTATGACCCTCCCCGCATCCCCAATGAAAATCGAAATCCCCATTCCCATCGCTGTTAATTCTCAATGGAATCGAAGCCTGTGGTGGCGATCCCCGGTGCAATGGGATTTCGATGTAACCTGCCCGCCGCACATCTGCACAGAAGTGCACACGGTCGTTCGAGCACGTTTTACCATTGTTCATGCATGCCTGTATACATATATCTTGTCGTATATAGTATGATATTATTTTTATTTGAATAATCGAACGAGGAGGGGAAGGAGAGAGATGTATATATATTTATTTATTTCGTATCGCTGGAGGCGAAGCTCCTGAGAGTACCGTGCAAAAATCATACGAGCAGAAACACAAAAGCAACGGCGAAGAATTATACAAAAACTTTCGATCTGATAATATATACGTTACAATGAAGTTCATGTCGAATGGACACACACACCGATACAAGGAGATACTCACAGATATTCACAAATACGCACAGGTACTCACGGATGCTCACAGATGCTCACAGATGCTCACAGGTACTCGCAGATCCTAACAGATACTCACAGATACTCACAGATACGCACAAATACTCAGAAATACTCACAGATATTCATAGATATTGACAGATATTGACAGATACGCACAGATACTCAGAAATACTCACAGATATTCATAGATATTGACAGATATTGACAGATACGCACAGATACTCAGAAATACTCACATATATTGACAGATACGCACAGATACATACAGATACTCATGGATACTGACAGATACGCACAAATATTAACAGATACTCGCAGATGCTCATAGATCTTCACAGATACTCACAGATACTCACAGATACTCGTAGATACTCGCAGTTACTCACAGATACTCACACGTACTCACGGATTCCGACACGTACTCATGGATGCTTACACGTATTCACGGATGCTCTCACATGTTCACAGATATTCCACAGCGCACACAGGTACTGCGAGTGTGCGAGCCAACATAACCGCCAGTAATAAGATATAAAGATATAATAAGAAATACAGATATAACAAAAAAATAAAGAACTAAATGCAAAAAGGAAAAGGTGGTGGACGAGAAGGCAAGCAGAGCCGGTCTCTTAAAAAAACTTGATATCGTTTGGGAACGTTATTTTTTCGATCATTAATCAAGAACGATGATGATCAAGTATTACGAGAATCCGGGACAATTAATCACCCTCCAAGGGGGCCGCAGCCGCGGAGCGACTACGACGAGAGAATATCGAGCACGCATGCAAATCGCGAATTCTTCGCGGAGGTAATAAAATCGTTTTACGAAGGGAACAAGGCGAAGTTTGTTGCTAGATTTTCCGCAGCCGTTAAACGCAGTTTATATTCGCCTATCGATCGGGCCCGTTCACGGTTTTCGTTGCGGGAGGCGTGTCGAAAGGAGAAAAAATTGCCACGCGTCCTTCGGCGAACGAGCGCATCTGTCGGAGGTCGTAGCTTTGCAGTTTACGGAGGGAGAATGTACGCGACGATCGATGAGGCCACTGCAAAACGTCGAACTGTAATATGCTGTTGTATATATATACAACTGTAATAATACGTTTTAAGCGCATTGTACCGGTACTTGAAATTTGCCTACGGAACTTACGTCAATGTACTTTTTCGCGAATAAAAATACCAGATATTAAAGTTACAAATCTTATGCCCGAAATTTCCAAAAAATTTTCTTTAAAGTTAAAAATTTTACTGTGCAATTGAAATTCTGCGGTGAAATTTTAGAAACAGTTTATGTAAAAAAAGCTTCTCATCATACTGTTCATTAATTTTCAAACGATTTTTTTGACAGTCTATATATATAGGCAACCCTGCTGAATACATACATACATATATATATATATTATATACACATGTTATATACATATATAACATGTGTGTGTGTGTGTGTGTGTGTGTATTATAAGAACGATATCTCGTTCCGCACGCGTCATCGCGCTCGGATAATTGCATTTTGAGATCGGCACGAGATGTTCCACCTACCGCCCACACCCCTTGACTCCCCGCTGCATGCTACCGGCAGACTTCCGCGGCGGAGCTTTCACTCTCTCACTGCCCGGTCAATTTTTTTTTTTTCAACTTTTTTCTTTCCTCTCCTTTCCCTCGGAAATGCTCCGGGGAATTCAGATCGCGTGCTACGTACCGTTTCGACGTTTGCTCGCCCCCTCGCCCCGCCTATCGCCCCGCACCGGAATACAGCCTGAAAAGCACTTTTTATTCGCCGGCTCAAAGAGCGCGGAAACGAAAAACAAGAAGACACACATACACAAAAACCCAAACCCCCGAACCCACCCTCGAGATATATACGCGAGGCTTTCGTTCCGTTCGCGAGAGCTTCGAATGGTACGCTATAATGATAGAACAAGAGTGTGTGGCTACAGTTGCCATTCTTTCTTCTTTATTCAAACTAAAGAACCAGCGGTGAGCTTGGCTGTGCACGATGTGCTTGTTGGGTTGTTTATTTTCATTAAAAAAAAACAAAATAAAACAAACCAAAAAAATGATTTGTTTGTAGACTGTTCCCCGACGGTCTCTGAAGTTCCCCGTTCGTCGAATTATTATATCGTCGTAAGCACTTCCATCGAAATTATAAACGTGGGAATATACGTATTATCTTTATAAGATGCGATACATTCCCGGCTAAGATTTAACCAACGGCGAAAATGAGATGAGGAAAATTAGATTTATTACACTCGGTGCGAGAATGGCAGTTTTACGCACGGTTTGCGTGTGCAAAACCCCCTTTCTCACACCTTGTGAAGTAAAATTTGGCACGATACTCGTGAGAAAAACTTTTTCTGAACTGAAAAAAGTTTATCGCAAAAGTATCGTAAATTACGGTTTCAAACCGCAAGTGAAGTCTTTCCTGTATGACGTCACTTCCTGTCGAAAAAGGAGATCTTTAAACGAGAAGTCTCACAACGGAATTTTTCAAATCCTTTTGTGTAGCGTCACTTCCGGTTTAAAAGTCAGACGTCCGGTCGAAAAATGAGATTTCCAAACCGGAAGTGGCGTCACAACGGAATATTTCCAAATTCTCCACGTAACATCACTTCCGGTTGAAAAATTAGATTTGCGAACCGGATGTGACGTATTCCCTGTATGACGTCACTTCCGGTCGAAAGTATTAGATTATCAAACGGGAAGTCTCACAACGGAATTTTTCACATTGTTATTCTGTGTAACGTCACTTCCGGTTTAAAAGTTAGACGTCCGTTAGAATTTATGGGAGGGTAATCGAGATTGTCGAGAGCTCTCGCTCCGGCCTAGCGTCGAAACCTCGTGAAAAGTGCGTGCGAAAAATCTAACGAGACTCGTCCCGCATCCTGGAGAGGCAGGGGGGGGCTTGGGGGTTGCCAGAGTGTGAGATTCTGCGCCGACGGACACATACGTCTACACCGTTCGGTTCACGAAGCTGAGAGACGCGCGCGGTCGGAACGGGTGTTGGCCCGGCGCTCTCGTCCACGTCGACAATGGATCGCTTAACGCTCGAGACGTGTCAGCTGTCGTGCCCCGTGAAGGGTGAGCCTTCCTATATGATTGACAGTTTTATGGGGAGAAGCCCCGCTCGTTCTCGGATTTACGACCGGCCACGCGAGCGTACGAGCTCGCTCTACCCGGAGCTCGTCGCTTTGCCACCAGCATCGTACGCGACGTACATGCAGAGAGCGCGCTTACACACGGCAGATCCCTGCGGTCCTCGCTCGGAAGCTGCAGTTTTCGCCGCAAGGGATATATGCATCGCACCAACCCCCCTCCCCCGATCGTAACTCGAAAGCACGTATATGCGGGTCAAGTGTTATCGCGTGGCAAACGGTTCCATCGTTATCCCCGAATCGAGTCAAACCAATGCATTCCCCCCCCCCCCCCCCCACCTTCCGACGCGAAACAAGATATAGAGCCTTTGGGAGGACGGAGGTGACGGATGTCCAAACACTGGGTAAGCCAGATGCGGGAACAACAGGGCATCCACCTCGCGACCGGTACGAGGTGCCATTTTTTTTCACCTTTTATATAATATATGTATATATATTTTTTTAAATTATTTTTATGTAAGGTAGTCCGAGCGGTATAGTTTCGTCAAACTTGAGTTTCAGAGAAAAATTTTAACTGTCGATGGGATGAAAATCTGAAAAAATCAACTATGTGGGAGGGGCCGCAAATACTGTTTTTATGTAGTAACAATTCCAAAATGTTAACATTTTTCCTTGAAACTTTCCTCTAGATAACTTCTTGTAGAGTAATTTTTTTTTAAGACTGTAACGAAAGTTGTATAAAATTTAATGTATCAATGCTGCAAGTTTTTATGCGCAAACTGGTACATTAAATTTCACGCACAACTTTGATGAAAAATTAATATACCATCTATTAAAAACCTTACAAATCGTTTACTCCTCATTATCTATCAAAAGCATTGCACATTTTTCGAAAGTTTGCGACATCCAAGCGCTACGTTTTCAGAGAATTCGATTAAGCGTTTTTTTTACCTTATAAGAAATTATATTAATAATTTACATTAATTTTCCTATAAAAGTACTTTAATTTCAATGATTGACTTTAACTTCTTGATTGACTGTAAAGGTACATTATTTTTTTGTCACAATTATGAATTCAAATTAATGTACCAATTCTTTGCATTAAAAAATGTCAGTCCGTTACATTAAATAAATATTTTTTTAACGGTGATTCCAGTCACGAGTTCAAAGTGATCAAAATAATAGTACACTCTCGCAAATGCCGGATCGTCGAATAATTCTTAACTCCCAGTTGTTTATTGGCTACGTGAAAAGTCACTCACCTCGCAATTCGAGTGGTTGATGCTGCTCAGGTTCAGCCGGAAGACCTTATCCCTGGAAAAGTAAGTAGAGGCATTTTTATTACGAGATCGGATTAGCGTGTCGGCGGTTCTATATTCAGCTAGCGTGACTGCAGGGCGTTGGGAGGAGGATGATTGGAAGGGCGGAACACACATACACACACACACACACATGCACGCATTTATTATTTTTCTCTTCGCGGGCCGGTGTGTTTTCCGAAGATCGCGTTATAGGCGAGACTCTTCCCGGTACATTATCTGTTATCTCGCATCAGTTATGTACAGCGATGAAACGTGTAACCACTTGGGCCAGCTAGCGGCCGAAGAGCTTCTTCCCTACACCGCACCGACATCCCAACGACAAATGTCCGCGGAGCTTCGTGGAATTTATATGAGCGAATGACCGCGTCGCACATACATCGTAAAGTACGCAGGACCAGAGGTACTCGTTCTTGCGACGTAACCACCCTCTCCCCCTTCAAGTAAAATTAAAGTAAATTATTAAAAATTAAGAATTTAAAATGCTTTTGATATACAGAACATAATTTTTTCATCGCAATTGTGCATGAAACTTAATATACCAGTTTTCGAATTTTTTTTTTCAGTGTGGATGTCAGGATTTTCTCCCCTACACCGCACGGACGTCCCACCGACAAATGTCCGCGTAACTTCGTGGAATTTATATGAGCGAATGACCGCGTCGCACATACATCGTAAAGTACGCACGACCAGAGGGACTTGTTCTTGCGACGTAACCCCCCTCTCCCCCCTCGCATCTTACGTCCCTCGCGCTCATTTCCTCGAGACGTTGGAAACTTTCACCGTTTCGCGAGCTTCCGCCATTCGCTACTTCGACTTCCGACTTTGAGGCATGACCCGCGAGCTGCTCGTACACGGGACACGATAAATAAATTGAAGAAACCCGCGCGATGAGGGGGGGTGGCGGCGAGTAGGTGGAGGACGAGGATAGAGGAGGAACTTCCTCGGCTCGTGAATATCGGCAGATCAAAATGACGGCCCTCTCCGTCTCTATCGGTGAAAAGGAATGGGTTTAGTTTCGTCACGTTTGCTCAAACGATCAAACTTTTCCTTATTCAAAGTGGGAGGCAATAAACGTCTTAGAATTTCTGCGTCATTCCTCTCCTTTGGCCCGACTTTGCCAGATCGTTGGACCCTCCGATGGTTTTTCGTGGCTCGACTCCCTCGTATCTCTTCCGACAAACCGCGAATAAAAGATAGACCGGCGCTCTTCGTATTGGTAAAAGCCCCACCGTGTACGTGTGTATCGAATATTCCGCGAGTTCTCAAAACGTTTCGCAACATTAGAGCCGACGCGCCGCATAACTTTATTCCGATAGCCATTCGTCATGAGCTTTCAATAGGTGCGCACTCGGATGGAACGAGCGATCGTGGGCGGCTTCTGTGCACGCCGTTGGATGAAACCAACCTCCCCGTTTGCATGGGGCGACCGGTCTGGCAGCTCCGCTCCATTCATCCTGGTCGGAATCCCGTGAAAGGTAAAGCATCGCGAGACAGCGCCGCGGAAAAACTGGAATGTGAAACGCCCAAAAAAGAAAAAGCGAAACCAAAAATGAGAAAAATAAAAATAAAATAAAAACCCACAACAAACCCTGGCCGGAGTTGGGCGCTGGAACTTTTCACTCGACAATCCAGGCCACAGAGTTCTCGAGGCATCGGGGAACTTTCAAGATGTCGCGGCCCATCGCCGAGGCTCCACACGTTCCGAGAACGGAGCAAAGGTAAGAAAAAAAAACGCTAAAGAAAAAAAAAATAATGTGCGCGAAAGCAATTTGACGGGGTTCAAGTTTTTCGCGATGTGACCCGAGCGAGACTGGAGATGGAGGAACGGAATCGAATTCACCGGTTATCAGGCAGAGCGACGAAAAACAAACTACAGAAAGGGATAAGAAAAAGCCACGCGAGTCATCCCGAGAATAAAGTTGAGGGTAAAAAAAAAAATAATACTCGAGTGCGACGGAAGCGAGCGTAGAAAATTTCTATCTCGGAGCATCCGTCCCGACTACTGCGCACTATTCCGCAGACACCTGGCACAAGTTTGCGGATGTGTCTGACGAATGCCCAACTTATCCACAATGCGCTTTACTCGGCCACAGTGGCGCGGTCTCCCTTGTCTGCTTTTTCCACCGCGGCTTCTTTCGCACGCGAGAGGCTCTTTCTTTTCGCTCGCGGGGGAGAGAACGTCGGGGATATGACAAAGTTTCCGGGTGCGAGGCTGTGTGAGCGCCGCGACCGTACCGGCGTTTCTAACGTACGTACACGGCACAAACCCCATCGGCTTCTTTCGCCTCGGAGAGATCCGCGCCGCGTCGGCCACGTTAGCCGAACAGGGAAACACCAACACGCCCTTCCTCCGGCTGTTTTCACTTTGCGACGAGGCGCGGAATCGTAATTCGGTGTCAGACACCGTGAATTCCCAGTTGGCCGGCCACCGTTCCCCGTCGGGACAAAGCGGAGGAAGAGAGGAAATGGATCTCGACGTCGTTTTCGTCATCGTCGCACCGCTACGCCACAACGAAAGGGAGAAAAGAATGAGACCGAATAGAAAAAATATATATATATATGTATTCTCGGAGATGGGAATAACGGACGCGTGATTCCGGCAAAAAATTGGCTCACTGCGCGCCTCCCGTGAAATTCGCACGTCGGAACGTACGAGACGTATGAGCGAGACGGTCGACCTGAAAATCATCAACCGCACCCAGAAAAATGATTTACATGACGAGCACCGGCAAATAAATACTTTTATTGAAACATCTCGAATCCGTCATTTAAAAAAAAAAAAAAATTTGCTCAACAAATTTTCGGAAAAAGGTTCCGAATCTCTGTTTTAAAAAATTCCTGTTCGATCGATTTAATTTTTTGTTTGTTCTATGAACAATTTCACTTGTTTTCCGCACTTTACTTACACTGTGAAAAAAAAATGGTTGAATTAAGCAAATGCGCAGTGACATAAAGGTGTATTTTGTTGGTACAACAAAAATGTTTGTTTCGATCGACAAATTTTTAATAAATTGAAGCAAATAATCGTTTAACAAAACAATGCTTTATTAGTACCAAACAAATAACAGCTTTGAACGTATGTCACCGTGACTTTTGGTTAATTCAAACAAATGTTTTTCTCAGTGTATGTAAGGATTATCAGAAAACTGAAAAGAGTTGTTTCTAGGAAAGTTAAGACGGTGCCCGTTTTGCCCTCATTTCGCCTGCGTTCGTTCCCATCATAGACGGGTTATTATTAAAGGAAAAAAATAGCACGAGCTCGTTGCCAGGCAGTAGTTTCGGAGCTCGTCGGACAGTCAGATATTGCTAATGATGAATAGAGCCGAGTCCGTAGCAGCAAGTGCAGCGCGCACCTACGCGAACGTGGGTATTTCCAAGTACCATGGGAACGTACGAGAGCCCGGCACATACGGTGAAAGATGTTTTAGGAGTTTTTTTCCTTTTTTTTTTCAAAAGCTTCCACAGTCGTACCTCCTCCGATAATTGAGGCGAGTTCAATTAGCGTGCTTTTAATCGTGGAGTGAACCGAGCGAGCGTCGAGTGCGAAGTCTCGAATACTCATTACCAAGAGCATCACGTTTTCTAATTAACAGAGAGCGAGCTAGCTAGGCGTGCGTATATATACCGCGGATCGATTATCGCGAATGGAATGAAAAGTGGGCATGGCAGCATCGTTGGAAAGCGGAGCCCCCGAGAACCCGATGCCCACAGGAAAAATAGTCATTATGCGAGAGCTTCTTTCTCTCGCCGATATAAGAAACCGAGATCCATCCATGGACTGAGAAAAAAAAGTTCGCTTGCGGACCGCCAAAGAAACCATTTTGATTCCTCATAGAGGAAGTTATGTATTCAAGTCAAGTCTCTTCATTCAGAGTAATTTTTTGTGAAGATTGAGGCCAAATTGGAAATTTTACAGGATACTGAATTTTTTGAAAAATTTCTGTGGTATCTCTAACTTGCGTAAATTTTGAGCGATCGTCCTAAAACTGCACACGATTATAATATTTTGATCAAAAACCTTTGCTATTGAATTTGTCAGATTTTATGGGATTTTGATTTTTGGAAAAATGACTAAAAATTGTCTAATTCCAGTAAACACGGAGGTACCGAACTGAAACTTGATAGAGGAATGGAGCAACACTGTACAATGTTCGGTATTAAATTTGGCGAACATTAATCGAAACGTTTCATTTTTATGAGATGTAGGAACTTTTTTTAACTTACAAAAAAAGTTGCATAGTAATTTGCGCATGGCTTCCTTTTTTATTACTATTTTGCGAACAGCTTTTTGGTTATTTTCTTGCTCTGAATCTGAACCGGGCAGTCGTTTTGGATTAAAGTCAAACAGAACGTTGTTGTTGAAAAAAAGTTGAAAATTGACATTTCCATGCTGCTTCCTCATAAAAGTTGAAAATTGAACTTTTCATATGGTTTTCTCACAATGTTCCTTTATTCGCGAAGCTTTCTCTGTGAGGAAGCCAAAAATACAAAAAATGCTTTCTCATAGAAGAAGCTTCGCGAATAAAAGAACATTACGAGAAAGCCATATAAAAATTTCAATTTTCAACTATTTTTATTTCGATTCTATTTTCAATTCTTACAATTTCACATGATATTGAAAAACCAATGGCTGGACCGTTAAGCTGACATGTTATCGATTCAATCCCGTATAGAATTGTAAGAATCGAATGTAGAATGTGAAACAACAATCTTTACAGTGGCAGCCCGCAACCGAATGTGACTCGAGTCTTTGATATTTTTTTTTTCAGTGTCCGACAGCCTCGCCTGCGCCGATCGGAGAGATGTCGATTGGCTCCACTACGGAGTAAGAGCGAGAATAGCAAAAGAGGCATGAATCGCGATGGAGGACTATATACGACCGTGGGGGGGGGGGGGGGGGGGGGAGGGGGAAAGGGAATTTGTCGCGAGAGACCGATAATAGATAGCGGGAGTTTCGATGGATACGAAAATCGTTCGAGATCATTGGCAGAACCGTCCGTGTCCGTGGCGCGGTTCCTCCGTGGATGTTCTTATCGGAATTCGATAGCCCCTCTGGAGATATAGGTGTCGTACCGGTGTGCCGTGGTCTCTCTCCCGGTTACGTGGAGCCGAGCCAGAAAACGCTAAAATCGAAGTACCGACCTTACCAAGGGAAAATGCAATTTATCGTTACAAGCTCGGAGGCCGAGCGGATTCGTCCCGCGCTCTCCCCCTCCGGGTCCACGTCCCGACCGAGTCGGGGAGTCCAAGGGGAGGCTCGTTCCATTCGACTCGTTACAAAAGCGAAAGAGGGGCTGGTTTAAAGGCGAAAGGAGTTACGTCCTACTTTTGCTTTATTAACTCCTCGACATCACTCGCAGCAACCTATATTTTCCACGAGCCCGGACATCCTGTACAGCGAGGGTACAACATGCCTCCGATATCCTAGATTCGCTCCGCTTCCGGTCGAATAGCTCCGAGACAAAGATGTTCCGCCTGTGTCCGCGACACAATAAGATCACCCGCGCGCTCTCTACGGCTGGAATTTAATCTTCGATCTCATAACGGAGGGCGCCATCGCCTCCATGCACGGTCGCTCATGTATCGCGACTACTCGAGTCCGTCCCTCCGTCCGTCCTGCGAGGGCATTCGCGAGGTGCCGCGATACCGGGAGATTCCGCCAGAAATGTAATACGCCTTCTTTCGAAAAACTTTTAATCGACTTCCCGGACGAAAGTAATCCGAGAGTGATTCCTGGGCGGAGGAGGATTCCCCCCGGCGGGACGTTGCCGGTGGGTATGGTGAGCTCTTTTTTCAACCCCCCTTCGGCCGGCTACTGCCTCTTCGAGAGATACGACGTCATTGAGCCGGCCCTCGACCCACCCTCACTATTACCAACACTGTGTAGCATTTTGTTGGCATTTACCAAATTAAGAAGGGAGTCTAACAAAGGCTGCTCCCGGCTGTACCGAGGCTCAGACGAGAGCCGAGGGGCTTTCGGCTCGCGATGGAAGCGGCAACGCGAAACCTTGTGGAACTGAATCAAGGAATAATACTCCGCTAGTAATGACGCGACGAAGACGGGCTTTCACCGAGACAATCTGCAAAGAGGAAGAGCCACGGGAAACCATCGCGGGTGCGCGCTCCTCAGGTTCCTTCCATCCGGCGGCTTTTCATCCCTTCCCTCCCGCGTCACTCAGACAGGGCTGAAATAATATCGATATGACGTCGGGAACGCCGTGAGGCGCGTCTCCGAAGCGTTGCGGCTTCTTGCCGTCTCGAGTCGCGAAAGAAGTTAGCGCGGGATTAATGTATGCGTGTTTGTTTATTAGTTTCTATCGCTGCTCGCGAGCCGGGAAACTATCTAAGCTCCGCGTTAACGAGAAATAATAATGATTGCATTTTAAACCGCGGCTCGCGGGTGTGGGAACGGAACGGGCAACGAGGACGCGGGGGCGAAAAAGAGCTCGGAAAAGTTTCGCGACCGGCGGAGGAGGCGGAGGGCACGCGGGGGCCCGAAATAGCAAAAGTCGCCCATAACCACCCGCCGAGACTCGTGATTTATCGGGAAAGTTTTAGCTGGTTAATTTGACGAGCGATAGGCTCTCGCACGCTACGGCTCTGTACAATACACCCCGAAGACCGTCGCCCCACACACACAGCCCTCGGATTTCTGCTTTTCCGACCTGATGTGGCCCATAGTTTCTGCACACAGAAAAAAGTGGAGGAAGTCCAATCAAAGAAAATTTATCAAGCGCGACGAAAAATGCTTATTTGCTTCATAAACTAATGGAGCGTTTATTAATTTCTAATATATTTATTTGTTTGAGAGTATTATTCTTATGTTATTTAATGATGTTTATTTGGATCTAATAAATAAATATTTGTGGCAAATACTTTATTTATTCATTTCGTGACGGAGCTTTTGATCGTATGGAAATAATGTGCAATACGAATCGTGCGGAAACTATTTTTTTTGTTGTTGTTTTTTGTTGTCTTTTGTTTTGTTGTTGATGAGTTGCATCCCTATTACAATGTAGCGGTTCCCCGTATGGAATAAATATAAGTCTTGTGCTAGATATATCAGCGAACGATGTTTTCAGACGACCGACGCGTTGACGACTCTGTAATGCGCGCTATCGGATAATATCCGCATTTGTCTTGACGTCAAATATATGATTTCTTTAGCGCGAATAAACATTTATTTTTAAGCACAAATCTTTGAATACATTTTTTTACTTAAGCTAAAGAATAACCGTTATTCGAATCTAATAAGGATTTTATTAAGGCAAATAACCATTTCTTTTATAGTAATTAACGTTATTTGAAGATCGAAATTTATTCGGTTTTAATAAATCTTTCTTCTAGGTGCGCATCTCTTCGGCGGTTCCACGGTGTCGAGACCACGAAAAGCGCTGCGCAAGATATTTATACGAAATCGCGATGTACCCATTGATACAATCGAATTAAGCAATTATTTCAACGGCTGGACTGCGGATTCGTACATTCGTCTCGCGTATTTTTGCGTCTTCGGTAGATTTTTTTAATTAATTTTTTTAATTCTCATAATTCATTCAGTTCGGCGGTTTAATGGGAGCCGAATGGATTATGTCGGAGAGGAATATTTTTTCGGAAACGGTATGTGAGAATTTTTCAGTGGTCGTCTGGGTTCGAGGTTTCTAGGGCAATTATGGACACTCGATGAAACCTATATTAGCAGAGGTTGGAGAGCGATGTACAGGATTCGGTAAATCGTTTACTTCGCCGCATTAATTATTACAGAGCGCGATTCGCGGCCGATATCCGCATTATCAGAACGACTGAATAATTCAATTCTGTCGTAGGATTTTTCGCTCAGTGTCCGGATAATTTTGGGACGATTGCGACGTGTATGAGGATGCATCACACGTAAGTTTCCAGCCGGAAGTGAGATTCCGTGAGAATTTGAACACTTCCTAATGGTATGAATATCTGAAAAAAATCAACTATATTAAAGGTGCCAAGAACATAAATTTTGCATAATAATAATGTCAAAAAGTTATTTACGAGTCGTTAAAAAAAATTGTTCAATAAATAGTCAGTTAACCTTTTTTTTTCTCTTTTTAAATGAATTCCTTGATTTTCTAGAAGTCGCATGTATTTTTTTTGAATTTCCATACGTTTTTGAATGCTTCTTTAAAAAAAATTTCAACGCCATAACTACGGAACTGTTAGCGCACTCGCCGCGAAAATGTTGGTGTGTACCGTGGAATCATCATTCGGAAACAAATCCGAAATTCGTACCTTTACATCCATTTTTCAAATTAAAAAAATAAAATTGTAATATGAATTCAAAAAAATCAAGTAATTCATTTAAACTGAGAAAATGAAAGTTTTTCTGATTATTTTAAAAACAATTTCATTTTTTTTAATAATTCGTTAATAATATTTTGGAATTATTATTATGCAAAATTAATTTCTTCAGTATCTTTAATACGCTTGCTTTTTTTTCAGATTTTTATACCATCGAGAAGTCTTTAAAAATTCCCTCTCATTTCTCTGAAACTCATGCGAAGTGAACACTATTCTCAAGGACCGCCTTAAATCGAATCAACTCACATCTCTCCGACGTATAAATCATATTATCACAGAGCGTGATTGACTGCCGACATCCGCATTATCGGAGCCACCGAATAATTAAGTTCCCTCATTGGAAGATTCGTTCAGTATTTGGAAAATTTTGGGACGATTCGTACGTGAATGAAGATAAACTCAAGAATTAACTCACATCGCTCCGACGTATAGGGCGTCCCGTTTGCTGTCCAAGTAGAGCGTCCTGTAGTACAGCAACCCGCAGCTGAACTCCTTGACATGTTCTGCAACGACAAAATACAAAAGGGGCGATCAGTCACGATTATTCTCCATAATTCATCTCAGAAAACAATCATAAAAAAAAAAAAAATTAACATCCCCACTCGAGCGAACAAGCTTCCGGAAGCGTGTAAATGATAATCCCGTAGCTTCCGCGACGCATTGAAATCACCGCAGAGAAATTCCTGGCGTCTCGGTGCGCAAAGTGCGGCATCCGGGCTTGCCGTAACAACGCTAGTCTCCGCATAACCACCCCACCCTCCCCACTTCGCCGACACTGATCTGCTTAACATATGAAAGAAAGTCACCCCTTATAAATATACTCGTTCCACTCGGGGCTAAAAGAGCGCGAACAATGCTATATATTATACGGTATCAGGAGGGACCAACGCCGATGGAAAGGGGTCTGCATTATGGAACTGCCGGAGCGAGTAGAGGAGAGCGGGGCAAAATGGCACACCGGGGCAAAACGGGATAATGAGACAAAACGCAATTCTCCAATAACTTTGAGATGTACGTGGGACAAAACGGGTTTGAAAATCCGGTTGTATCGTTGGGACAAAACGGGGCATCCAAAAATTATTGGAAAATTGAGTTTTGCCCTCACAGTCCCGTTTTGCCCCGCAATGCAATTTTGCCCCGATCTCCCCTACCTTCCTCCGCAGCGATTTACACAGGCGCGCAGTCCTCGAGTCCTTATCTCTGCCGATGCAATTTTTTCGCGTCCTTTCGCGGAACTAACTGACGGTGTGAATCGTCGAAGGAGCGCGTGCCGTTCCGAGCTGTTGAGGCGTTTGGTTGAATGTCCGGAGATTGGACGGTGTCGATGTATCGGATAATCGGATCGTCAATCTCGGAGGAGCCGGCTTATCAGGATCACTTCGCGTTATCCAAACATTATTATTTTTTTTTTCTCGCCCGGTCGCTCGTGGGGTGCGCGAGCGAGGAGGGAATTTTTTCGAGGCCACGTGCCCGCGGGCCGATTCGAAACGGTCGTACGCGCGTACGCATACGTACACGCGGGGCTCGGCAATTGAATAAATTCTCCCCTTTCGCGATGCCAGATTAGGTTGCGCGATCATTTTTTTTCCTTCTCTCGCAACCTTCTGCGTTCTCTCACTCCACACTCGGCTGGCTTCGTTCCAGGCCGCATCGGCATATGGCGGCCAAAGATTACGAGGGACCCGCACCTAGGCCGTGTCCAATTTCCAACGTTATTATTATTTTAATCCCTTAAGCCCTTCCGTCGGTGCGCCCGGGAGCGACGCACGATTTCATCGCCGAAATTCATACGTCCGTATATCGGGGTATAAAAAAAAGAAAGGAACGTGTTTACCGAGATCAAAAAACGCATCGGAGTCTCGAATATATCGCGTGTATCGCCGACTTCGCGAGTCCGGTCGGAGACCGACAACTCCATAAATAACATCGCTGGATTTTCTTCGGGGATTTTATTGTCTCATCGGAACTATGAATATAAAGAGGTCGGTGGGAAGTTGCAGCCGGAGATGCAATCTACGCTCGACAATATACCTCGATTCACATCCCGGTCTATACTTTTACAGTCCTTTCCTACCGTGCGTAAAACTAAAATCCGTCAAAATTTCCCGACTCTCGAGCTGGCGTGGTCTTCGCGGTGGACCATTTGTATGCGCACGAACTTGCCGAAAAGGTCCACGGCGATGACCAAAGTAAGGAAACGATCATCTTCCTCGCGCTTTATACACGGTCGATCGCTGGGATTTCGGAGACAGGAGCCTTTCCACACTCTGGCGATGAGCGGGTCATCAGCTTGAGTTCTGACGACAGTGAAGTTTCGGAAACGCAGGACATCGGCGGGGATGTTTTGAGGGTGCAGCTTTTGACTCAGCGTCATTGTGGGATGGAGCTGTAACCGGAGTGAAACCCAGGATAAGAGGTCATCTTGGACCGCATCCGCGTTTAAAATCCGTCCAAAGTTCTCGACTCCCGAGGTCGCACAGACTCACGGTGGACGTTTTGTACCTACACTGAGAGAAGAATCTAGCAAATATGACTATATCGCTTGAGAGATATTATTTTCTCCGTGTAGTAGGGTACCAGGGCTCCACCTATGGCGGAAAGTCTCAGATTTTTCGAGAATTTTTACCATAATATCTACGAAAAATTCTGATAAATCCTGTACTTCCTACCATAGGTGGCGCCCTAGTTCCCTACTACTATGTTCTATGGTAATATCTCTCAAGCGATATAGTAACATTTACAAGATCCTTCTCTCAGTGTAGATATTATGGTAACATTGGAAAATCTGGGACTTGTTGCCATAGGTGGTGCCCTAGTTCCCAACTACTATGAGCGATGGTAATTTTGCTTAGATGGTCGACAGTTTCAGTAGATCCTTCTCTCAGTGCAGTAGTTGAGCACCAGGGCGCCACCTATGGCGGAAAGTCTCAGATTTTCCGAGAATTTTTACCATAATATCTACGAAAAATTCTGATAAATCCTGTACTTCCTACCATAGCTGGCGCCCTAGTTCCCTACTACTATGTTCTATCGTAGTATCTCTCAAGCGATATAGTCACATTTACAAGATCCTTCTCTCAGTGTAGATATTATGGTAAAATTTATTGGAAAATCTGGGACTTGTTGCCACAGGTGGTGCCCTAGTTCCCAACTACTATGAGCGATGGTAATTTTTCTTAGATGTTCGACAGTTTTGGTAGATCCTTCTCTCAGTGTAGATATTATGGTAAAATTTATTGGAAAATCTGGGACTTGTTGCCATAGGTGGTGCCCTAGTTCCCAACTACTATGAGCGATGGTAATTTTTCTTAGATGGCCGACAGTTTTTACTAGATCCTTCTCTCAGTGTAGATATTATGGTAAAATTTACTGGAAAATCTGGGACTTGTTACCATAGGTGGTGCCCTAGTACCCACCTACTATGAGCGATGGTAATTTTTCATAGACGGTCGACAGTTTTTACGAGATCCTTACTAGGTCCTAGCACAAGAACTTGCCAGAAGAAGGTCTGCAGCGAAGGCGGAAGCATTGAACCGATAATCTTCCTCGCGCTTGCACTTTACACACGAACGATCGCTGGGATTTCAGCGCCACAAGCCTCCCCAAACTCTGATTGAGTTCTGACGACAGTGAAGTTTCGGAATTACAGGACATCCACGGGGATGTTTCGAGGGTGCAGCTCTCCACCCAACGTCATCATGGGACGGAGCTGTAACCGGAGTAACCCCGAGGCTAACAGTTCGCTATCACTTTTCAATCGAGGGGGAGGGCCGGGCGGATAAGGTAGCGATAGCCGTGGGAAAAACACCATTCGTCTCAACTGTATATCTGCTTTCGGGATACCATTCATCCAAGTCGAAAGCGCATCGGCGAAGAGTTTGTGTCCGAATGTGCGGAATACGGTTTTACGATCTCCGAGCGACGAGTCAAGGGGGCCGGGGGGATCCGCTGGACCGATACTACTTCGTATCCTACTTATACCTTCGGCTCGTCGTGCCGAACTCTCATCCCCTTGCTGTCCAACGGCCATGCGGTAGCCGCGGTAGTTGCACGAGTAGAAAAGCTCGAACCCCGTGCTCTGGGCGAGATCGTGTTTTAAACTCTAGATTGGTTACTGATCCACGCTCCGGAACATGACAATACACTCTTGGAGAGGGTCCTCGGATCAGGCGACGAGTGGCCACTTCGAACTCGCCGAGCGTATGGAATCGGCTCGGACGAAGGGCCCAGCCGATTTTGGACGGAGTGCGTATTTCCCACTTGCCGATCGAGCGATCAAGGCTCTACGGGCGGCGAGTTCGTATCGAAAAATTAAAACACCTTAGACAAATCTCGATTTTGCTTCCTCGTAGAGAAAGCTATGTTTTCGTAAAAAATTAATATTTCGTAGAAAAATTCGTATGCCTTCGTCATAAAAGTTGAAAAATTGAAATTTTCATATGACTTTCTCATAAAAGTTGCAAATTGAAATTTTCATGTGGCTTCCTCATAAAACTTGCAGATTTAAATATTCATATGACTTTTTCATAATTTTCCTTTATTCGCGAGGTTTCCTCCGCGAGGAAACCAGCTATACAGAAAATGCTTTCTCATACAAGAAGCTTCGCCAATAAAGGAACATTATATTAGAAAGCCATATAAAAATTAAAATTTGCAACTTTTTCTTAACGTGGTGTTTTTTTTTTCTTCTTTCATCATTACCGGTTTTAAATTGTTCCCGAGCGTGCGAAGCATGCCGATGCTGATGGTAACATTAAAGAAATACACAACGCGATATATTTCGTCCAAAATAAGTTGCCATCGGTGAGTGCTTATTTGATAAGTGACTCCGGAGTGATTTACTCGCCGCTAAGTCGAGTCACGTGACGAGATAGTATCGGACCCGCAATTCCGTAGAAACTGAGGAAAATCATGCAAATCGCCGACGATCTCGTGAGTTCGATAAAAGTCTTCGAGGCTCTTCGTTCGCCAGGAAAAAAACTTCGCGGCGCTTTCCCACCCCATCGGGGGATCGAGTAGATTAGGGAGACTAGAAAAATCTCCGTTCGTTTCCCTTCGAGTTAACGGTGCGCCTATAAATTCACGATAAAGTTTCAACGCTTCGCTTCCCACCCCACTGGCGGGATACTTCACCCTCGCGCGGACAAGGGGGAAAGAAGTATAGGTCGCTGTATCGTGTGCTCCCGCACGATGGACACACATGCAGACGGGATATCGACTTTCCGAATTTCCCTGCCGACGCACGCACCAGCGGGGCGGTTGGAATTCGGGTAAAAAACACACGCGGCTCGCGCGCCCTGAAACTACCGACCGGAAAAGCGACGATAACCCCCTTAGTTTCCGGCACGTTTGCCTGCGTAACAAACTTGGCAGACGCGAGCTGACCGGGGGTGGCTGCCGAAAGGTCGGAACCACCGGCTCGCTTGAATACAGGAATGAAACAGCGATACGGCCACGAATCCTCGCTTCCTGTCTCAAAAAGTTGATGCAAGTCTCGGCCTTTCATCGCTTCTCCGACGTTCCGATTCACTGTCGCTTCCGGACAGAGAAGCTCGCGCTCTCGTGTTCACTTCTGGGCGAATAACTACCGTGTCTTCTTTGATTCACCCGTTTCTGTAGCAATTTAAAGAATTTGAAAAATTCTCTGTAACTTCACTTCCGGTTTGTAAGTCTCGTCTTTCAAAAATGTCACTTCCGGTTATGAAACTATCATTTTTTGAGCGGAAGTGACCTCACATCAGAAATGACGTCCTACGTATTTCCAATACGTCATTTCTGGTTAGAAAATCTGATTTTTTTATTTGTAGTTCCGGTTTGGAACTGCCATTTATTCGAGCGGAAGTGACCTCATACCAGAAATGACGGCCTACGTAATTCCAATACGTCATTTTCGGTAAAAAAAAAAAAAAAAAAAAACGAGATTTACGACGTATTATACTGAGAAATATATTTCCGGAAGTGACGCAGTTCCGGTATGACGTCATTTTCGATAAAAAACCGAGATTTCAAAGCCGAGACCATCGGTGATACAGAACGCGAGACCTCACGAGTTTCTCGGACTGTGAAAGGAAGACCCGCGGTTTGGTGGACGCGATGCCGGAAGGGTCATAGTGCACCCAGAAAAAAGATTTATTCAAATCAAATAAATTTCGATCTTCAAATGACGTTTATTGAGATAAAAGAAATGTTTCGTTGCCTTAACAAAATCTTTATTAGATTCAAATAACGGCTTTTATTTACTTTCAGTAAAATAATTTATTCGAAGTGACTATTTATTGATTTGTACTTTAAAATAAATGTTTATTCGACACAAAGAAATCGAATGTTTGAAAATACGATTTTAAATAGATATTTATTCGCGCCAAGGAAATCATATATTTGGCACCAAGACAAAACACGGCTATTATCCGGCAACGCGCATTATAAAGTCGTGAACACGTCAATAAAAATAATAAAATACTATCAAACAAATAAATATATTAGAATTTAATAAATGCTCCATTAGGTTATGAATCAAATGAACATTTTTCTTCGTCCCTAATAAATTTTCTTTGATTGGAATAAACTTTTTTCTGGGTGTGTGGTGCTGCGGCGTGGTGGTTTGACAGAGAAATAAAAAAAAGTAGTGGGAAAAAAAGGGATCGCGGAGCTGGGAGAGGGAGTAGCGGCAGTAGAGTGGTCGCTCCGTGGAAGGGATGGCGATGGGTACGAAAGTGAAGATGAAATGGGGCAAACCGTGGTTCCACGCGCCACGTCACTCCCCTCTCATTAATCAACGCTCCTCTTTCTCGGCGTTTGGCCTGGACTAGTTTATTCTCACACGATCCCTCGCTCGTTACTCGCGTCTCCTCTCCTCTCTCGCTCGTACCCGTTCACGTTTCATCGCTCCGGCGCCCTCGATCGTCACGAAGAATCCGATCATTGAACATTTTAATCAAGATAATAGGCAACACGCTCTCACTATACGGTTAGGCTAATAGGCAATAACACCTTCCAGCTCACGGTGCCTCCCCCGATAGACACGGTATTAAATACGTCTCGTCGACACTTTGTCTCGTCCCTAAAAAACGCGGAGAACAAAAAATTTGTTGGTGCAACAAGATTTTTGTTACGGTAAGAAATTTAGTTCATTTCACTCGGTGGGAAAATTGCTGTTTTTGCGCAAGCCTCGAGTGCGAAAACCCCCATTTTCACACCGTGTGAAATAAAACGATGTTCGATACTCGTGCGAAAAACGTTTTCTGAACTCGTGTGATTGCAACACTCGCCTTCGGCCCGTGCTGCAAACTCACACTCGTCAGAAAAAGTTTTTTCGCACTCATATCGAAATGTACTATTTCGTAACACATGCACGTAAAATCTCGCTTTCGGTTCTTGTGTAGTGTGCTCATAAAGGCGCTTCTTCGTATCGCGTGCGGGGAAAAATACTGCGCATGCGTACAAACGCAATATGGTATTTTTCCCGCGCTAGGGGCGGAAAAGTGCCTTTCTACGCACAGTTCACGGGAACGGAAAGCGTGATTTTCGGGAATTTGTTAGGAAAAATTATGTGAATGGCATGGGCGTAGAAAAGGGAGTTCCGACTCGTGTGAATGCCGCATTTTCACACTCGTCAAGAACTCCCTGTCTACGCCCTTGCCATACAAATAACTATTGTTAGTGTCGGGATTACAAAACGAGCTTGGAATCACAGCAACGTTTTTCGCTTGGAGCGATTTGCTACCGCAACAGAACAGAACTTGTTACAGCAACAACAAATTTTGTTATATGACTGAGTAGGCTGCATACATCTGCCAACAACTACGACGAGCTCGAGACGCTCGATGCGCAAAATGAAAACAGACACGAGGAAACAGTTCCTCTGTATTCGAGTAAAAATAAATAATGGAGTGGAATTGCGAACTTTTGAAACTTGGTGTTGTATATGGATTTATAAACTGCGAAAGGTAATACCTTTCGAAGTTTAATACATCCATGCGCAGCAAATTTCAAGAATTCGCAATTGCAAATACAGACATTATTGTCGATAGAATAAAATGATAAAATACAAACGCGGTGAGTAAACTATAACTATCCTATTACTAGTCATTATTCAACCGTAAAATTACAATTTTTTCGTTTTTTTTTAATGCACCGTAAAAAAATGTTTCAAAATTAATGAACGGTATCGGAAGTTTTTTTCACATGAACTGTCTCTGAAATTTCAAACACCTGTGCGTTGCAATTTTACAGCAAAATATTTACTCCCAATGCGAATTTTTGTAAATTTCGGGCAGCCGATTTATCATTTTAATATATGGTATTTTTACTTTCCAAAAAAGAAAGTACACTAATGTCCAATTAATGTAAGCAATGTAAGAAAAATGTCGAGTTCCAGTACGTTCCAATTTATTTTTACAGTGCGCTCGGGTTTGCGACCCACGATTGCAAAGTAGTCGTGCGACACTCTCGGAGGGCAAAGAGTCGAGCGACGGAAATCCCAGAAAAAAAATAAATGAATGCAACATTGGCGCTTGAAACATTACTTTTCGATGTGCCTCGCCGCTCTCTCTGCACCTCCGAATATTAATTGTTCCTCGTTGAGGCGCCGCCGGCGCCGAAGCGCCGGATGGCCGTAAAAAAAAACAAAATGTTGTAGCACACGCGGAAATATCCCACGCGGACGGTCAAGAGCCGGAGCTTTTTCGCTGCACGCATCAACGACGAGCGGGCGTCCGCGTCCTCGGGATTTCATCGTCCGTAATGAAGCCCTGAGAGAGAGAGGGGTGTGTTACGCGGATGCATTAAAATTCTCTCGCGGCGAGCCTGAGTGCGGCCGAGTACAGAGAGTGAACAGGACTGCGGACCGGGGAGGCGCGGTCGCGCCGGAGATAAATAAAAAAAAAAAAATGTACAGCAACGTTCCAGGCAGCGGCCGAAAGTGGACCGTACAGAGGATGAATAAAGCCTGAAATAAATTGCGTTATCTTTTCGTTCCACGCGTATGGCTGCGAGCGAGCGTCACTACCACACCGCTATCCAATTACTCACGGGTGTTGCTCGCACGCTCGCTCGCGCACTCTCCGCCATGGTCGTACGCGATTTCGCCCATTACCGAAAGGTTTTCTCATCCCGCGGTGGGAAGAGCCGGACACAGGAGAGAGTCAACGATCCCCATCCAAGGGGGGTTCTGGCGAACGCCTCGCTGTGTTCCACGCGTCTTCGTAGCCAATTGGGAAGCGCCGCGCGAACAAAAGGATTCGTCATAGACCGAGTTTTCAGGGTCATCCCGCGGTAAGAGGGGAACTTTTATATCCATATATAAGCGGGTATAGAGAAGAGTTGGCCATTTCAACCCCTTAGGTCCTTGTCCGTTGGGTCGGACAAAGGACGCTGCGGCGTTCGTTCGATGGAGCGGACTCCGCTAATTAGGTGGTACTTGGCAGTGCCATTCAGGACTGAAGAGTGAAGGGATAAGGGATCGGTTCCGTATTCTCGAACGGGTAGCCATTGTAGAAGATGGGTATTGACGGCCTTTCCGATTATCATTATTCCAATTATATCGAATTCCATTGGGGGCGAAGCCGCCGATCGTTCGCCGGATAGGGAATGGGCGCACCCGTCGGAAGTTTTCCTTGCGTCTCGTCACACCATCGACCGTCGGGAGATCGGTTATCGCCTTATCGTCGCTTTTGGGCAAACTTCCGTGCACTCGTTGGGCAAAAGCGTCGGTGAGACGGACAGTGTGTGTGCGGAGCAGCACCAGCGCGGTGTGTCGGCCTCGGTACTGGCGAGATCGGTGGATCGTGTTTATCATCGTTGGGGAATCTACTTCGGGGTAGTAATCAGCCCCCACCGTTCCTCGCTAATAATGAGTTACAACCCTTCCTCGGAGCGTCGAGGGGCGAGGCAGAGAGCCGGCATAGAATGCAGGATTGTGGGGAGTCGGGCTCGACGAAAGGGTAGCCGACGATACCGAGGGTGGGAGTAATTGCCAACGTAATCACACACGTTGAACAAACCGGTAGCCCTCGCGACTCTGTGTACCGGCGAGGGCACTGCTTTCCACGCATTGCCGAGCGAGAACTGGACGTGGGAGGGTGCGGACGTCTCCCTCTCTCGCTCGGTCTCCCTTCGGCGTACGAACTGCTTTAGGAACGATCAGATAGCCGAAACATCATAGAGAGCGTACACCCGACGTGTTCGCCGTTTCTGTCGTCGAGTCGGCGAGCGCATGTACAGTCGAGGCTCTCGTCAACTGCCCGATTGCTGAATACTCCGTTCCAGCCTCTTCCCAATCGCGACTCTTTGTTGGTCAATTTCCAGAGCTCTGGCTGTACCGGCAGTAAATCTACTGCAGAGCCGCCACCTCCTCGTTCATCCAACTAACCGAGCCCCTCGCGAATTCCGAACCCTTCGTCCTCTACCCGCACCACCGATTCCACTGGACGCCGAATCCTCTCGCCGGATGTGCGACTGAAGCTCGCAACGGAGGGGGAAACTCTACGGGCTCGCCATAGAACGGTTCGGAATCTATTTGTGATTGCGATCTATTCACCTGCCGCGGGGCCAAAGTGGCAGCAACGGACCCCTCGGTATTATACCACCACGCTGATTCAACGCCACTTCTCCCTCCGCCCCCCCCCCCCCCCCCCCACCCCTCCCAGCCCGAATCCAATTATCGCACTTATCGATTGAATAATCATAAATTATGTCATGTACGGACTGTAAATGATTTGATTTACAATTATTCGTGCAGGGAGGGCGAGTTCCAGAATCAGCCATCAAACGCAGCTTCTCGTACGAACGCCGCCGGGGCTGAGTGTTGAAACAACTACGGTAGGGTTTGAATATATCGCCGCAATGGCGGTCGGTGATTGTTACGTGGAATGATCAGATATCGAGTTGATACACGCCGTGGACTCGCCCATCGAATTTCACCCTAGTCCAGTCGATTACTCCGTTTCAACGATGAATGCCGTAGTCGCCTTCAACATTTCCACCGCCCAACGCCGCAACCCGTCAGCGTATATTGCGTAGGGTAACGTCCGGTTGGTAGAATTTTTTATGGCAAAAACGAGGAACCCTTGCCAGCGTGTATTACAGAGTGTTCCAAGTGGACGAGGGTGCGGACGCGTCTAGCAGGACTGTTTTAGGGACGATCAGATATCGTAGTTCAGACTAGCGCGGAGCCTCGGCCTGACGGATATTCCGCACCCTTGCGCGGCCGATTACACTATTACAACGTCGGGTACGACACTGACTGCCCCGCACCCTCGCCATGGCTGGAACAGTGCAAACTCTCCTGAGTATCCCGTCGGACCGCAAGGACCGGCACGTATTTGCCCTCTCTCCGAGGCCGATAACGCAGCAAACAACCATCCGTCGAAGCTGACGCGGGATTCAACAGTGTACTATCATCTTGGCTTTGTCGGTTCGTCTCTCCACTTCCAGTCCGATCGCCGTTTTTCCGATACAGTTAAAGGGTACCTTCGGCGACATGGCTGGAGTCCACAGTCACGTAACGCTGACCGACTACAGGGTCGTACTATAGATTCGACTTTGTCGACTGGGAGCAAAGTTGCCGTTGCGTCAAGAACAGTTTCTCTTTCCGTACTCCGATAGCTCGAGCACTCGCGATCCAAGCGAACAACCAAGGTTGCTGTACCAATGAGAAAAAGAAGGCCTAAAAACGCGATACCGAATGATGGCGGGTCGTGCTTCGCGGGACAATCCCTGTAGAGTTTAGCCTGGTCAGTCTGCACAGATTTCATTATACACTGAAAAAACATATCAATGACTCAAGTAGAATTCACTTGCGGACTGCCAAAGAAAAAAAGTTGTTATTTCAATGCTTACAATTCCATACGGAATTGAAACGATAACATGTCAACTTAACAGTATCGCCATCGTTGTTTCAATATGATATGGAATTGTAAGAATTGTAAGTAGAATCTAAATAAACAAAATTTTCTTTGGCGGCCGGCAAGCGAATATTTTTTTCAGTGTTGTCCTACGCGCACACCGCTCCATCATAGGGAGAAGAGAGTTATCCCCTCGATTTTCACAAGCGTGGGGACGATGCCCGGTAGGAAGACATAACACATATCGACATTGCTGTAAGGGGACTGCCGTAGCATATTCACATAAGGCCAATCGAATATCGGACTATTGGAATCTCGTTAATAATATTTTCCAATAAGGTAAACGTACCAATGGCCGGACATTTAAGATGATCTTCCATTTAAGAAAATCTTCCAACCCAATTTTCGGTATCGTGCATCGATCATTTTTGCCAATAGCGGTAATCAATCTCAAGGTTAGAGTTTCTAATTTTTAAAACACTTGCATTGAATACTTTCGCAATGTCTTAAAAAATATTTCAAAAATAGTTATCGTACCAATGAGGAAAATAATGTCTAAGACGCGATACTGAGTGGTGGCTGGTCGTGGTCTACGGGACAATTCCTGCACAGTTTACCCCAATGACTCTGCAGAGGTTTCGTTGTAATCCCCACGGCTATGCGCACATCACTTCATCTGGAGAACAGACTTATACCCTCGATTTTCTCATGGGTGTGCCCCGATTTTCGGACAAGACATGTTCCGATGTTTAGGACAGCCGCAAATTCTGAGAGTACAATGAGAAAAAAAATTGGTTGATTTAACCAAAAGTCGCAGTGACATATGTTCAAAGCTGTTATTTGTTTGGTACAAATAAAGCAATGTTTTGTTACACGATTATTTGCTTCAATTTATTTAAAATTTGTCGATTGAAACAAATATTTTTGTTGTACCAACAAAATACACCTTTAAACGTATGTCGACGCGCATTTGCTTAATCCAACCATTTCTTTTTCTCGGTGCAACGATGCACCAACTCAACTATTTCGCGGCGCCACGAATAACAACAGGGTAGTTGACACGATTGCCCAGAACTATTTCTACTCTTTGCGCACTCCGATAGCTGGGCTACCGACGACCTCAACAATCCGCCAAGGATTTTGTCCTACCAATGAGAAAAAGAATGCCAAAAATGCGATACCTAGTGGTGGCTCGTCGTGATCCACGGGACAATTCCTGCGCAGTTTACCCCAGTCACTCTACAGACGTTTCATTGTGATCCCCACGGCTATGCGCACACCACTCCATCATCTGCAGAACAGACTTATACCTTCGATTTTCCTATTTATGGGTGTGCCCCGATTTTCGGACAAGACATGTTCCAATGTTTAGGACAGCCGCAAATTCTGAGTAACGATGCACCAACCCAACGAGTCCGCGGCGCAACGAATAACAACAGGGTAGTTACCACGATTGCCCAGAACTATTTCCACTCTTTCTGTACTCCTATAGTTGGGCTACCGATGACCTGAACAACCCACCAAGGATCTTGTCCTACCGATGAGAAAAAGAATGCCAAAAATGCGATACCTAGTGCTGGCTCGTCGCGATCCACGGGACAATTCCTGCGCAGTTCACCCCAGTCACTCTACAGAGGTTTCATTGTGAGCCCCACGGCTATGCGCACACCACTCCATCATCTGGAGAACACAGTCATACCCTCGATTTTCACAACAGCGGGGATGATGCCAGGTACGAGGACAGGATACATATCGATATTGCTCTAAGGGGACGGCCGTAGCGTATCCACGTAAGGGCAATCAAACATCGGACTATCGGAATCCCCTTACGCCGGGGCGAGATCCCTGCAGACGGACGATTCGATTCCGTTGAATATGTACCTACATCGGTGGCATGGGAGGCTCGTGCACAAGAGGATACGAGTAACGTACGGCAACGTGTGCGCGCACCTCGACCGGGGCCAACGCGAATCGACGTGGCAGTCCAACTACGGCGGGTTACTCACGACCGGCCGCAGGCGGTGAACTTGATTGACAGTCCGAGCGGCACGAACAGTCGGCTAATGAAACATCAGTATGCACGCACAATACGCAGGTTTGCCGCTATTACACGGGCTTTGTGTTTACACGGTAACTGTGTAGCGCTGCTGCAAACCGTGGCTCTATAACGGAGCACGATCTGACGCGCTCGCGTAACTGCTGTTGCCAGGACAGATACGGGAGAGGAGCGGAAGCATGCGTCGAGCCGTCGGAGGAACGGAGTAAAGCGAGCGCGCAACCCCGTCCGCACTCCACTCGCCGCGTCCGCTGGCAATAACTAAGTGCAACCGCTCCTGAAGCCGGGATCTCCGTCCGCACTGCGCGAAATTAATTTCCACACTGAGAGAAGGATCCAGTAAAAATGACTATATCGCTTGAGAGATATTACCATAGCACATAGTAGCAGGGCGCTAGTGCGCCACCCATGGTAGGAAGTACCGGATTTGTAGGGTAAGTCGGGGTGTTATGGCCATGGTTTTTTTAACGAAAATTGGAGGTTTAACATATTAAAAACTTGAAATTTTTTGTTGTAACCAACTCTAGGAACTTCAGACTAAAGTAATTCACTCAGAACATTTGATATTTTCGATGCGTGATTTTATTGTAGCTCTGTATTGAATTGTATTATATATATTTATATGTATTATATATATTATTTTTTTTTATTAATGTTCCGTTCCAGGTATACCCCTTAGGGGTTTTTACCTTAGCTCCCCCCCTAGCCTAACCGTGTACCTATTCTAACACTTTCCTACCCGCACTTCGCTAACCTACTCTAATTCCGTGCGTCCGCAGCCGACTTACTTCCCCCTAACTGTACCGCATTCGCCGAGGACACAGGGAAACTGCGGAAAACCCATGTCGGTACAGCTGGCGATATTCTACCGATCCTCAGGTATTTCTGCACTTGAGTAAAGTGCAGAAACACCAAAGTTTCAGAAGAAAGCGCCTCCCGCTCACCGGTCGATGCGCCAGCTAGCGCACGGCTGAGCGGTCACCCATCCAAGCACTGACCGCTACCGATTGTGCTTGACTTGGGAGACCACCGGAGCCGCGCGCCAACCGCGCATCCACCGCTGTCGGTATATGTGTTATATATATTTAATTGTAGCTCTATAAATAAATGTTTGCGATCGGCCGTCTCACCCGGACACAACGGGTGACATGGCCACAGTAATAATGTTAGTCAATTGGGCCTAGAGAAGCGTCGGGATCGCTCAAGACACGTCTTACTATATTTTATGTTGTCTAAGTAGACTACGGAAGGGCAGTAATTGCCTCCGTCAAATGTTTCAGATGCTAAACTAAAAGGAAAATGATTTCACTGGCCATGTCTCCCGGTAAATAAATGGCCATATTATCCATTTTTTCGGAAAAACAGCCACCGCTTAAATTTAGGGAAGGAATTGAAAAAATTGGGTTTACTACGCGCCGATATTTTCTTGAAAGATCCAACTATAGTGGATCCTTCTCTGAGTGCATCGGGCTGAAAGGAACACTTCGGGGAGATTGTAGTTTTTTGTCGGAGAAGGTTTAATCGAGACGAGTAACGAAGAATTTCACTGCGCTCCGGCAGTCCGAAGTGTGTCGCGAGGTAATTGGAGGAGGCAGTCGAGCAAAAATGGCTTCGAGCGCGTTGCCTCAGACCTTGGATTTTCAGCTTTACACGACTCGCAGTCGCGCAAGAAACTTTCCAGCAAACTTCCAGCCGTAGTTCCGCGATTTTCGAAAAGAAATCGTCGCTCGGGCTGCCTCGTTAAACATTAACTGTGTAAGCTATTCGCGGATCTCGCGACAACACGTCGCGCGCAAGTTGTCGTCCTGGCAAGTTCGGGGAAAGGTAGCGAGGAGAGTCTCCCATCGGGACTCGCATACGGGGACGATAATAGTAATAAGAATTGGAGGGGGGCTCGGAGGATCTCGCGTTACCTTGTGTGCTCCAGTTACCGTGTTCGGAGCTCCGGGACGCCCGGATGTGTGGAGGAAAACGTCGGGACGAGGCGCTGAAGCACGTCGTAACGCCGGGGGTAAATTGGAACAACTTCGTTTCGCTTGTAACGCAAAAATCTTTGTGTCTCACGTGTCCGAAGTGGAACAGCCGTAAAACGTATAGCTGACGTTGGTTCCGGGTCGGCTGATGGGAGGATCCGGAGCGCCAGGCCAGAGCATCAGCGAGCTCTGTTCGGACCACCGCGGTCAATGTAATAATCCTAATAAGCATCGCGCTCGGGGTCTTTCGGTGGTCCACTTTCAGCGGATAGTGTTGCAACCGGATGACGACGAGTGCAACGAGACCGGTACGACTACGACCACGAGGACCGGAGAGTGGTTGGGTAGTGTCATGACATTAAGCCCCTCCGAGCAGCGACTGCAGGGGACGAATTTTTTGTTACGATCGCGCGTTTTCTAGATTACTTTATTCACGGCAGAACCGCAAATGGAAACGTCCCTGCGCGTCCAGGTGACAAGGCACCGATGTGCGCTAATACCGGATCAATTTTTGTTTTGTATGGTAAACGTAAACTTCCGACCCAATTTTCGCTATCTTGCATCCATCATTTTCGCAAATAGGCACGTTCGCCAGTAAGGTTGGAGTTTGTAGTTTTCAGAACACATCCATTAAATACTTTGGCAAGATCATGAAAAATATTTATTCACACGAACGCTGGGAAATGTGAATGTACCAGTGGATGGACAACTATATATGGGTGTCGTGTGATTTTTGGACAAGACATGTCCCAACAATAAGATGTACATTTAACGTACTGGAACTTGAAATTTCCTTACATTACTTACATCAATTGAACATTAATGTACTTTTTTTGGCAAAATACCAGATATTGAAATTACAAATCTTTTGCATAAAAATTTACAAAAAGTTTCATTTAAAATACAAATTTTACTGTAAAATTGCAACGCACATGTGTTTGAAATTTCGAAAACAGTTTATGTAAAAAAGCTTCCAAGACATTCACTTTCAAACAAAATTTGTTTACAGTGTGCGGATACTGGCTCTATCGATTGACGATTCCGTCCACAACTGTCAGGAAACAAAAATCGACTATCGTTCAAGCAAATGTAACAATAAAATTATTTGCTCACTGTCCATGCCGATCTTCTGCACGCATATCAATTCTAGATACAATTTTAACAGTAACCGCTATCTTTTAACCATCATATTCGTAATAAACTCAAGTCCGCGGGTTGTTTGTCCGGTAACCGGGAAGCGTCCAATCGTTGGTATCTTTGCAGCTCTCTGACCCGAGAATCTTCGATGCAAAAGACTTGATTTCATTGATCGTAAGTCTCGGACATCGGGACAACGCCTCGGTGTAATTCTCCGCGACGTTACGCCATACGAGAAACGCCCGCTATTATTCACTTTTCCGTGAAACAGTGTGGTTAAACTCGTGGGGATCCGCAGTAACCACGATTGCCCAGAACTATTTCCTCTCCCGCGGCCATATCTCTCTTTCGCGTCCTCGCCCGTACTCGCCCTGGCTTCTCTTCTTTCCTTTCTTTTTTTGCTCTTTCGAGCCTCAGCCGCGAAGAGCGGACGGCAGCGGGGGAGCGCTCCTTCCAGTCTTCGGGAGGGCTCCGGGAGCCGAGTGGTCGCTTCCGGAATTATTATCACCATTACAATATATATTGGGCCGAATGCTAGGGGGGGAGGGGGGGGGGGGGGGGGCGTACGTTCGCAGTCGTCCGCCATTGGCTCTACCTATACCTTCGCTCTCGTCCCAGTGCCCGACGCGCTAACACATTTGATTTAGCGCTAATAAATAACCATTATTGTACGCGAATGCGGTTCTCGTCGGTCGGCTCTGCCCGAGCACTGGATTCCCGTGGGGGCGGCAAGCGGAAAATAGAATCGACGACGTAGTTTCCATTATTGGGGGGGGGGGGGGGGGGGGGGGTAGAGGGTAGCGAGAGGTCCAACGGCTCCACCACTAACGCTCCGCGAATCGTTCGGTCCCGCTGATTCCGAGCCACAGCAACAGCTCGCTCCTATAAACACGCACACAAACACGCTCGGATAGAGTTGATTGCGCGCCGATAATAACCTGATAGGAATGTACCAGATGGCGGAAAGCTTTCCCGCACCACGGCGCGTATACCTACGCGGGTGTTTTTCCGAATAATACTTCTATCGATTCGGTTGTACGAGCGGGTTTCACCTTTCCAAGACATTCTCGCTGATATTAAAGAGAATGAAATAGAATAATAAAAGTATAGTGGAAATGGAATAAACGAGAGAATTGGCGAGGTCGCGTTCGAAAACACGACGAAATGGTTTCGAGAAGAAAGGGGAAAAAAAAAATACATAAATAAAATAAACGACTAGGTTGAAAATGACTTTAGAGAGACTTCGGCTAACCGTAAGGTACGACACACGGGGAACTGTGGGGTAAACTTTGTGGTCTCGTCTGCGAGCTGTGTACGTATAACTTTGAAGCTGCATAGGAATTGTCGAGAGCGAGCGGAGAAGCTGCGCAACTCGATCGGGTGCGGGGGAACCGATCGAGTGTGCCGTGGAAGGAAACTAGGATGACGTCTTTATATGTTAGGGGCGAGCGGTGGCTTCGCGAATGCTCCCAGGGGCTGGAAGATGGATACCGCGAGAGCTCGCCGGTCATTGTATATTATCTATTCACGGTGTAACACCGGTCGGCGCGAACGGTAAAGTTTGCTCGGCGTTGTCTTCGGACCCGACGTCTTTGTCGCCGTTGCACAGTCAGGCGCGCAGCCAGCCAAGGACGCACGGCTAGGAAAACCCTTTGCAGCTTGTTGGCGTTAACAATCACCCGCGAGAACAGAGCATATTGTGTGTGTGTATAGACAGGCGAGGGCGAGGTGTGGCAAAGAAGACCGGCGGAGGAGCCGGTCATTGTCCTAGGAGTAACGCCGGCAAACTGGGAACTTGACTATAAAGGGATGCGATGGTCTGAGGGTTGAGCAATTTTCCAGGATCTCCAGGAGGGTTGATTTATCGGCTGATCGCCAAGTTGTGCCCGGGCTTTTGGCTGTGTTCATTAAATGATGCAACGTCGATTGCAAAGACGATCCTTCTACCGTTGCCATCGCCGATCCAAATCTGGAGTCTTGTGACCGCGGGATCGAGTCGCTCAGCTGGCGAAGTTGCCTTCCCCCGTATTCACTGCTTATCAAAACCACCGGTATGGTTAACTCACCTTGACTGGATAGCATAGACCACGTCGACGTGCTTCTAGGTGAAGTTCGAGCCAACTCGTCGAGCGAGGTGTGGCAAAGACCACTGGGTGAGGATTCGCTCATTGACCTAAGAGTAAGGTCGGCAAACTGGGAACTTGACTATAAAGGGATGCGATGGTCTGAGGGTTGAGCAATTTTCTAGGATCTCCAGGAGGGTTGATTTATCGGCTGATCGCCAAGTTGTAGCAGGCCTTTGGCTGTGTTCATTAAATGATGCAACGTCGATTGCAAAGACGATCCTTCTACCGTTGCCATCGCCCATCCAAATCTCGAGTCTCGTGACCGAGGCATCGAGTCGCTCAACGAACGAGGTTGTTTCCCCGTATTCGCAGTTTGTCCAAACCACCAGTACGGGTAACTAGCCGTCGCATATTGTGTGTACATACATTCGCAGCCGGTCATTGTCCTCGGAGTAACGCTGACAAACTGGGAACTTAACTACAAAGGAATGCGATAGTCTGCGGGTTGAGAAATTTTCCAGGATTTCCAGGAGGGTTTGTCGATTGCAGAGATGATCCTTCTACCGTTGCCATCGCCCAACCAAATCTGGAGTCTTGTAATCGAGAGATCGAGTCGCTCGACGGACGACGTTGTTTCCCCGTATTCGCAGCTTGTCAAAATCACCGCTACGCGTAACTCGCCCTGACTTGATGGCATAGCTCACCTCAACGTGCTCCTAGGTGACGTTTCATGTGGAAATGGTAAACTCCAATTGTGTACGGACTAGCAGTCGAGATCGCGGTCGTAGGCCCATGGCTTGATACAACCTCGAGCGCAGGGCACGCTGCGGAACGCGAAGCAGTTTCACCCCCTTGGCGCATGGCAGCAACCGCTACCCCCAGCTCCGTCGTTGTTCGTCGTCCTCGTCAGGGGAGGAGCGCGGCCAACTGGCGTGCAATATTATTGGCATCTGTCCTCCACCGCGCGCTAGTACCGGGGAATACCGTCCAGAATCGATCACCGCACCGACGGCAGTCCACACATCCAACCGGACTAGAGCAACATCCGAAGTAATTCAAATTCCAGTCACACATTACTTTGGCACTTGGCTCCGAGGAGAACGCGATAAATCTCCGTACTGTTTCAATGGGCTGGCGGTTCATAGCGGATTATCATGGATGATGCTTTTATCAATCAGGGGAAAGAAAAGTTGCGATGGGGAGGGAACATCCAATCTCCATGCCACTTCCGCACAGGCCAATCTGGGTGATTCAGTATCATGCCCTATTGATCGTGGCCCGGACAAGAGGTTGTTTTCTTGGGCATAAGAGGTTTCTCCTTTGCGACGAGAAGACACAGGACGCGGAGTGGTTAGCGTTGACTCCTCGCAGCGACTTTCTGTCGTCGGGGGGGTCAAGCCTCGGATGGCGGATGATTCAATCCGTTGGCTATCCGGGGTCACGAACCCGGCCATCGAATTCCACCATAATCCCACCAGACGAGCCGATACTCTCTTCTCACTTCCGCTCTCACTCACCGTCACAGATACTCACTCGCTCCGTCCCTCGCTCGTTCTACCGACCGTACTACATGCCTGATGCCGTTGGATAGAGACGGGCAGCAGCAGCGGCAGCAGCAACGCCAAGATTGAGTTATCGACACGAGCCAACGCTCGGATGGGGTGACTACGTCGAGTGTAGCCCACGTTGCTCCACGGCTCTACTCTCACATCCGACGCGATATTGTCCGAGCACGAGAGCACCTATCCGACGTTCGATAGACAAGCACCACCGATATGTCTATGTAGATAATAGCCAAGGAGGAACAACGAGATCGTTCGTGTTTCCTCCCGCCCGGGAAGGGATTCGCCGGAGTCCCTTTTGTACGCCCGGAGAATGCCCTTTTGATGAGGACGGGATATTCATCAACGGTCGATAAATTTTCTTGGATAAATTCACGATTGAAACTCAAAAAGCATAAAACCTCGTGGAAACCTTCGCACGGGCTGCAACTACCGTCGATATTTACGTTCGGTTCGCATCTATAATTTACGCGATGTTGCGGTAGAGCGGGCAACGAAAAATTGATGTACGGCGCTCGCTAACCGAGGGGGTGAGTATTGAAACGAAAATATCCACCGGTTGCTCTTCGCTTCCGCGTAAGCCAGCGACCGGCTCGAATATCCTGGCCCGTCGCGACGAGAGAGCAACGAAATCGCTCGCCAGATCTTCGCGGATCTCGCGGTGCTCAATCCTTCGCGATTTTCAAATCCACCCTCGACCCATCCAACGGCATTTTCTCTCGCGGGCTATTCTTTTGTTTCGCGTATCGTTTCGCCGCGGCCTCGGCTCCCAACCGACTTCCGTTTCCGAGGGAGGAATATTCGGTATGCATTGGTTTCGGGC
>OY294019.1:19281732-19574260 GCA_958510785.1 Exephanes ischioxanthus
AACAGCGAAAAAAATTTCCATTCCACCGGGAATTGTAAAATCACGCGGGAATCGCTGTTACCGAAATCTCCGGGGGAACACCCGCGATTACTTTAAGGTAGTACTTGCGAATTGTGTTCGCCTCGCGTAAGTTTCAGAGAAATGAGAGGGAATTGCATACACTTGTGGATGGTATGAAAATCTGAAAAAAAATCAAGCATATTAAAGGCGCTGAAAAGATTAATTTTGCAGAATAATAGTTTCAAAATGTTATTAACAAATTGATGAAAAATAAAATTCTTCAACAAATCTCCCGGAAACCTAACTTTTTCTTTTTACGAAAACGATTCGTTCACTTTTCTGAATACGTATGAATCTTTCAAGATTTTTATATTCACTTTGATTTTTTTTTGATATGGGGAAAATGTGTGGAAAGTCACAAAATTCACAGTGGACTTAAAAATCCGAAAAAATTCATACGTATTCAGAATTATTCAGATTTTCATTTAAAAAAGTTAAAGCAAGGTGTACGCTTCGTATCGAGAATTTTTACCGTGTTTTTCTTCCTTTCTTTATTTATATTTATATAAATATATAAATATATATAGATTATATCTATAATCTATATTGATATTTATATAAAGAAAAGTTTTTTGCAATTTAAAAAAACAATATTTCGTTGATCGAACTACCTATCAGCTCAATTGAATGTTTTCTCATTTATCATCACGATCGGCTTCGTTCAATCAACCGGATATTTATTTAGTTGACTCAAACGATTTTTTTGTTTTTCTTTTGTAATAATTCATTGTAGGAATAATTTGT
Organism: Exephanes ischioxanthus; assembly: GCA_958510785.1. Lineage (NCBI taxonomy): Eukaryota > Metazoa > Arthropoda > Insecta > Hymenoptera > Ichneumonidae > Exephanes > Exephanes ischioxanthus. The sequence continues at coordinate 19,282,537 of OY294019.1, forward strand.
TTTTTTATCACCGAAAAACAGTGAAAAATTCCCATTGCACCGGGAATTCCCATTGCACCGGCACCGCTGTTACCCGAATCTTCGAAAGAACACCCGCGATTACTTAGAGAACCAAAAAAAAGCAGGTGTGCATTTCGTATCGTGGAATTCGGATGTGATTTTTTTTTCTTCCTTTGCGCGTTTTCCGAGAATTTATATCACGGTACGGGAAGAGCTGAATTACGATCGGGTATCGGGGTCGACGAACGATGGACGACCGGCCGAGGGTTGACCATCGGACCGCTCGGCGGGCTATATAATAAAATAAACTGTCAGCGGCAGCTCGGCATAAAAATGCTAAAACGCAGCCCTCCTTGCTGGTCCATATTGCGCTGTTCCGAACGATCTATGTACCCACGGTACTGGAATAGACTTTTTTTTTATATATAATTTTCGATTTTTTTTTTTCTTAACGCTTCTTTCGTTCTCCGAGCTATACCGGAAGAACGCCCTGAGCAGCGGTGCCAGAGTCCATCGCGCGGGTCGAAATATCTTACGCGCCAGTGTGTCCCGCGATGGACCGGGCATCGGCCATCAGTGAGATTCCTATCTGTCGCGGTCTCTCGCTCGCTGGTAAATCATTGCCGAGACATTTAACCGTTATATGCGCGAGGCGAGAGAGAACCATTGACCGACTGGAACCAACCCCCTTCCACCCCCCTTATCTCGATCGCGGCCCACCGGCCCGACTTTCGGAGCAGCGCCGAAGCCCCTGCGTTGCGGACTCGATCCATTTCCTTTGAGAAAAATTATACCCGAGCCTAAGGCAAGGGTACCGATGTTCGGACGCTTAAGGAGTTCACAGGATTCTACACTGAGAAAAAGGATGGTATTTCCTACTATGACGAATAGTTCCCAGGGGGGACGTCTATATAGAGAGTTTGTGATAGTATATACTCAATTGATTAAACTATAATTATAGTTACAACTATAATTTTTGGTCATTGTCATAACTGTAAAATGTGGACGTCCCCCTTGGGAACTATTTACTATGTAAGTTTTTCTCAGTGTACAGTACACACGAAAGAATTCAAGGCGATTGCGCCAACGGTCCCATAGTTACGAAAAAAAAATGATATTTACGCGAAACAATAACCGAAGACAAGCTGCGTAGAAAGCTAGCACCGTAGTGGTCAACATCGCTACAATTTTAATTCTAGCGAATTTAAGCTGGTATAACCGATGGGACAGTATAGGCCCAGATTGGTCCTATGCATTTATGTTATTGGTTACCCAGGAAAACGTAAAAAAAGTAACGTAGTGATCGACATCGCTACAGCTTCAACTGTAGTGAATTTAAGCCTGTATAACCGATGCGATAATATAGGCCCAGATTGGGCTCATAGGGGAGAGCGGGGCAAAATGGCACACCGGGGCAAAACGGGATGATGGGACAAAACGCAATTCTCCAATAACTTTGAGATGGTGGCGATGGTGGTACGTGGGGCAAAACGGGCTTAAAAATCCGGATGTATCGTTGGGACAAAATGGGGCATCCAAAAATGATTGGATAATTGAGTTTTGCCCTCACAGTCCCGTGTTGCCCTGCTGTGCCATTTTGCCCTGGTCTCCCCTACATTTACGTTATTGAATACCCAGGAAAAAGTTTTAAAAAAGTATCGTAGTGGTCAACATCGCTACCTAACTTCTTCGAACTCTCCGACTATTGGGTCGCGTATTGGGTGATGATAAATTAAATCTGCATAGGAGTCTCCGGCGACCGGGACGACTCCGAGTATTGGTACGGTCACTTACACTCGGTTTTTATCTTCCGAGCTACAAATTCTCAAGTCCGGTCCTCGAGGCTAAATATTGTTAATTTTTTTTAATCCTCAGCTTCACTTAATTATAAATTTATCTGTTATTAATTTTTTACCGTCAATCCGGCGAATCCTGCGGCTTCGCCGTCGTTCGACGAAACGAGCGGGAGACGCGAGAACGGCTGAAAGGGGTACGCCGGTCCGTAGCACCGCGGAGGGCCGGTGATAACAATAATAATGATAACACGCCACCCCCGCCCCCCGGTCGCGGGGGGTAGTTGTATCACGGGTAGGCGGAGCCAGAGTGGCGCCTCGTCGAGAGCCGTACCGAGGCCGAGCCAACTAACTGGATAGGTATGGTCCGTATGCTTGTGTGCAGGGCGCGGAAGGTACGGAGAGGTAGAGGATGCGCGGGGTTGAATCGCGAAGAGCGGCGGCGCGAGAACTCGCGCTGCTAAGCTCACCGCGACCCTGGACACCGTTAAACCACCCCCACGGCTCGCTATTCGGGGCCTCGCCGCGGGGCTCGACGTTTTTTTTTTTTTTGTCGTTCGCAACAGAGCGATGAGATTCCGTCGGTTCAACGAACAAAAAATAAAACGTCGGTATGCCTGCGAAAAAAAAAAATTGGGCAAATGGGGACAAAAATGTGAATATCGAGGGAATTGGATGGGAACAAAAGTGGTGAATGTGACCCGTCCCGATTAACGCGCACATCAATTATGTATGGACCGAGCCATATTGATCACTTTAAAAACATGTCCCTATATAAAATATATCAATTATATCTAACCTATAGATGAGTTATATATTTTGCATTGGGATCTGTATTTTTTTTTTTTTCTTTTCAAATCTTAATAATTCATAGCTACGAATTTACTTTGTCGGTGTCGAGAATCATTTTCGAGACAATTGATTTTTGAAGAGCACTGAACGTTAAATCGCGTCGGACCTTCTTAGGGTCGAATTTTAAGTTCAACGAAGCTCGGCCCGAACTTCGTTGCGTGCTTAAGATGTATGTTAAGTGCGAACTTAAAATATATATTAAGTGCGAAGTTAAGATCGATATTAAGTGCGAAGTTAAGATCTATATTAAGTGCGAAGTTAAGATCTATATTAAGTGGGAACTTAAGATCTATATTAAGTGCGAACTTAAGATCTATGTTAAGTTCGAGGTTGATTTCGTGCTTGAGTTTGCACTCAAATTCAATTGCAGTTCGAGTTCGAAATTGACTTCGAACGTTAATGCTTTTTCGACCTAGAATCTACATCTGGATCCCGAATGCGGTTACCTTCGATGACACTATACTATCATGGATAAGTGATCTGGCAGGAGAATTTCTTGAAACCGTTTCTATGGAATGCTGATTGTTCTCCTCAATAACACGATGAATGGTTGTGAACATGGATGGAAAACGATACGTGGGGGGCGATAAGATTTTTTTTCATATCTTATCGCTTCTTAATAGTTTGAACTAAGGATCGATCTTAAGTTCGAACTTACGATCGAATTTGAGTTCAGACTTAAGTTCGAATTTGCGTTCAAACTTTCAAACCCTTCAAACTGATGTTCGACCTTAAGTTCGAAGTTAAGATTGATTTTAAGCACGCAATGAAGTTCGGGCCGAACTTCGATCGTAAGTCCGAGCTTAAGGCAGATCGTAAACACGTAATGAAATTCGGGTCGAACTTTCATCTTAAGTTCCATCTCCGGAGCGATCTTACGTTCAGGCTAACGTTTAAAAATGCAACCCTTGGGCCGTAAAGATTTGTTCGAACGGTATATCGAGATATGGAAGTTATATTCTAACGGGGACTTGAAAGGCAACGGAAAAAATCACGCGTAGCTGTCGCGCATTGCAGGGGTAGGCAGGGCAGGGCCACGGACAGAACAGAACATAGCGGAAAAGAGAAGACGACTAACGAGATCATCGCGGTAGATCGCACGCGCCTTCGCGCAGGGGGCTAAACCGTTAACGATATCACTCGTCAATCACGCTGATGACTGGTGACTGATGGCAACTGCGATGCGAGACACGAGAGAAAGAGTGATGTACAAGGTACAGAAACGCGATTCGAGAGGAAAACGAAGCGGAAGGAGTTACGTGGCGTAATACCGCGAAACCCGATCAAATCGGTTCTTTAACGCTGTAACCGAGGGTTCGAAGAGACGTGGAACGGTGACGCGCATCGGAACGAGGGAGAAAAGCCGAAACGACGCTTGCATGAACGGCCGCGAATTAAATCGTCTGATACTGCTGCTGCTGCTGCTCTGATTCCAGCGCGAACGCCCAAAGTGTAATTCACTACTTTTCGACACCGACGGTCGAGAAACGAACTCGCACTTTTTTTTATCATTTGTTTACAATAATTTAATTTTTTTTTTGTTTTGGACCGACGCAGTCATCGATTAGATATTGCACAATTTGAGAGTATTTTTTTTTTTTTTGCAGTTCTCTGATAAAGACACTTTTACACTGATAGAAATAGTACATCGTACTATATAAGTAAAAATAGTTAGTAGCTAAAAATTAAAAATATTAGGTTTATAAAATCGTATTTCTGTAGGTGTATGTTTTTTAAAATTAAATCTGCCATAATTTAGTACATTTTTCTATCCAACGAAGAGTAATTCACTACTTTTCGACACCGACCGTCAAGAAAGGAACTCACATATTTTCATTGTCATTTGTTTGCAATAATTTAAGTTTTTTTGGACCGACGCGGTCACCCATTAGATAGTGCACAATTTGAGACTATGTTTTTCAGGTCTGAGATAAAGATACTTTTACACTGATAAAAATAGTACATCGTTCTAAATAAGTAAAAATGGTCAGTGGCTAATAAATAAAAATATTAGATTTATAAAATCGTATCTCTATAGGTGTACGATTTTTTCAAATTAAACCTGCCACATTCTAATGAATTTCTCTATCCAACAAAGTGTAATTCACTACCATTTAACACCGACAGTCAACAAACGATCTCGCCAATTTTTATCATCATTTGTTTGCAATATTTATTAATTTATTTATGCTTGCATCTTAGATAAAGACACTTCCACACCGATAAAAATACCGCATCCTAAAATCAAAGTAAAAACAGTTAGTACAAAAAAAAATATATATATATATTAACTTGGAAAAATCTTAGCCCTTTCGGTCTACGATCAAGATTAACTCTGCCGTAATCGAGTGAACCTTTACGTCCGAAAAATTGTCGAAATATGTAAAAATCCATTCGTATACTGTAGTGAATATCGTCGTCGATGGCTCGAGTCAAAGGGATAGGAGACTGCTCGACCCCCGCAAGCCTCGAGTCTCGTTTGTCGAAACTCCAGGGTGCTTCACCCCCCCCCCCCCCCCCCCATTTAATCTATGTCTATCTCTCCCATACTTTCCTTCCTCTCTTAAATCTCGTATAGTCTAGCTCCGGAGCACAGTGTGCTCGGGTTTCGTTCCACTTAAACCGGGGAAAAACCGCAGGAGCGTATAGTGTGGCAACCCGAAGCTGTTTGACTTAATTTTACGATGAGAGAGGGACACTCCGCCCAGCGACAACGGGAGGCCGCGAGAGCGAACCGCGCAGTTCGCGACGATCCAAGGGTTCGTCGACGGGAGGAGAAACAGCTCAGAGAAAAACAGAGAATTTCATCCCGAGAGAGCGAGAGGGAGACGCGGAGATAAAACGACCCGGAGAGCCGCAAGACGGATAAAAATTATCCCTTCAAAGTCGCGAAGAAGCGCCGTAAAAGTGTAGTTAAGCCAGCGAGAAAATCGTCCCCCATCATCAACGTGGCGTGGCCTCGAGGAAGCTCGCCGGGCGCGGTAATAACTATAATTGGTAAATAATCCGAGGCATCAGCTACGTCTGACGAAACTCCCCCGACCCGTCGCGGTCGATTCTGGCGGTGGATTCGCGGGACAAAATTAACGCGTGAATGAGGCTCAGAAACTTACCTCGTTCATTTTTATACCCTCGTTTCTATTAATATAAAAAAAAATTAAATTATTTATTGGGTGGTGCCCCGAGTCGAGCAGATTCGTTCGCGGTCGGTACTCGGATGGGTGACCGCTCAGCCTTAAGTGCAAAAATACCGGAGAATCGGGAGAATAGGGTCATCTGTAACGGCACGGGTTTTCCGTAGTTTCCGCGTGTGCCCGGCAAATGCGGTACAGTGCAGCTAAGTCGGCTACGGATGCGCTGGAACAAGGTGGCCGTTTTTTCGCCGGAAAAGAATTCCCTGACTTTTCCCTAACCAAACTTCTAACGACTTCTATTTTTTTAAATTCATTATACGAATGAAAATGCCTCATTATTGTACTAATGTTTACTTGTTGTAAAAATCCCCTGTCTTTTCCATAACCAAACTTCTAACGACTTCTATTTTTTTAAATTAATTATGCGAATGAAAATGCCTCATTATTTTACTAATGTTTAATTGTATTCCTTTTCAAAAATTGTCTCCATTTTTTTTTTTTTTTCAAAACTATCTATCATGTACTTTTTATTTATGTATAGAAGACTCAGCCGAAAATTGACTTTTTCCCTGACCAATTTTGAAATTCCTCGACTTTTCCCTAATTCCCTGACGAACTTTTTTCCCTGACTTTTCCCGATTTTTCCGGTTTTCTCAGACTGCGTCCACCATGTGGAAGTTCGGTAGCTCAGCTGAGTGCGAGTAGGGAGTGTTGGGGCGAATCGGGATGGGGTTTCGTAAAAACCCAAACCGGCTCTACGGTGGAAATGGAACAATAAAATAGAAATAATAAATAAATAAATAAAATTGTTGGGACGAAAATTGTCCGGCTTCGAGGGGGGTTTGAGCGGAAATACCGGGGCGGATTAGAGACGGAGGGAGGGTTGTACAGGCGATTGGAAAAATCTCGTCTCGCATCGAGGAGACACAGAGAGATTATTCCGATCGAAGGGACACGGCGGTGAGTGAGGAGAAGTATCGAAACCACGAGAAAATAAGTTGAAAAAAAAAAACTAAAAATAAAAATAAGAATTTCGGAGACCGCAGAGAAAGAGACGAAAGCGACAGTCGAAGACGGGACATCGGGACGACGGGTTGGTTGGGTTCCTCGGGAGAGATATATAGCGCACCGCATCGTATAAGAGAGAAAGGGGATTTCGCGGAATCCCCGGAATTGAAAGAGAGATCTCCGGTGAAAGAGTAGCGGAGGGTTAGGGCTTTTCGTCCCGAGTGCGACGGGCCAGGGAGGGAACTCTCGCGCGGTAACAAGAAGACGAATGCCGCGGAGCGGGCAAACTTGACTGGGCCGGGTCAGGGGGGAGCTTGCATTGTCCGAAAGCGGGAACAATCCTGGACTCATGAGAATCCCGTGCAGCGACGGAATAGAAATCCAACGAGAACGACCGAACGCACACTCAGAAAAAAGTTTATTTCAATCAAAGAAAATTTATTAAGGACGAAGAAAAATATTTATTTGGTTCCTAATGGAGAATTTATTAATTTCTAATATATTTTTTATTTGTTTGATGGTATTATTCTTATTATTGAACTAGCGATCGGGCGCTTCGCGCCCGATGCTAGGTTCGATTATTTATGTTATTTATTGTTGAGAGATTAATACAAATGCTGCAGTGAAGCAATCCTATGGAAATGCATTCGCTGGGGTAGTTCAATATTTTCAAATGTCATAACGTGACAGCTCGTTTGGAAAACAGCTTCTTCTTAAGGAACCGAATCGCAGTTTCGATTCGAATTTCGAATTCCACTCTCGTGTGCTTTATGGGATTTTCGGATTTCACTCCCATATGAACGACGAAATCTCGAGAATATAACATATGGGATTGATTTATGATTTTCGAATTCCACTCCTGTGTGCTATATGGGATTTGGGTTTTTGGAAATTCACTCCCATACGCTATGAACGCCAAAATCTCGAGAATGTAGCATAGGTGATTGATTTAGGATTTCCGGATTTTTTTATTTCCGTGCTAATGGGAGTTGGGTTTTTCGAAATTCAGTCAGAACTTTCAGAACTGTCACAAATGTCACAGGGATTGGTCGAAATCAACTGACTACGAAAAACATTTGACTACCTACAGACATCGACCCCAAGAGGTTAGATTCAAAATGTGTCAACCTTGCGCTTGAAAAATGTGATTCCCGATGAAAAAACGAGATTTTCAAACTGGAAATGACGCATTTCTGGTGTGACGTCACCGCCGGTCAAAAACCAAGATTCAACAACCGGAAGTGACAACTTTGCAATGGGCGCTACCGGACTTTGGCGCGAATAAACATTCATTTAAAATCACAAACCTTTGAAAACATTTTTTTACTTATACCAAAGTAAAGCCGTTCTTTGAATCTAATGGCGATTTTCTTAAGGCAAGTAAACATTTCTTTTATCTTAATAAACGTCATTTGGAGACCGAAATTTATTTGATTTTAATAAATCTTCTTTCTGTGTGCAATGGACTATGGAGAGTAGAGACAAAAAAAAAACAACGAGAAAGAAAGGATGAAGAAAAAAGGAGGAAGATAAGAGGACGAAGAGGAAGCTGAAGAGAGAAGGAAAAAACACCTGATATTTATGGTCCAGCTGATCCGAGTCCGGATCTACGAGCGTGCTCTCCTCTCCTCCCTCGGAGATCGGATCTCACTAAATCACGGCGAGCTCGACTGGCATCGATGGTCTCCGTGTACGCCTAGGAAGGAACTGCCTGTGTTTTCTTACCCCTCGCGGAAAGCGGCGGCGTCCAAGATCGGCGGAGGGCTGTGCAATGGTCCAGCATCCGCAGGCGCGCCTCCGGGCGAGAGCTAAAAGAATCCGGTTGCTTTTTCTTCCCTACGTTCACGGAAAGTTCCTCGACTCCTTCCGTGGCGTATCGAGGCGAAGGGAGAAAAATAGAAAAGTGCAGCAATAAAGAAGAAGAGGCTCTGTGTAGGCGGCTTGTACCGTGGGCAAAGAAGACACGCGGAAGCTTGGGGTGGAGGATGAAGAGAGCCGGAAGGGTCAATTCTATGTCGATGCCCGAAGACGTACGACGCTATATCCTCATGCATGGTTTGTTCCTAAATATATATATATATATATAGATATATATATAGATACATATATATATAGATGTATATATATATAAAATGAAACTATCGTATAACTCAGGCGGGAGAGGAATATTTAGTCGGCATTGAACGGAGGTTCGAGGTTCGGGATAACAAGAAAGGAGAGTTGCCGAGCGGGAAGAGATTTGTGAGCTATCAACTGATTGCCAATAATTTCTCGTACGCCTCGGCGGTTTGGTCGTCTCACTGGATCCCCGTTCTGCCTTCCGTTACACTGTCGCGGTATGCAGATGCGTTGTTGAAACTGCTCGGTTAATGAACGAAAAAGTTTTGGACATTCGACGGACACTTTTTTTTGGTCCATTGAGTAGTTCGGAAAATGTGCAAACTGTTTTTATCACGCGCACCGACTAGGCTACCTTGATGAAACTCGAGTACAATACGAAAAGTAAACGAAATGTAAATATGGAAATGTTACACGAACAGTCGATAAAATGAAAATACGGAAATGTTACACGAACAGACAATAAAATGAAAATACGGAAATGTTACACGAACAGTAAATAAAATGGAAATCCAGAAAGTGACCGCAAAGGTAACTTGTTCGCATGGTGGGAAGATTTAAGTCACGTCACGATCCCATGTGCAATCGTGTTTCCCGATTAGGTCAAAGCCGATCTGATGTCCCGGAGAGAAACGAAATCAGCTCGCACCCTTCGGTTCGATGGGGAGCTCGATTGCGCGTCTCGCTTACCAAATATCCGCTCCCTTTCTGCCCTCACGTTCGTCTTAATTGGTGTCACTGGCTATGTAGTCGATAATTTTGATCGCGGTCCGAGCAGATGAACTTTTTCTATTACATAGAAAATCCGTATCAGGAACTGCACTGAGAAAAAAAATTTATTGGTACAACATGATTTTTGATACCGTAACAAATTTAGTTTGTCAGTATCCGGATAACAAAACCAGCTTATCGTTAAAACCATAGCGAAATTGTTAGTTTGGAGCGATTTTCTACCGCAACAAAATAGCCTCTGTTGCTGTAACAAAAAAATTTGTTATATGCCCGAGTGGGGCGCGTATGTGTGCCAACAACTACGACGAGCTCGAGACGTTCGAAAATAGTTTTTGGCGATTACCATCTGAAAGAATTTTTTTTAGCTATTACAGCATTAAAAAATAATTCAAACACGCCGAAGGTCTCTATACGATATCGGGCGAAGTTCTCGTAAAAGTTAAATAAAAAAACAAAGCTTCCTCTATGAGGAAGCAAAAATGAAGATTCGGGAGGAACGTATTCAGATCGAGGGTGTCAAACGCTAGAAACGACGTATCTGGTGCACGCAGTCTCGCCAATAGTCACATAGGCATCGATAGATAAGTTCAGAGGGTGTTCATCGTCACGGGAGGAACTAACAAGTCAGGGAAGTGCGGGGCGAGATTTGATCTGATTAGTGAGAGTATCGATCCCCATCGTTGACGAGCCGATGGACTGACTGGGTCAGGGTGACAGCCTTCGGGGGACCCTTTGCTGTTCCGTAATACCAGTACTAGTAGACAGTAAAATATAATCAAGTAAAATCGGAATACGAAATAATTTTGTCAAATAAGTGACTGACTCGTTTGTTAAGGCTTGAATATAGAAACCTGTCCTTTCATTTCCCATCTCATCAACAATTTTAGTATGTACTTTTGTTTGTCAAACTAGAACCGGATGGATGCGACCGGAAAATTCACAAATAAAAGGTTTTGTTACCGCGTACAGGCATAAAGTATAACAGAACTCGATTCTTCTTTTTTAGCGCAGTCGTCTTGAAATCGTTGGGCTAAAATCATACACGGTTTAGACAGCAATGTCAGATGTACGTAAAATTATTGCAATCTACTTCCCCGCTTAAAAACAACAAACTAATATGCTGTAAAAATTTAAGGAAATACGTCACAGATCGCCGTATCTTAACTGTGGGGGGGTGGTGGTGGGGGGGCGTATTGCTAGCAGCGTTTGAGGCCAAGATATCTATTCATATACAAGTTCGAAGCTCCTTCAACTCGCAATACCTTCGAAAATCTATGGGCACAACTCGATTTTATTTTTTTAATGTGTCCATAATAATTTTGTTTTGGCAAAAAAAAATCTACTACACTAGACCGCAACTATATATTAAGAAAAAAAAAATGTTGTTTTCAAGCGGCACCATATGCAGCTCATGCTAATTGACCCAATTTCAAACTCATGTATCTCGGAATCCATGTGGCGAAAAAATTATTAGACATTCTTTTTAAAAAACCTTATTCATTGCATTGTAACACATGTGATTTTTAGTTCCAAAAGCAGAAAAGTCGTGTGACATATTTCCTCAAATATATCAAAAGTCACAATTTTAACATAGAAGGGAAGTGTCCATCTTTAACGCCGGTCATGTGGAAGGAAACCGCAAAATGCAACCAGCCCATGCGACATTTATCCTCCCGACTGACCCGTTCCATGCGAAAAACATTGTCACCGTACGGGAACGAAAGAGAGGGTTAAAAAAAAAGAAAAAGCAGTCCGAGCCATTAGAGCCGGTTATCGACCTTGCTCAAAGCTCCGAATCGATCGTCTTCGCGTCTGGGTCAGGGTGGCCTTGTCCCTGGAATCGCTCTTCTCGTCGTCCTCGTCGCCGTTGGAGTCTTCGTCGTAGCACACTTCCCCATCAACCCCTTCCGTACGTTCACCGGTTCATCGGATGAATGTGCGGAGTCTGCGTGTCTGCGGATTCTTGCACCTGTTTGTGTGTCAGTCAGCACGTAGGTGGGCAAAGAGATGGATAGACGGATAGAGAGGGGAGCGGAGAGGGAGAACTTTAGTCCGGAGGTTTAGTGGTATAGTAGAGTAGGATACGAATGTAACCTACGTGCCGCGTCATCAGTCGGGGAGGAAGAGAGGACAAGGACGCGGCGAGAGGGTGCGCGTCGACGGTGAACCTACGTCGTCATCAGAAGTGAAAGATGCTGGCGTCGACCGAATCTTCCCTTTCTCCGGGCTTCGATGCGCGATCCCGGCGAGAGTAAACGTGACGTCACATCCCGGAAAACCTCCTCGGCGACTTAAAGCTGCCGGACGAAATTCGATCGGTGTTCGATCGGGTTCATTGATACAATCGGGCGATGTAAACATTACGATAAGCGTTATCGTCGATGTAACGGTAGCGTTACAGAGCTCGGGTCGCTAGCCCGGTCTTTCGTCGGATTACCGTCTTTTGTTTTTATCTCGTCGAGACTCATTGACCGATCGCATTGAGGGAAGACGAGAAGAGACTTTAGGCAGCTACCGCGTGGCAGACTAGTGAAACGAGTGCTACATTTTTACAATTGTTTATTAGGGTGGTCCTTGAATTGGAGTTTTTCTTTTATTTTCTGGGGACCACGCCGTATTATCTTGAGGTATAAAATAAAAATGGGATGTGCGAAGCATGTTCGAAATTAATGCATTTTTAGAGGTTTTCAACAAAGTTTTCGACAATTGTAGCGAATAGTTACAAAATGTTGTAGAAAGTGAAAAATCGCCGCGGAAAAATAACCGAATATTTCATTTGGAAAGATGTGTTTGTTGTAACAAAAGTTAAATGAGAAAAACCGAAGGTTTGTCGTTTCTGGTAAAAGGAGACGACAAATTCCTGCAATTGTCAAAAAGTCTAAGACATCTCTATCGACGAACGAATGAAACATTTTATTTACCTAATTTTCTTCAACAGCTGAAAAAAGAGTTTCGTTCGTTCGTCGATCGAAATATTTTATACTTTTTAACCGCAGGAATTTGTCGACTCCCTTTACCAGAAACGACAAATCTTCGGTTTTTTATGTAAATTTTGTTACAACAAACATATCTTTTCAAATAAAACATCCTCTTATTTTTGCGCTGCGAATTTTCACCTTCTACAACTTTTTTACACCATAGCTATATTTGTCAAAAACTTTGTTTTTTTAGCCCTCGATAGCGACCTCTAAAAATTCTTCGATTTCATAGGGATTTCGTAGAGTTCTTTCTTATTCGTTGTAATACGGAAGTGCTGGGTGGCTCCAAGGAAATTACATGCAAAGTAATTATCAATGGGTAAAAAATATTAACTTTTTGTACTCAAAAGTCTCGGCATTCGTTTTCCACGTCCCGGAGGTGAATCCCGAAAATTTCGTTCATTTTTGCTGTCTGGAAGACAAGATAAACGGTAAAATCGGTGAATACGGCCCACCCGTATATATCGATAGCGAATCAATGATACACCGGGCCATATTTACCATTTTTTTACCCTATCGAAGCTACCGAACAATTTTCTTGCGAGAGTCTTCTGCGTTCCGTAATTCATTCAGCGTACAGTGCCATGTAATCTGATACTTAGTAAAAAAAAAAAAAAAAAAAAAAAAAAATGAATGCTAGTAAAAGATATCGAACTCTCGTTCTCTCCCTTGAAATTCAACAAAGGAAAAATGTCCCGCGTGTTGTTCGTCCGCGAGCTCTTGGCGAGCCAAGGAACTCGATACTCTCTTAATAACTCCGAGATTATCACACGGCGCGTATCATCTCGCTGCGTTACATTATATGCAGCTGTTTATCCACAACGCCTGAGATAAGGCGATTTTGATACTATGTCCAGGGAGCCGACTCCACGTTACTCTTACGGTTATCGCTCGTTAACTCCGCTATGCAAAACACTCAGACGAAACAAACACGTGTCGACGTACAGAGAACAATATCGCTATTCTAGGACCTCCGTGAAGGTGCCAGCTCGTCGACCGCCACTGCGTCGATAATGGTAGATTAAAAATTATAATCAACAAAAATTGTACACCCACCGCTGAGAAGCGGAAGGGCGTATCCCAAATCGTTTTACACGTGGGATGCTGCGGAAAAAAACCATTCTGTTTCTTACCAGCTGATCTATTTTTTGTCGTTTCTGGCACGGCTTTTTTATTTTTTTAATACAAAAAAGTCAAAAATCCGCCGTGAAGGTCCCAGACTCTCGACGGCCACTGAGTCCATTATGGTAGATCAAAAATTATAATCGACAAAAATTGTGTGGAAAATGTTGCGGTAAAAACTTATTATTCTGTATCTTACTAGCTGATTTATATTTTTTCGCTTCTGGCGTGGCTTTTAGATTAAAAAAAAAAAAAAAAAAATCAAAAAGCCGCCAAGAAGGTCCCAGACTCTCGATAGCCACTGAGTTGATAATGGTAAATTAAAAATTATAATCGACAAAAATTGTATACCAACCGCTGAGAAGCGGAAGGGCGTATGCCAAATCGTTTTACACGTGGGATGCTGCGGAAAAAACTTATTCTGTTTCTTACCAGCTAATATATTTTTTTTCGCTTCTGGCGCGGCTTTTTGATTCTTTTAACACATAAAAAATCAAAAAGCCTCTCGATGGCCACAGAGTCGATAATGGTAGATTAAAAATAATAATCGACTAAAATTGTATACCAACCGCTGAGAAGCGGAAGGGCGTATACTAAATCGTTTTACACGTGGGATGCTGCGGAAAAAACTTATTCTGTTTCCTACCAGCTGATATATATTTTTTCGCTTCTGGCGCGGCTTTTAGCTTTATTGGTATAAAAATAGCCAGTAAATCGATAAGCCTTGCGTAAAAAAAATGTGTGTAAAGATTTATAAATAAAATCTTCCGAATTAAATATCTCCATGTATGTCCGTTCGCGCTGAGCACGTATCCGATAGGAGGTTTGGCTCAGAGTCAAGCGAGGGACCTCAACGATCGCCAGGAACGATTCATTTTTTTTTTTTTTCGTTGTTTTTTCTCCGCGAACAGTTTCCAAGTGAGATCCGTCGCGTGTACTTTATAAATCGATGCCACGTCACAGATGTCCGCAGGCCGTTCCCGTACGAAGTACGAGCGTAGGTTGCGTCGTTGCGGAAGGGCGCGCAGTGCGAGATAGAGATAGGCCACGATGACAGCGTGACTTGACAATAAAGCCAAGCCGTCTCCGCGGTCGTCCCACACCTCGGTCGGCGAAAGCCGGACACTTTCCGTGAGCAGTTTCCTTTTTTTGCGAATCCTAAAGCGCACTCGGTGGTCGTTATGTGCCAGTGGAGTAAAGGCTTTTCGCAAGCGTAAGGCAAACGGCCCAGTTTGTGACAATTTCAGACCAGCGGTGTGGGTTTTCTATTAATTACGAACGCGTGACATTGTCAAACTGAAAATGAACTGTCTCAACACATGCCTTAAAACCTTCTGAATGAAATTCACCTATTGGCGAAGTCAAATAATCGAAAAATGTTATAATAATTTTTATATCATTATAACATTATATTACACTATATAACATTATATAACATTATATAACATTATAAATTATATAATATTGATTTATGTAACTCATGTATGAAAAGTGCTACTTTCCGTGGCTGCCGAGAGTGGCGTAAGTGGCGCTTTGCAGCCATGGGTTTGGAAAATGCCCGGCGCATGCGCAGATCGGATCCTTTGCGTGTGATTTACTTTTGCGTGCGATTTCTGGAATTTATTGCACGCTGCACGTACTTTATGCACGCTGGCTCTACAGCGCCACAATCAGCAGGCACGGAGTAGCACTTCTTCTGCATTCGTTACAAAAAATATTATGCGATAATGATGCGGTGTAGCGTACATCATACGCGGACTGTGAAGTAAGTCACACTTCACAGCGTGCGTATAAATTTCACTTTACCGCACTTGTATCGCAAAGTACATGTCCCAGTTTGTGACCCTCGCGTGTACCCGGTTTCTGACACTCATGCCGCAGTTTATGAACCCTGCGCGAGCCTTGGCTTCTGACACTCACGCAACAGTTGCTTACCCAGTTTTTGACACTTCGTAATGGCAATTTAAACGGATCTAATTGCATTTCTTATGTAATTTTGGTATCAAGTTTCAGGTAGAAACAATAAAAAAGATTAAATTGGCTCAAAGGTATTATAATTTCATTAGATGTGCAGAAAAATCGAGGGTCAGAAACCGCGGCTTAAACTTAATTTAACTAAACAACTGAACAAAAGTACCATTTTTTTCCTTCACATCAATGAAGTAATTCTCGCTGAATATTGTGATATAAGTTTCATGTGGTTGAATATTTACCTAAGATTGAAAATGCACTATTCTGCAACTGCGGAAGGTAGTGAGCTCCGTCTAGCAATGGTTTTCCGAGCCGATTGAAGTGCAAGTCGCACCATTCGCGGATAAATTTAATTACTAAACATTTAATTTAAAAACTATGTGTGTCGCCAAAATAAACAACATGTAACGCTTTTTAATTGGCCAGTAATCTAGTTGATTTTTGACGAAAACTGGATTTACAGCAGACAAAAATGTGCCGTCGGGTTCACAAACTGGACCCTTTACCTTACTGGATCCGACGCCTAATAACGAGGGCTCCGGTGAAAGCGGCCGGGAAGACCGAGTCTCGACCATGAGCGAAATAAGCACGGGAAGAAGGACCTGTTGGCACGGGGAGAGCGATCAGTCAATCTGTCGCTTCCGTAACCCGAGCGCGAACTCCCATTTCTCTCTTGCTCACGGACTCGCCGAGGAAGCACGCGATACCCGGGGCGAGGGTTCTCCTGTCTCGGAGAATAGGGTCGCGGAGAGATCCTATTGTCTGGCAACCCCCTGACGCGTACCGAGTCGCTTAAATCCTCGTTACCGCTTCATCCACCTACAAGTGTATATACACCCTGGCTGCGGTTCGGTATGCCCACCTCAGAGACTCGATCGAAGTTTGTACTTCGAGGAAGATTTTTTTTTTTCATTCGTCGATTAGGCATTCATTGTAAGGCACAGTAGCTTGATTTTCAACTGCTTCGCGGATGTTCCATTGCATTCATTGTTGACGAGATTTTGTTTTATTTATTTTTTTTACTCATTGATTAGGCAATTATTGTAGGGCACAGTAGCTGGATTTTTAACTGCTTCGCGGATGTTCCATTGCATTCATTATCGGCGAGATTTTGTTTTATTTATTTTTTTGATCATTGATTATGCAATTATTGTAAGGCACAGTAACTGGATTTTTAACGGCTTGGTGGATGTTTTATTGCATTCATTATCGGCAAGATTTTGTTTTATTTGTATTTTTTTGATCACTGATTAGGCATTTGAATGGATTCGTTATCGGTAAGGTTTTTTCATTTTTTAATTTTTTTCGATCATCGATTAGGCAATTATTGTAAGGCACAGCAGCTGGACATTTAATTACTTTGCCGATGTTCCATTGGATTCGTTATCGGCAGCTCTTAATTTTTTTTTTTTTTTTTACATCTTTGTTTCGACGATGAGGGAAAGGGGAATATCGCATGGAGCGAAAACCGGAGAGGTCCAAGTTTGTTGGTGCATACAGGATGGAAGGAGACAGCCCAACGTTGCCTGGCTGGTTCGTTGCTCGTGTGCTTGGCTGACTCGGATCGGCCGTAGTGCGAAATGCTGAGCTTGCAAGTTGCACGTTGAAGCAGCAGTGGCGAGAACCGCAGTGGCGAAACTGTACGCGCTGAATATCGTTCGCCCGCTAACCGGAACTTTCCGTTCCGAGCTGCGGCCTCACGTTACACTCTAGCTTCGGTTTTCTCCCTTCTCGCCGACTCTACGCTTTGTAGTCTGTTCGGATGGTTTAATTTTCTTCCATTTATTATATTGTATTCTATTTAAAAAAATGCTGCGTACCTGCGAAAAACAATGGAATTCGCGCGGGATCGAAAGGGCAAGAATTGATCAGAATTAATCGAAGATATGTATTCGAAATTGTCGTTGATGACATTTTTTTTTTATTATAATAATAGGTATAATTCATTTTATGTACACATTTATAACGGGAATTAAAACATCTTTGGGTCGTGTCTGTCGGATAAAATGTTCGGTGATATTGCAACGCGAAAACGAGGAGAGTTTCGCTCGTCAACTCTCGCAGACACGACGAAAAACAATAATATTATAATATGTGTAGGTACATTATGTATAGGAATAACGAAGCCGCTTCGCACAACCGTCTTGAACAAAAATGGCATGATTTTTACGATGAATAATAATAATAATAATAATAATAACAATAATAATAATGATAAACGACTATCAAAATAAGAACAATCGACTGGAGAAAAAAAAAAGAAATAAAACGATCTGCCCAAAAAAAAAACATTGTTATCGCCTAATATTACGCGTTGTAAAGTAATAAACAATTTGTGCCTTTCGTACGACCTAACAAAGATAATCATGATTTCTTTTTTTTTTCTTTTTTATGCAAAATAATCGAATAACCCAGAATTGAGAGAGAGAGATTGCCTTAAAGCTAAGTTTCGTTTTTGCGCTACGACAATGTTTCATTTTTTTTTTTTTTTATTTCATCATTCGCTCCGTTGACGATAAAATACCATTCTTCGATTCGTTTGTATGTCTCTTGGCGTCGCCCAGCGGGACCGAGTTTAACTCGCATCCGTCATACAACCTCTGCATGCTCTATTTTCCAATTGTTTTTTTTGTTAAATTTATTTATAATTCGATTTAGCCTAGTGATACTTGAGATCATTGCCGCGACGATCCGAGGAGGAGGACGAGAGACCCTCGCGAGTGCGAGAAATAGAGCTGATTTTTATTGTGATTTTTATTACCAGTTCGCCATTTAAAAAATGTTCCCAGAATTTTTTTAAAAATCCTATCTTAAAAGTCATTTGTCCTCACACGGGCTTCAATCGAAAATTCTATCAGCAACACCATAAAAAAAAAAAAAAAAAAAAAAAACGCTATTACTCATTCGACCTCGCTCGCCCCCTCCCCGAAGTCCTCGGTCAACACGATTTAATATATCTACAGTTCTGGACTATTGCACCGTCGTTCATCGCGAGCCAACATAACATCCACGCGTCCCATAGCTTCGGCTCTTCCCGTTTCTCCATTCTCGTCCTCGTTGCACACAAAAAAATATTGCACTTACTCACCGTGCGCTGGAAGTGCCGTTGACGGAAGATAGCGAGCCGGGTGAATCGGCACGAAGTATCGGCACCGTCTCTCTATTTTCTCCCGGGCGATTCCGCGGACACCGTCACAGGACACTCCGCAGTTCCTCGAATCGGCGAACGAGCGATTGAATTTTTTTTTTTTTAGATATATTTTTTCAATTATTCGATTCAAGTCCAGCAAGTCCCTCCACGGCGTTGTCTGTGTCACAGATAAACCTCGGGACTCGCCGGTGCGGGTTGATGTTGCTGGTGCGCTTGCTGTTGATGCTGTTGCTGTTGTTGCTGCTGCTGAGGCGGAGGCTGCGGCGCTTGCGCAGGTGGCTGATGGTTGCCGTGGCCGTGGCCGTTGTGATGATGACTCTGCTTCATCCTCAGGATCTCGCACCTCTGCTTGTAGAGGTCCCGCTCCTGCTGGACCCGCGAGAGCTCGTTCTTGAGACGCTGCAGGTCGCTCTGGAGATTCCTGTTTGTCGTCTCCAGATCGTGTCGCTGCTGCAGCCGCTTGCTCCGACAGTTTTGGGCGTATCCGCGATTCTTCAGGGTCCGCCGCTTCTGCTTCAATCTCACGACCTTCGCACACGATACAATGAGACGTTTAGAGGAGGTGCGAGTCTTTGACTGCGGTAGGGCGTGCATTTAATTTATGGGGAATGGCAGGTACATTTAATGGAGGTCCAGGAATCTCGACCATGGTCGGTAAACGTTGATTTTACCATTTCTTCCTTTATGTGACGAATAGGGTTTCTCTTGAGGAAAGAACGAAGGGTTGAAGTAATCGTCGAGCATCCTGGACGGGACATTTTATTTTCGATGGAGACTTTTTGGTTTATTTTTTTTTTATCGTGTCGAACGATCGACGAGAGAATCAGTGAATTGACATTGCGCATAGAAAAATTTATTTTGTGTTACCATCTCGTGCGGCAGACGGTAAAAAAGATTTGTACATTTAACAAACCTTTTTTTCCGCGAACGTCGGCAATTATTTTGTAGTTAATTTCACAAAAAATATATGTAGAATGGACAAGATTTTTTTTGTGAAATTGACATGAAAAGAATTCGTTTGTGGACAAGAAACGTTGGTACCTTTTTTTACTATGTACGGAAAGGCAAGAGCATTTAGTAAACCTGTTGTCCACGAGTCTCGACGGTGGGAAAATCAACGGG
The DNA here is from genome assembly GCA_958510785.1 of Exephanes ischioxanthus. Taxonomy (NCBI): domain Eukaryota; kingdom Metazoa; phylum Arthropoda; class Insecta; order Hymenoptera; family Ichneumonidae; genus Exephanes; species Exephanes ischioxanthus. Next base: position 19,302,518 of record OY294019.1, read on the forward strand.
AAAATCAATGGCGAAATCCAACGGGACCGAATATAGTCGGTCCCGTTGATTGTGCCATTTTTGTTAATGTTACAAATACGCTTTCTCGAGGAAAGAAAAAATGGTAATCTTGGCGATAGAAATAATCGTGGAGCATCGTGGACGGAATTTTTTTTTTCAATTTTAAACAGTGGTTTTTTCCGTGTCCAACGATCGACGAGAGGATAGAAAAATGTTGTGAACAGCACCGGAAATTTATTATTATTTTTTCTCAACGACCGTTCGAGCGATTGTTTGACACTCCGACGGATAAATGGACGAGGAAATGCCCGAGGAATAAAAGCAACTTTGGCCAATCTCGATTGATAATAAAATATATGAGAGAAGAATGGAAAATAAAAGCAAAAAATTGCGCAACTACGAAACAACGAGAGTGTGAAAGAATTGAGAGACCTCACTCACCTCTTCCCGCGGGCAGCCGTGCAGACGTTTGTTGAGCTCGCGTACGGACAGCGACATCAGAATCTCGTCGTTCATCAGTTCCTCGTGGGCTTTGGGGTTGGCCACCCAAGGTTCGCCGACGGAACCGCAGTTGGTTGGCAACTGCGGTTTCCAGTCGGGACTCGGTCCACCTGTGCTGCACGAGCTGACCGAACACACGCTCATGGGCCTCGGAAATTGTCGTTGACATTGCATTACAGCCATGCCCGCGGGAGGTGTGCCGCCTCCGGAGCCCGAACCAACGCCGCCTCCGCTCCCTCCGCTTCCTCCGTAATACTCGATGTGACCCGACATCGTGATGTAACCGTCTGGAAAATATCCGTCGTCCACCTCTACATCCCCGCAGATATTCACGAGTGACTTCAATTAAAAAAACTCAAGACGAATAATATCTTTGGCGATGTGTTTTTGGTTTTAATGGAAAGAGCGGCGTGAAGAGACCCTCATCGTACGCGGGAGACTGGGGCAAAACGGGATGGAGCAAAACTATCCGAAAAATGTGTTGGAAAGCCGGAAAGCATAAAAGTGGGGTCTGTGAACTAGACTGAGAAAAAAAATTGTTGGATGAACGGAGTTGGTACAATAAAAAATTTTGTTTGTATCGAAATATTTTGAATCGACTAAAGCGAGTAATCGTTCGATAAAAAAAATGATTCAGTTTTACCAACCAAGTAGCAACTGTGAACTTATGTGAGCGTGAATTTGGTGAATCCAATAATCTTTTTTTCTTAATGTAAGAATCGTCATATTGGGGGGGATGGGGCAACTTTTCAATCGGGATGAATCCAAAAAAATGTCGGTGGTTGGTCCGAGGTACCATTTTGCCCCTAATGACAATTCGGAAAATTATTAAGAATTTCACTTCTTTCTGGTAAATATTGAATTCATAACTTGGAATCCATCGCGACATCCCCGCAGATATTCACGAGTGACTTCAATTTAAAAAAACTCAAGACGAATAATATCTTTGGCGATATGATTTTGGTTTTAATGGAAAGAGCGGCGTGAAGAGATTCTCATCGTACGCGGGAGACTGGGGCGAAACGGGATGGAGCAAAACTATCCGAAAAATTCGTTGGAAAACCGGAGACGACAAAAGTGGGGTCTGTGGACTAGACTGAGAGAAAAAATTGTTGGATGAACCAAATTGGTACAATAACAAATTTAATTTGAAACGACTGAAGCGAATAATCGTTCAATAAAATAATGATTTAGTTGTACTAACCAAGTCGCAGCTTTGAACGTATGTGACCTCGAATTTGGTTAATCCAAACAAACAAACAAATTTCTCAATGCAATAATCGGCATATTGGGGGGTTAATGGCGCAACTTCTCAATCGGGATGTATCGAAAAAAATTTCAGTGGTTGGCCCGAGGTACCATTTTGCCCATAATAACAATTCGGAAAAATTATTACGAATTTCATTTTTTTCTGGTAATCATTGAATTCATAACTTTGAACCCATCTCGACATGTCCGCAGTTATTCACGAGTGACTTCGATTTAGAAAAAAAAGTCAAGACGATTAATGTCTTTAGCGATATGTTTTTGGTTTTAATGAAGAGAGCGGCGTGAAGAAACCCTCATCGTACGGGGGTCACGGGGGCAAAATGGGACACAGCGAAACTATCCGAAAAAATTAATTGGCCCGCCGGAGACGATAAAAATGGGCTCTGTGGACATAATAATTTGCATATTGGGGGAAAAATGGTGACTCCTTGAATCGTCACAAATTGAAAACAATTTCGTTGGCTAGTGTCGGACCAGCCACTGAAACCATCCCTCGGTACGAGTCCAATGGCTGCCATGTACCTCGGTTACCCATTTTGCCCCCAACAACAGTTTCGATCCTCATAGCAATCATGGACCAACTTTATTTATTTTTTTCCCACTAAACATCGAATTCATAACTTTGAACCCATTTGGACGGTCTTTATTTCGTGGTTTCCCCGTTTTGCTCCTCAACCCCCGACATCCAAAAAACCCATATCGCGTTAAAGAACCAAAAACATAGAATCTCGCGATACACTTTACCATAAATGTGTAAAAAAAAAAAAAAAAAATCGAAACATTCCGAGTTCCGAGGTCCTCCGATACCATGAGGGTCCACGACGACGACCGAAGCGACCCATGCAAAACAAATTTCCCCGAACAAGCCATAAATAAATAATAACTAAAACTCACCCGCGAGTCGAGCGTGTCGAGGTAGATGTTGTATGTCCTGAAAGTGATGATGCGACGGATTGGCGTGCCACGGTTCGCCGTGAGGTTCGGGAGTCTGATCCTGCGGACAGTGAGGCCTGAGGTCGAGGGGTTCCTGCCTGAGTGACTGCGTGAGCCATCCCATGCCGCCGGAGCCCACCTGCATCTCGTCCTGGACCAGCGAGCCGGGCTGTTGGAGATGCAGCAGGGACGAGCGCTCGCGATGCTCGCGTTCGATCCGATGCATGTGCATCGGGGGCGGCGACGCCGACACCGGCGGGGTGTCCGGCGGCGTGCCGGGGTGCGACAGGGTCGTCAGATGCGAGGCCGCACCTGGTGGTGCTTTAACCAGGACGCCGTGCTGCACTTGTATGTGCGGCTGTCCGTAAAGCGGATGAGGCTGCTCGAGCTCGTGAGCCGGCGGCGTGAGGGGCGCCAGTGCGAGCCCCTGACCGGGCACTTGACTCTGCATTTGCACCACGCTTCCGTTAACCATTACTGCGGGCGATGATAGACGGACCTGAAACGAAAAAAAAAAAATCAAATTTATTAAAAATCTTATTGATCAAATTTACATGTAAAAAAAAATGGCCAAAGAAAAAATTCTTATTTCAATCCTGGTTTCAATTCTTACAATTCCATGTGACATTGAAACAACGACGGCAAGACTGCCAATTTGGCATGTTATGTTTCGATCCCGTGTGCTATTGTAAGAATTGAAATAATTTTTTGTAAGAATTTTACTCGAGTAATTGATATATTTTTTTTTTTTTTCAATGCATGACTGAATAAAAAAATCAATTGGATCAGCGAAGAGTCAGCGCGAGATGCGGTGCGGCGGAGGGGCGGGGGGGGGGGGGGGGGGGGGTGCAAAAGCTTGTACGATAATGACGGGACGTCGGAGCGTTATCGGACGCCGTCTTGTGTAACGCGAGAGAAGCTAACGCGTGGGAGCGGCACGGACGCGATAACGACAGAGCTTCACGGTCAAGTACGCAAAGCGACTCGGGCCGAGTCAACAATAGCGCGCTCCGATCTCCGCGAAAAATGAATCTCTATCCGGCACCCTGTTTCGGAAGAACACAGATGTAACGAACGAAACGAATCTGGCGAGACACTGAGTTTTCTCTTGGTACTTTTAGCGTTTCGAAAAAAAAATATTATTATAATTATTGTTTTAAAAAAAATGTTGTTTTTTTTTTTTTTTTTGCGGCCCGTCTCGAAGATTATCGGCGGCGGGTGTCGAATGTGAGGCTCACCTCGCGCTTGACGTCGGCGGGATCGAGATGATCTAGGACGAACTCCTGGACGTATTCTCTCGCGAGATGGTCCTCAGCCTCCATTTTCACCTCGTCGACCTCGATCTCGACCTCCTGGTCATTCACCGCCGCCTCAACCGAAGCAGCGGTCCCGACTGGTGCATAAGTTAGCGTGCCCTCCTCCCGGACGCAATCCTCACCGGCTCCTGCGACGATTCCACCGGCCTCAGCGCCGCTCGGACGGCCCGCCGCGCTCACCGCTCGACGAGGCCCGACCACCTTGATCTTAATTTTCTTATCAATCTTGGATCACCGCAGACTCCCCCGCGGTCCTCGCGACGCGCCGGAGAGGCTCCGTAGTGCGGTTCGCGCGTATCCCGCCGGACGACGGAGCGGCCGAGGCGGCGACTTCCGGTTCGCGAAAACCTCTTCGAATCTTCTCGATTAAAAAAAAAAAAAAAAATAGTGATAAAGAACCTGAGACAGTCCGGGTGGTTTTTTTTTTTTCGGACTCGATACGCCAACAAGATCTGCGATTCTCAGTGCCTTCTTTTGGGATCGATCGATCGTTAGTTGTGTCTTCGAAAGAAATGATTTTTTTTTTTTAATCGCTCTCAAATGTTATCAAACAGGGCCATTCCGGAGAGACGCGTCTGCGTCGGCTCACTCCCCGATCCTCGCGGAAAACTCGCGACACCGAGGTGTCGATTACTCTCGCGCCGCCTCCCGAGCGATGATTGCTAAGCGATTTTTTGTTTTGTTTTTATTTTTTATTTTATTGTTCACTCACGCTCGCGGTGAACGATAATCCGGCTGATGAACCCGCGGCACACGACACGACACCCCTCTCGTACTTTTTTTTTTTTTTTGTCTCTCTATAGTTTTGCCTCACTCAGAAGACCTCCCGCGTCTCCGTCCCTCGGGCAACCCTGATGCGGAAAACGATGACGAGCGATCGGGCCGGGGTCATCGACGCCGAGCTTCCCCGTTGGTTGTTGAATTGCGTTTCAGTTCTCCGGAATTGCCCTTTAGTTCTCCGGAATTTCCCTTCAGTTCTCCCGAAATTTCCTCTCAGTTCTTAGGAATTTGCGCTTGAATTCTCCGGAATTTCCCTTCAGTTCTCCCGAAATTTCCTTTCAGTTCTTCGGAATTTGCGCTTGAATTCTCCGGAAATTGCCTTTCAGTTCGTCGGAATTGCGCTTTAGTTCTCCGGAATTTCCTTTCCGCTCTCCGGAAATTGCGTCTCAGTTCTCCGCAATTGCGTTTCCGTTCTCCAGAATTGCGATTCCGTTCTCCAGAATTGCGTTTCAGTTCTCCGCAATTGTGTTTCCGTTCTCCGGAATTGCCTTTAAGTTCTCCGGAATTGCGTTTAAGTTCTCCGGAATTGCGTTTAAGTTCTCCGGAATTGCGTTTCAGTTCTGCGGAATTGCGTTTCCGTTTTCCGCAATTCTTCTCCAGGTTTCAGTTCTCCGGAATTGCGTTTCAGTTCTCCAGAATTGCGTTTCCGTTCTCCGGAATTGGGTTTTTAGTTCTCCGGAATTGGGTTTTTAGTTCTCCGGAATTGCGTTTCAGTTCTCCGGAGTGGCGACGACGCGGTTCGGTGGGAAGCAATTCCCCGAGATTTATTCCCGAAGAGTCTCAAACATCCGTCGCACGCTCTCTCAGCCTCGACGACACATCACTCGGCGCGACGACGATCGAGCAGTCCCGACCGGTTCGACGAAACAACAAAAAAACCAGCAATGTCCGATAAGTTCGCCGCTGAAGAACTCCGGCGATTCCCGGTCGGAGAACCGCGGGGACGCAACACAGACGGAACGCGGTTGTTCTCTCCTCTCCGGTCGATCAATGACTGCGACCCGATAAACTCCGCTGCCGGCTCACCCCTTCGACCCCCCGTCGCCGTCAATGACTCGATGACGCGGCCCAACAACCCCTCTCGTTCTCTCTCACAGCGTCAACGCAATAAAAAAAAAAAACAAAACAAACCACCCAAAAAAAATCCAAAAATAAATTGACTCAAAAATCGATTCAATTAAAAATGAAAAAAAAAAAAAAAACAAAGAAAGAAAATAACTACAAGAGCGAATAGTCCGAGATTTCGCGGGAAGATTTCGGAGCACGCAGGGACAGGCCGTCGAGATTCTCGTAGCCGATTAGCTGCTCGCGATGCTCGCCGAGAGTGGTTTTTCGCACCTCGGCCTCAGAGTGCTCGTACGCGGTTCCGAGAGTTTCTACGGCCGCGGAGGGGGATTCCCCGCGAGCTTCCACCGTCGCTTGAACGTGGATGTGATGCGTGTGTGCGAGGCGTGGGAGGCGAGGGTGAATGACGACCGGGAAGGGGGGGGGGGGGGTGGAGAGTGAATTTCCGAGTCAGGGAAGAGCTGAGGTGCGAGGAGGTGCGGAGTACCGGCCCGGAGCTGGCAGGCCGAGGGGTTGCCGCTGCCGCTGCTGCGGCGGACGACAAAGCGCGCGCGTGACGCGGCCCACAGTAGATACGCCGACCGAATGGGGAACCGCTCGGACGAGAGTGGTGGAGAAACCCCCGAGGCCGCCCGCCGAGGAAGGGATGACGTCACTGACAGTAGGTGGAGCCGTTCGTAGTCAGACCTCCGAGGCGAAGTGCCATTGGGCGCGCCGGCTCCGGGCCGCCATTGGCCGCACTCCCACGCCGGTACCAATTCGCGCCCGCCGCGAACCGAGCGCCAGGACGCGCATCCTTAAACCTCCCCTCACTCGGACCAACTCGCCACCCCTCCGACATCCTCCGTGTACCCCCTCCGAAATCGTGCTGCCCATTAATTTCTAAAGTGATTATTATATTATTATTTTTTTTTTTTTTGGAGCCCGAGGAGCGCCTGCCCAACTCTCCTCATGACCCTTCGGGCGACTCGGGGCGAGGGGATTTTTATTTTCGTAGGCTTGCGGCAGCGTGGGGATGAGATGAGGTGGTAATGGGAGTGGAGCTTTGTAGGGATGCTTGGAACTCCTGATTTTGGATTTTTTGTTTTATTTTTTTATTTTATTTTTTTTACATGATAATTGAAAAATGTATTTAAATTGTTATTGGTTTTTAAAGAACATTTTTGAGACAACCAAGATTAACTTGGTTTTCATAAATGTGAAAAAATTGTGTAAAGTAATTTGCGCACGGTTTGCCGATTTATTACAATTTCGCGCAGATTTCTCTATGAGAAAGCTATCAACAAACTTTCTCATGGAAAAAGCTACGTGCAATATTTTTTTTCTCTTTTATAGCCATGAAGACTTATCAATGTTTCGAGGTACTTTTAACGGTGCCAACCTCTTCGCTGCTGCTCGATGATATTTAATCAAATGAAATGATTAGAGGATCGCATATTTTCAGAAAGATGATATTTGCTGTAGGACAGCAATCTAAATTTTAGTGGATTTCTGTCGGAGTAGTTACTGCGTACAGTACACAGTAAAAAAATATCTGTACATTTACCAAACCTTTTTTGTCCACAAACGTCGACAATTAATTTCTTGTTAATTTTACATAAAATATTCGTAAAATTGACAGACGTTTTTGTAAAATGTACAAGATTTTTTTTTGGTAAAATGAACAAGAAAATAATTGTGGACGTTTGTGGACAAGAAACGTTGGTACCTATTTTTATATTATATTTTATATTTTTACCGTGTAGTTGCCTATCGTCGAGCGATATTTCGCAGGCAATATGATAATATTATCGAGATAGTATATGCGAATTTACAATAAAAAAAAAATGTCACCACTCGAGTATTACTTTCTATACCTATATATACATACATAACATGTGAGCTCTCGGAATGAATCCCCGTCCGGATAATTCATAAACATAACAGTGAGATTCATAAAGATTAGGGTCAAGAGTAGGGAGAAGAGAGATTAAGGTAGAACTAGTCGCATTAAAATAAGAAAGTTTTTATGTAAAAAATCTAATTTTACTCCATATTATAATTTTGTTAATTAAATTTTAAGCTATTTCATATTACAACTCTATATCGGAGCTCTGTATTGGGTTTAATGTAAATCGGTAAGAGAAGGAGAAATCCGTCAAATAAATAAATAAAATGAAACAAAAATAACAGTGAGTCGTTGCTCGGGCGATTGTGCAAATCGGTGAGACCATTTGATTTTTATTCTCACAGGTTTGCCGGAGGTTGCTTCCGAGACGAGATAATAATGAGAGTGGAGCTTAGAAGGATTGTTTCAACCTCCCGATTTTGGATTAAAAAAAAAAAAATTATATAAAAATCCATGGTTTATCAATGCTTCGAACTACTTTTAACAGTGCCAACCTCTTAGCTGCTGCTCAACGATATTTAATAAACCAACATTATTAGAGGATCGCATATTTTTCAAAATTATATTTTCGCAATTTTATTGCATCTGTCTCCAAGTAGTTACTGCGTATAGTGGTTGCTTATCGTCGAGCGATATTTCGCAGGCAATATGATAATATTATCGAGATAGCATATGAGAATTTACAGTAAAAAAAAAAATGTCACCACTCGAGTATTACTTTCTATACCTATATATACGTATATAGCATGTGAGCTCTCGGAATGAATCCTCGTCCGGATAATTTATAAAGAGAACAGTGAGTCGTTGCTCGGGCGATTGTGCAAATCGGTGACTCGCATCTAAATAGGTTTTTCCCCAGACGGGTGCTGGGGTCAACCCCGGCGCAGGTTACTCTCCTGTACCTATCGCCTCGGCGGCGAGGAGGAGAAAAAAAGGGGGAGTGACGGGGATGCCGAGGCTTTAAAATGTCTCATGAATATCAAATTTTTACGTTCGCCAGCGCGACCCGCGTCTCTGGCTCCGAGGCTATATGGAGACTCGGGGGGTTGCTACCGCCCTCCGACGCTTTCGCACCCTCGATAGTGCCGCGGAGCTCTTCCTCTCGCGTATGTGCCCTCGTGGGTTGAATGCAAATCTACGGTTTTCCATCCGGTCTCTCTTTCGCTCGATGCGTTCGTCAGACACACTTTTTTTTAATCCCTCGACTGTTCCTCAACCCTTTGAGCACCGGCGTGGCCATTCGATATCGTGAATATCTATCTTTCTAGAGAATTCAAAAAACCCGAATAAATATACCGACCGAATTCGATAGAATTCGGTCGATATAAATACCATATGAATTCGATAGAATTCATATGGTATTTTTTTTTTGTCACGTGAAATAAAAAAAATAAAATTAATTCCTCAACTGTTCGTCGACTCTGAGCACCGCAGTGGCAATTCGATATCGTGGATATATTTATTTCCGCCGACGTAAAAAATCTCGAATAAATATATCGAATGTAGAATTCATATGGTATTTTTTTTGTCACATAAAATTTAAAAAATAAAATTAATTCCTCAACTGTTCGTCGACCCTTTGAGCACCGCAGTGGAAATTCGATATCGTGAATATATTTATTTTCATGGACTTAAAAAAAAATCTCGACAAGTACATCGAATGATATGCCTCAGATGTAGAATGCAGAACGTATTTTCGTGGACTTAGAAAAAAAAAAATCTCGACAAGCACGTCGAACGATATGCCTTGGCTGTAGTATGCAGAACGTATTTTATTTTGTATAGTTTTTTTTCTTTTTTTTTCTACTGACATCAAAAATATCGAATAAATATATCGACCGTAGAATTCATATGGTATTTTTTTTGTCACATAAAATTTAAAAAAAATGTGATTCGTCAACTGTTTGTCGACCCTTTGAACACCGCAGTGGAAATTCGATATCGTGGATATATTTATTTTCATCGACTTGAAAAAAAAAAAAAAAATCTCGACAAGTACATCGAACGATATGCCTCGGCTGTAGAATGCAGAACGTATTTTATTTTGTATAGTTCTTTTCTTTTCTTTTTTTTTTTAACGAGACCAGAACTAAGAATTGAGAGTCCATTTATTGGTCGCCGACGAGCGAGTTATTTGCCGACGCTGCACTCCGACCGAATCCCCGGCGACTCCGCTCGCCGTTTGTCTTTTGTACTTTTTATTGCGAGGCATTGTTCCGGTGTGTCGGACGTTGCTAATTCGCGGTGCAAATTGCGCGAATGATGCCCCGAGTGTCTTCGATATCAATTCTTCAGATCGAATACGAGGTAAATAAAGGGAAGAAAAAAAAAAAGTGGAAAGTCACGGAGGTCAAAAGACTGATCTGTCGGTGTCTCGACCTCCCTCTGCATCTAGGTACGTGCGTCCGACGATAGTCTTGGCGTGCAACAAACTTTTTCCCGGCAGATTTACGAGCCCGCGATCGCATTCGAAAGCCAAACACCGAACTATAGGATTGGACCACCCCGTTTTCTCTCTATCCCGATCTTAACTCCACCAACGACGATCCCGGGGCCATTTATCCATCTCCCGTGACTCTCCCGCTGTTACGGGTTAACTTCCGCCTCGAATTGGCCATATTTTCGAAAAGTTGGGGACGTCCCGGCATCGCCCGGTACGACAGTGACCGGTCACCTCGAGGACGAACGAAATTGGTACGAGTCTCAAGACAATTATAAGAACTTTTCGTGCATGCGAAGAAGACTACTTGATAACTGTAGAATTGATACTTGATATGACTATAGAATTGTTAACTCCAAATTAACTTACTTGATACTTGACAAGACTGTAGAATTGTTAACTCCAAATTAACTTCACCAACGAAAATCTAGGGGCCATTTATCCATCTCACGACTCTTCCGCTGTTGCGGTTTAGCGACCGCTTCGAACTGGCAATGTTTTAGGGTTCGAGAGAATTATAAAAAATTTCGTGATAAAATCTACTTGGTAATTACTGTAAAATAATAAATAAAAAAAATAACCAGACTGAAGATGGTTCGGCGAAGTTTAAGTACGAGATTGGGACAGCGGGTAGCGAGAGGGAAACGACGACGGGAGGAAAAGAGACGGAGGAGACTCGGCTGAGGCCATGGACGAGGCCCGGGTGCAGGAGGCGAGAGGAGGAACGAGGGAGAGTGCTGAGCCAGCATAGCTTCGCTCGCCAGGCTGCCTGGCTGCCTGCACATCGATATCAACCAGTCAGCCAGCCAGCGAGCTAGAGAGCCAGCGACGAGCTAAAACCACCTACCGATGAAACTGTACCCACCGAATCTGTTCGCCCGATAAAAATTAAGTGCCTCCATGACCGTGACCACTGGGTCAAAAATTTACATTACGCACTCGCCAAATATACACACATAGAGAAAAATCAACAGACAATTTTTAATCGTTGCAACTTTTTTTTTAATGCAGTCCTTGCGAAAAGTGTTAAGTTTCAGAGAAATCAGAGAGAATTGCAAACGCTTCTGGATGGTACAAAAATCTGAAAAAAGTAAGCATATTAAAGATGCTGAAAAGATTAATTTTGCATAATAATAATTCCAAAATGTTATTGACAAATTTATGAAAAATAAAATCGTTCAACAAATCTCCCGGAAAGCCAACTTAGCTTTTTATGAAAATGATTCGTTGACTTTTCTGAACCCGTATTAATTTTTTCAGATTTTTTAATTTATTTTGAATTTTTTTTTTTATTTGGGAAAAATGTGTAGTCACAAAATTCAAAGTGAATTTAAAAATCTGAAAGAATTCATGCGGATTCAGAAAAATGAACGAATCATTTTCTTTAAAAAAAAAAGTTAGGTTTCCGGAGGATTTGTTAAACAATTTAATCTTTCATCAATTTGTTGATAACATTTCGGAAGTATTATTATGCAAAATTAATGGTTTCAGCACCTTTAAGAGGCTTGATTTTTTCACACTTTTATACCATCGACAAGTGTTTGCAATTCCCTCTCATTTCTCTTAAATTTATCCGAAGTGAACACTCTTCGCAAGAACTACCTTAAATACGCTTGTAAAACTTTTTAAATTTGTTTGTAACATTTTTTTTATAGAGAGTATGAAGTATGTTTCTATGCATAAATAATAAACTTAAACTATAACAATTTTTTAAAATTTAATTCAGTTATGATTATAATTAATTATATTTAATTATATTTGAATTATATTGTTACAAATTAAATGTATGGTTTTATGTATAAAAAGCTAATCATTTTGGGGATTGAATGTGAAGAGACGAAGAGAGTTAGTCGGTTCAGTAGATGGTCCAGGTTTGGGTCAGACCGGCCGGACGCTCGCAAGTAGTGAAGGACGTTTTTGACCCGGCGCGAATTATCCGGGCGACGTCTTCATCTTATCGAACGCATTACGGGGAACATAGTACGAATGTAGTAAGAGCTAAGTCTGCCCTCGTGTCCGTTCGCAGAAAGATCTCTAAATTTAGCTATCAAAAGTTCCGAGACATCGAGGAGGAGGGAACGCGAGCAATGAAACACGAGAGGGGAGAAACGTGGCAACGTTACGATATCCGCGGATCCGCTCGCCGTAGACTCGGTACGGTGCAACTGATATACTTCCGTCTGGATCCCCTGACATGCTGACGGACAAACTTTTGTTTCGCTGATGTCGAATGCCGAATTAAAACGATACGCTCGAAAAAAAAAATCACACCTCGTCCAACTCTTCGATGAAGATGTTTTTCATGCAATAGATTTCAATACCAATGTTTCAAGAATTTCAACTTGAAGAGCTACAAAAAAAAAAGTTTGTATATTCAACAAACATTAATTTCCTACAAATGTTCACAATTTTGTTCCAAGTTAATATTATGATTTCTTTTCGTCAGACCCAAATTTTTAGCTGAAAAAAAAATGGGGCATTTAACAAGCATTTCTTGACCACAAATGGCCACTATTTTGCCATTACCATATCTTTCTGTCGACGATACAAGAGCTACACAGTAAAAAGATGAAATTTGTACGTTTAACAAACATGAATTGTCCACAAATGTCTACAAATTTGTTTCAATTACTTTTACGATTAATTTTTGCCACAGCTAAATTTTCTGCTGAAAAAAATGGTGCATTTAGCGAGCATTTCTTGACCATAAATGTGGACAATTTTTCCATTATCATTTCTTTCCATCAACGGCCTGTGATTTTCAACTAAATTTTAAAAAATCATAAATTCAACAACAAATACGATTGTGAACAAAAAAAATGATTACTGAATGTACAAACATTTTTGTTACCGTGTAGGACAGTGAGGAGGACATATTGAAGTATCCGCAGTGGAAGGAAGGGTCGGACGACTGTGTGCTCCGCGGATATGCGGATCATGTTCGTACAGTATAGCGGCTGCAGGATTCCCGGCTATAATATCCCGAATTGACGCACCAAAAAAAAACGAACAAAAATTCCTCTAAGCAACTCTTAAAAAAAGATGTCTTTCATCCAATGGATTTCAATACCAATATTTAAGAAATTTCAACTTGAAGAGCTACACAGTAAAAACAAAAAGTTTGTATATTCAATAAACATTGATCGACCACAAAGGCCCACAATGTTAATTTGCCATTACCATTTTTTAAAATTGCAATTTTTTTTTCCGTTAACGGCCAATTATTTTCAACTGAATAAAAGATCAATCGCAAACGTAACAGGAATAAAGAAGGTGAACAATAAATTGTTTGCTAAATCTCGAAATCGTTTTTTTACTGGGTAGGACAAGTGGCGAGGACATATTGAAGGACCCGCAGTAGAAGGAATGGTCGGACGACTGTGTGATCTCTCCGCGGATATGCGGATCGGGTTCGTACAGTATTCGCTATGTGCACGACATGCACAAGCTCACCGGACGAGTGTGTATTGCGTATACATGCAAAGAGCTGGGTGTGCAAGTTGGGTCGGAGCTGGCCGGTAGACGGCGCTGATGGAATGCATGTACACGGCAATACACGCTCAACTGGAGGCTCTGTGTAAGTCACGCACATAGCGAATAGCGGCCGTAGGATTGCCGGGTATAATATCCCGAATTCATTCACAAGAAGAGAAAGAGCGAGAGAGCGTTCCGAGGGATAATCCTCGAGTCATTTGTCCGCCTGCCTGTTGAGACGCTCATTTGTTCGCGGGGCACTGGCTTCTCCGTGCCTGTGGCCTCGTGGCGGATTCGCGCGTAACGGAGACCTCTCTCTCCACCGATGACAGATGACAATGAAGTGCACGGGAACCCCGGGGGAACGTCGGGCATACAGCATCCAGCTACAGCTTCCCCGAGCACCGTAGCGCGTGTCCCGCTGGGATTGCACGGACAAAACGGGCGACGAGGGCCTTCGCTGATCTGTTTGCCATTCGTGCCCAATTATTCTCGGATAATCGCCTTGTATCGGATTCTGCCATTCCCGGATGGAAACAATCGAATCGCATGGCGCATTTACATCCCTTCATCCGCCTCATTCTCGCTGCATCGATCATAAATCGTTATTTGACGAAAAATAAAAAGTAAAAAAATACGATTTTTTTTTTATTTCTCATAGAATTTCTGCACAGATAATTTCGATCGAACCAATAAATCCACATACGATGCACAGGATCATTAGCCTCATTGTCGCTGCATCGATCATAAATCGTAATTTGAAGAAAAATAAAAAGTAAAAAAAAAAACATGCATTTTTTTAAAATTTCTCGTAGAATTTTTCGCCTCATTCTCGCTGCATCGATCATAAATCGTAATTTGGAGAAAAATAAAAAGTAAAAAAAACATGCATTTTTTAAATTTCTCATAGAATTTTCGCATGGTTAATTTCGAACGAACGAATAAACCCACGAACGATGCACACGATCATTCGCCTCATTGTCGCTGCATCGATCATAAATCGAAATTTGAAGAAAAATAGAAAATCAAAAAAACTTGCATTTTTTTTATTTCTCATCAAATTTTTGCCCGGATAATTTCGAACGGACGAAAAAATCCACGGATGATGCACGCGATAAATAACCGAAGTGCGAAGCCCCCCAAAATCGACGCGAGGAACGTCGAGCGAAGACGATCTCCTCGGTTCGCACTGTGTCGAATAAAAAATGACAAATCGAGAAACCGTTCGGCGAGTAAAATTGTTCTCGGACAGTGCCCGGAAGCGAGAGCATTTAGAGCTCTCTCCCTCCCCCCGCCTCCCTTAGTTTTTGCCGGAAGTCCCGCCATATTTGTCACTCCGCGGCTCGCGGGCGTTATTGATGCGTTCTCTTTATTGTTTCGGGGTTGGGTGGTGGTCGTGGGTGAGTATAATGCGCGACTCGTACCGAAAGCCGGTGGGAGGTACGGGGAAGACGAAGAAATGACCCGCGGGTCGAGCTACACCACCGAAAAATAGCCCACTCGTTTCTTCGTCCTTGGCTATTAAATTTAATAGCCAACCTCCTGCGGTCGCGACGTTTTTTTTTTTTTTTTGTTTTCTTCTTTTTCTGTGCTTTCTCTCTCTTCGACTCACGCGATTCGAGACTGTGACCGTCGCTACGTGTCCCTTGCGATTTCGTTTCGGGGGAAAAAGATCGATGATAATAGCCATACGTCTTTGGCGATTACAGATCGACCCCGATCTCCCGGCATTTATTCTTCCAAATCTCTCCCATGCGTTCATAACGATAATTTTTATCGGCACTCCGTACGTCGCCCAGTTACAAACTTTCCGCAAAAATTAATGCACAAAGTTATAAAGTTTTTCGTATTTCCTGTATGACGTCACTACCGATCGAAAAATGAGATTTCAAACGGGAAGTGACATTTTTTTCTGTTATTACCGTCACTTCCGGTCGAAAAATGCGATTTTCAAACTGAAAGTGACGCACTTCTAGTATGACTTCACCACCGTCGAAAAGTGAGACTTGAAACCGGAAATGACCGTTTTCCCGGTATGACGTCACCTCCGGTCGGAAAATGAGATTTTCAAACTGAAATTTACATACTTCTGATATGCCGTCACTACCGTAAAAAATTAGGATTTCGAACCGGAAGTGACGTATTTCCGTTATGACGTCACTTCCGGCCGAATAATAAGAATTTCGAACTGGAAGTGACGTACTTCCGGTATGACGTCACTTCCAGTCGAAAAATGAGATTTTGAAACCGGAAGTGACGCATTTCCGGTAAATATTAGGAAATCCAAATCGCTGGTTTCTAAATTCTATAAAACACGTCTTCGGACGCGAAGCGCCCGAGCTACAACACCCTGCTAGTAATACGTACGTACGTCAATATACGTACGTAAATATAAAATACTAAATACAAATGTTGATTTTTTTAAGGTGTACCTGTATGAGCATAAGAAGGAAAATACTACACGTGTTTTATCTCAGTATTGCAGAGACGTAGGGTGAGAAGAAAAGAGGAAAGCAGATCGACGTTCTTTTTACGGCGAAGACGTTATCGTATGTGAGACCGATAAAACGCAAACTCACGGGCGCCTATCCAACCGCGGTGTCCGATAAACGGCTTCCTAGTAATTCATTACTATTAATAAATCCGTGAGGAAAATACCGTCGCTATTAAACGTGTCTCTGCGGCTTGCTCCCTGAATCTACGACATACGGAAATTAGATGAAAAAAAACATCTGCGATGTTTTTTTCTTTTTTGTTTTTTTGTGAGGAAAGGAAAAGTCTTGACGATCATTTTTTTGCAATACAAGCGGACTTTTGAGCCCGTTGCGTAATTTCCGTTTCGTTAATTCAGAGTGCAAATAAAGCCTCGCATTATAGAAAAGCGATGACTCAACGCGCCCTACCCTGAGAAAATCCTAATGAACGATACAGCTAATTTTCTAGGAATTGAATAGAGTGAATTTTCGAGGAATTCAATGCAGTGAATTTGGGAGGAATTGAATGGAGTGAATTTTGGAGGAATTCAATGCAGTGGATTTGGGAGGAATTGAATGGAGTGAATTTTGGAGGAATTGAATGGAGTGAATTTTGGAGGGATTGAATGGAGTGAATTTTCGAGGAATTGAATGGAGAGAATTTTTGAGGAATTGAATGCAGTGAATTTTCGAGGAATTGAATGGAGTGAATTTTCTAGGAATCGAATGGAATGAATTTTCCAGGAATTGAATGGAGTGAATTTTCCAGGAATTGAACGGAGTGCATTTTTCAGGAATTGAATGGAGTGAATTTTCCAGGAATTGAATGGAGTGAATTTTCCAGGAATTGAATGGAGTGAATTTTCCAGGAATTGAATGGAGTGAATTTTCCAGGAATCGAATGGAGTGAGTTTTCGAGGAATTGAATCGAGCGATTCTTGGAGGGGTTTCAATGAACAAGCCTGATAATTTTTTTTTTTAACAATAATAATAATTCTTCCGACACCTACCTTCATAATTGTGTTATTCTTCTTTCGAACCTGCGGCCTCGTCAGCGCAACGTCGATCGACCGAGTCCAAGTGCAAGGTCGCAACTCACCAATGTTCTTCGGCTCTCCGGAAGAGAATATCGTACGAGTTACAATTTTTTTTTACACCAACTCGCGGAGACCGCTCAGCGCAAATTTTTCAATTTTTTTTTTCTTTAGCTCGTCTTCCGTTTCTCGAATCCACGGTAGGCGATCCGGCGTTGGCCACGACGGGGACGCTCGAGTCGGGTGTCAGGTCGCATCTAGCATCTGCAATCTGCACGCGCGAGCCACCGTAACCGAACGACGACGGGGTGTGTGACGTCACATCCGGCCGAGATTCGCCGATTAAGCGTAAATCTGAGAAACCGGACGCTATCTCCGGACGCGAAGAGGGCGTCGTCGCCTCGCGGTTCTTGTTGAATATTAATTTTTAAAAAATAATAAAAATAAAAATAAATGAGATATTAATTAATTAAGAAATGGAACTCGTCCCATTTGCACTCTTTTGATTTCGCGATAATCAGTTTAAAAAAAAATGAAAAAATTCTTTTTTATTAATTGAAAAAGAATTCCACACGCGAATTGAAGACAGTTCGAGCATCCCGACAGTCGGATATTCTGCGTTCGACTATCGTCAAGAATGACTGAATGCGAGACAGAGTTTCGGACAAAGATCGCGGACTTGCGTATGAATTTATTGCTTCGATTGGCAATTTTGCTTATCTCGCGAAGAGTATCGTGCGGACCGATCGTCGTTGAAGCCGGCTTCGCGCGGATACGAGGAAAACCGCAAAGTCCGCCGTTAATAATCGCCTACTTTTCGTCCGGTGCATCGAATTGCGTAAACGTTTCGCCGATTCCGCAAATATCGTGGGGAAGAACTCGTCAGCTCGGAACTTCTTGTGTTCCTATAGTTGTTTCGTTACGCAGGAACGGATCTACAAGTCGTATGTACTCGCAAACGCCACTCGCCAATGGCGTACTTTTGACAATCCGTAAATTATTACCACGATGTAATTGTCAAATGATCGACAAGATTTAATTCTCAAATTGTTAACACGATTTAATTCTCAAATTGTTAACACGATTTAATTCTCAAATTGTTAACACGATTTAATTCTCAAATTGTTAACACGATTTAATTGTTAAATTATTAATACGAGTTAATTCTCAAATTGTTAACACGATTTAATTGTTAAATTATTAATACCATTTAAATGTCAAATTATTAACACGATTTAATTATTAAATTATTAACACGATTTAATTATTAAATTATTAACACGATTTAATTATTAAATTATTCACACAATTTAATCGTCAAATTATTAACACGATTTAATTGTCAAATTACTAACACGATTTAATTGTCAAATTACTAACAAGATTTAATTCTCAAATTGTCAACACGATTTGATTCTTAAATTATTAATACCATTTAAATGCCAAATTATTAACACGATTTAATCGTCAAATTATAATTTCGTCCATTTATTAACTTACCCGCATTTTCCAACGCCGTTGACAGATTGATGGAAAACTAACAAATTAAATTTTCCTATAACTGCGTAATTGTCGTTTCGCCTGAGACTCTAACCTTGACCTCTCGATTCTCAGGCGTTTCCGCAAATTTATGTCATCGTCGAGAGGATTGGAGAAAAAAAAAAAAAAAATCCTATGCCCGTTGGACTACTTAATCGCTCGCGCGATGTCCCCATCAATCTCCGCGCGCCTATCTCCTTGTTCGTCTGTGTCAGTGTCTATATTAATAAACAGTATATACAGTATTAATAAACAGTATGGCGCGATCGGCGCGACATTGATTTAGCGTTGAAATTACACCCGCAACATTGTATCGGTCCCAAAGCGGCCAATGTCGTTATCGTTCGGAAGAAGATAACTCATAGACGTACCAGTTGCACTACACAGTAGTGCAGTTATTAAAATCGAGTGTCAGCAGGCTATCGGGATCTTTAGCTTCCGACCCCGCCGCGGCCGAGATCCAAGTTTCACGCTTCGGCGGCCGGCTTAGTATAATCGCATGTATATGTTTTATGGGTCCGCGCAGATGCATACTTGCAGTTACGTGGAGCAGCGTATTACAGCGCTCAGTTTTCGCGCGAGAAGCCTGAACATGCACGACGAATTGAAGAGCGAGAAAAAAAAATAACAGTCGAGCGCCCTTAACGATGATTTGCGGGGGTCACGTTGAAATTACATCCGCAAAATTGAAAGGATAGTGTGTAAGGAATATCATGTATATTACAGGAAATATTGTCATTCATGGAATGGCCTATTAAGGGGTTTATTAATTAAGATTCAGTGGATTTATTATAAGGGCCGGGTATGTAAAAATCTATTAGGATGCAGAGCAGAACCTCGATTAATTATCCGTAGCGCCCAGGACTGGGTCTACACTGAAAAAAAAAATCATTGATTCAAGAACAGTGACACTTGCGGGCTGCCATTGACATATGTAGTGAGTATAATTATTATTCTCATACTAACAATTATATATCAAAATGAACCAATGTCTATGAAATTTATGAGAAGATGTGTAATAGTTTCATTGTCATGCGTCGTTGTGTCAAGCAAAAGAGACTTGAAATAACAGCGTATGTCCATGGCAGCCCGCAAGTGTCAATGTTCTTGAATCAATGATTTTTTTTTCAGATGGTTCGGATAATCAAAAATTCGGATAATCGGAAGGAACATTGTTTTTACGCTATTATAACACTGGATAATACCTACTGCACTGGGAATATCTACTCGGAGAATCTGACGCTATTCGATGCCTCGTTATCTCGTTTTCGGAAAGCGGTGTTTAGGGCTCTACGTGCGAGACGAGCCGAAATTATATTGTTTAAGGGTACACAAACAATCCACCATATGAATGGTGCTAAAAAGATTAATTTTGCAAAATAATAATTCCAAAATGTTATTTACAAACTGATGATAAATAAAACTGTTCAACAAAACTTCCGGAAACCTAACTTTTTTTTTATGAAAATGATTCGATTATTTTTCTGAATACGTTTGAATTTTTTCAGATTTTTAAATTCATCTTAATTTTTGTTACTTTCTACACATTTTTTTGCCATATAAAAAAGAAAAATTCGTAGTGAATTATAAAATCCAAAAAAATTCATACGTATTCAGAAAAGTGAACGAATAATTTTCATTAAAAAAAAATAAGTTAGCTTTCCGAGAGATTTGTCGACCAAATTTTATTTCTCATCAATTTGTTAGTAACACTTTGGCATTATTATTAAACAAAATTAATCTTTTCCGCACCTTTATATTTTTCTTGATTTTTTTTTCAGATTTTTATACCATCCAGAAGTGTTTGCTATTCCGTCTCATTTCTCTGAAACTTATGCGAAACGAACAGTGTTCGCAAGGACTACCTTAAAAGCTATCATAAAAAATGGATGACTCTGTTTCAGAGAACTCCTGAGACAAGAGTTCGACGTCGGAAATATGTTAAAAATACCTTTTGCAATATATATAGTACTCATTATTTCATTTCTATATGTGTCATTTATATACGTCTTATAATACCGTAAAAAAATGTGCGTTTCGATTATCCGCACTTTTGATTATCCGAACTGGACCCGCTGCCGATCGGTTCGGTTAATCGAGGTTCTGCGCTACACAGTAAAAAAAAGTTTATACTTTTTACAACAACTTATTGTCCACAAACGTCCACAATTTTTTATTTTTTAATTGTCTAGTTTTACAAACAAAATTACAAACTAAATTTTTCATTGACACGGGAAATAAAAGCACAGGGTCGTATATTCGAATAAGTGACAAACGAATTTGTCACTTATTCGACAAAATTATTTTTTCGAAATTTCGCATTCCGATTTTACGAAATTATTTTTAACTGTGTAAACGGCAACAAAAACAACACTCTGCTACATCGGCAACATTGTAGCTTTGCCGAGGTCGCCAAAGTCGTTATCGTTCGAGAGAAGATTATCCGCACACGTAACCATTTGCACTGCACGTCGGTGCAGTTTATTAAAATCGAGTGTCAGCAGGCTATCGGAATCTTTAGCTTTCGACCTCGCGGCTTTCGAGATCCGAGTTTCACGCTCCGGCGACAGGCTCGTTATAATCGCTTCTATGTTTTGCGGTTCCAACGTAATTGCATACTTGCAGTTGCGCGCAGGAAGCCCATTGCATCGTTGGCTTTCGCGCGAGCCGCCTCGCCTATGGTCCAAACATGAATGAAGAGATGAAGAGCGAAAAAAAAAATAAAAAAAAAAAACGCACGAGCACCCTCGACGATGATCCGCCGAGCTCGCGCGATAAGGGACCGCGAGATCTGGGGAGGGGGGGGGGGGGGGGGAGAGAATTAACTAAGCTTCGAGGGCGTCGCGACCGTCGGAGGGCAAAGGGTTGAGGAGTCAGTGCAAACATCGTTAATTTGCACGCAGAAATTCCCCGCGGAGAGAGATACCGGGCCGTCAAGTTGCACCCGTTATTCCGAAGGCTAAAAGGTCAACATTAACGTCGGGGTGGTTGCGCACTCTCCTGGCGGGGAGTCTGTACGCTCCTCTCGACAAATACTCCCCGCTGGACCGTACGTAATTCGTAGCTACTGCTGCTGCTGCTGCTGCTGCTGGTAGTGCTCGGGGATTCTGTGGTTCTTCGGGAGAATATTCGTTGATGCCTGTTGGCCGAGCCGTGCAGGGGGTAGAGAGCACTGGAACAGCAGCGGTTACCCCTTTTTACCATCGCCACGCGTATTCCGTACCGTCAATCGTCTAATTGGCAAATAAATCCCCGTTGTTTTCGGATGCGCTATCATCAGCAGTTAATCGATATAACAGAAACTAGGAAGAATGAGAGAATGAGTTAGATATTATATATATATATATATATATATATATATATATATATATATATATATATACATACATTAGGGTGATCCTTAAATCGAGGGGGGGGGGTAAGGACTTAGAATAATAAGGGCGTGAGTCTTTTTTTTTCTTGACACGGCGGCGACGGCGAAATCTTTTTATATTATAGAGAGATATATTAGGGTGATCCTAAAATTGAAATATTTTTGAATTTTCTGGGGGCCACGCCGTATTATCTTGAGGTATAATATAAAAATGGGATATGCGAAGGGTCGTCGAAATTAATGCATTTTTAGAGGTCGCTATCGAGGTTTAAAAAAACAAAGTTTACGACAATTGTAGATAATAGTTAAAAATGTTATGTGAAGAAGGTGAAAATCCGCCGCGGAAAAATAACCGAATATTTAATTTGGAATGACATGTATGTTGTAACAAGAGTTAAATTAAAAAAGCGAAGAATTGTCGTGCAAAAGTAGGGCGAAATGGGACGGTAAGTAAAATGCAATTTTTCAATAATTTTTAGTCATGTCCCATTTTGCCCCATCGATACATCCGGATTTTCGGTCCCGTTTTGCTGCACACTGAGAAAAAAATCGCTTATGGGCTGTCAAAGAATAAAAAATATTTTTTCAATTCTTCCCTCAATTCATAGAATTCCATGTTACATTGAAACAACGACAGCAAGACTGTCGAGGTGACATGTTCGCGTATGGAGAATTGAAAGTAGAATTGAAAGTAGAATTGAAATAAGAATTTTTTTTCTTTGGCAGCCCGCAAACGAATTTTATCTTGATTTATGGATATTTTTTTCAGTGCATCAAAACATCGGGATTTTGTGTTCCATTTTGCCCCACTCTCCCATCTAAAAGTTATTGGAAAATTGCGTTTTGTCCAACTGTTCCATTTCGCCCCGCTCTTCCCTATATACCATATTTATAGATGGAATACTTGAACCCCGATGTGAATCCAACTGTAGAATACAAAGTCGAGTTTCACGCGAACTCGAATAGTGAATGGTTGGCAGATGAAGAGCGTGTTTGACCTGACGGGGTATCATCGATGATCGTGATTCGCCCCTGCGGCGAAACTTAACGGATATCAAAGGGCGACATTTATCGCACCGTCGGCGTGATCCCTGCCAATCGTTTTTACATCGCGCGAATAACCCCGAGGATTTGAATGCGAAGGGCCGAAAGGGGGTTGCATTACGAGCCTGACCTCTCGTGTCCTCTCGAGTACATTCGTTTTACAGCCACCGCGGGACGGACACCACGGGATATCCGCCGGTGCTCGCGGCCACCTGCCTCTCCACATGCGCCGATAGATCGTCTGGACCTACAACTCGAATACGGCAAATACTGCCTGTGCATTATGAAAACTACTGGCAGGTTGTTGTGGCTCGGGCACTTCGCGCCTTCACTATCGACTATGAAATGTAGAAACCGGAAATTTGTATTTCCGAAGATTTACCGGAAATGCGGCACTTTTGGTTGGGAAAAAGACTAATTTTTCGATCGGAAGTGACATTATAGCAGAAATACGTCACTTCCAGTTTAAAAAACTCATTTTTCGACCGGAAGTGACATCGTAACGGAAATATGTCACTTCCAATTTAAAAATCTAATTCTTGGACCGGAAGTGACGTGAAACCGGTAATACGTCACTTCCTGCTAACAATCTCATTTTGTCGACCGGAAGTGACGTCATACTGGAAATACGTCATTTCCAGTCCGAAATCTAATTTTTCGACCGGAAGTGCCATATTTCCGTATGACGTCACTTATATTGACGGTATTGACTCATAAATAAGACTCTCGCTCGATGCACCTCCATAAACCAAACCCCAAATCCATTGCCTCTTATCCAAAGTTTTTGCTATCATTTTCTACCCAATGAAGAAGTTTCATCAAAAAAAAAAAAAGAAACTTTCATCGACGAACAAGGCTTCACTCTCGCCGTTCCGAGAACTCATGCCGCCACTGACAATTAATTGTCCGGTGATTATCACGACGAGGCGAACGCTTTCCAGTGAGCGGAACAGGCTGTTATTATGGGTGTGTCGATTGTTAAGGGTTAGTTAGACGGGGAGGTTGCCGGGCCGGTGGGGAGGGGAACAGTCGGAGCGACCTATGGATGTGGGAGGAGGCACGGCAGATGCGGGAGGCAGAGGTAGCGAACGATT
This sequence comes from Exephanes ischioxanthus, assembly GCA_958510785.1. Lineage (NCBI taxonomy): Eukaryota > Metazoa > Arthropoda > Insecta > Hymenoptera > Ichneumonidae > Exephanes > Exephanes ischioxanthus. The sequence goes on from OY294019.1 coordinate 19,326,742, forward strand.
ATCGGACAATAGTTTGTTAGTGGTATTCACCTGATGTATTGTTCCACGGGAAGTGTGGATTCAGCTTCGGTCCCGTTGACTCGTTCGTTCCTTCGCTCCTCGGATTAAATCATCACGCGTACAGTACACACTCGCGATAATCTCTCACCGTCGCAACTACAACATCGTGGAAACTCGAAATGAAACTTCGAAGCCTCCGTGTCTGTTGAATCGTAGAGTCTCGTTTATTAGGCACAATCGTCACCGCAACATCGCAAAGCCCCGCCGGATTTGCGTCTCCGGTTCGTTCGTATTATACGATAAATATTATATACATGTTCTCGTTGTGCATATTTACATTAAAATATATATCTTAGTTTTTTTTTTTTTTTTTTTTCACCGGTGCACTTTTTTTTTGCTCGCAATGATTAATAAAAAATTGACCGTCTAGCGTTATGAACAAACTAACGGATGTATATTAAGTAAACGCGATTGACCGGCTGCCGGCGGATTATGCCGTCCAGAGCAACGGCGACAGCCTCAGCGTTGACGTGCAAAAAGCTATAAAGCTTAAAATGGCTTTGGATTTTTTTTTTTTTTAGTACTTTGTATCGATGATAGATCGTCAACCACGGCGCCGGCCTGATCGTCGACGCGAAAAAAGCGATGAAGCTGGAGACAGCTTTTTTTTTTTTTTTATTTAGTACGTTGTATCAATGATCGATCGTCAACCACTTGTCCGTGATCTTTTCGATTTGCTTCGTGAGAATGGGATTTCTCAGGCGTATCTTCACCTCCAATTTTCCTCCCAGAGCCTTTCTGCCGTCCATCAGCGGAAAAGAATCGTGGAGGATGCAGTGAGTCTCGAGCGGCTGCAGCTTGACCGCGACGGTTCCAACGAGGCTGTCGCTTCTAAAGAAACCTCTGGAAAAATCGTTAAAGAAAGGTGTCAATGAAAAACTGCCTTGTTGCTCACGAACACCGCACAGCATTCGTGACATTCATCCAGCTTAGCGATCGCAAGCATTCGTTGTTACAGTTTGCTCGTGTAATGCCATGCTTCAAACAGCGTTGTACTCGATTTTTAAAAAAGTAACTACAATCGTTTAGTCACACGGTGCGATAGAGATAAACATTGAGTTAGCTGGATGAATATAATTTCGCGATTACATCCGATGCATCGTGCAGCTATTGTTACGGGAATTTTGTTACGCGCAATTCAATCCCGAGAGGACGAACCGCTCTCAACGTAGAGTGCGAGAGGATGCACACATTTTTTTCTACCTCGATAAAGTTACGCTCGCCATAAACGCATAACAATTTTTTTTCGTACCTTGGGTGAGTGCAACACAGGATGGGGTTCATCGAGCATCTGCAAGCAACGTACTACTCTAGTGACTATTATATAATTCAAAGAACTTGAAAGGATTTACAACCTATTCGTGTAGAGGTCTATTCACACTGCAAAAAAATTGTAAATTTAATATTCCGAGATGGAAGTTTTCATGCAGAAACTGGTACATTTAATTGTATGCACGATTGTGATGAAAAATTAATGTACTTTTTCATTGAAATCAAAGTCAATTATTAAAAATAAAATATTTGCAATGTTTTTAATATACCGAACATTAATTTTTCATCGAAATTGTGCATGACGTTTAATATACCAGTTTTTGCGTGAACTCTTCCAGTCAGGTGCAGTCAGTCATTAAATTTCACACGCTTTTTTTACAGTGTACTCGATCGTTGATATTAATAAGGGAATCACCATTGCGAATCGACAAACGAAACAATCGTATTTGTAGCGAATATCAATCAAGCCTCGTTAACGAAAAATAAAAACGTTAACATACTAAAATAATAATTGTTATTGATTAATGAGAAAATCATAGGTGTTTAGTGACGGAACGAGTGATTACCCTTTGGACCAGACTTGGCATTTAAGCGCGTGTCTCTTGAAGACTCGTTGACACTGTCTCGCAGATCGATCGACGGCGTTGTTCAACGTGAACGTCGCCTCGTACTCCGGATTGCTCGTGTCCCTGATCGTCGCAGTCCTGTCGCCCTGCGGGGCGTCCGAAGGATAAGGATATTCAAACATCACGTATGTATCCAGTTCCTTCGGATAGTTTACACCGCGAATTATCGATATCTCCGCATCTCCGTCGCCCAGGTCGGTGCAACTCCTGAAAAAATAAAAATAAAAAACAACTCTAAAAAATCACTCTCGAGGAACGAAAGAACATCAGTTATTGGCTACGTCTCATCTGTTTAAGCTGCTTCTATTTTGCTTCTGAGAAAGCTATGCTTACGGGGGAAAAAAAAGAAACGATTTCGAGTTTTTTTGTGTCAAAGTACTAATTTAGCGCATAGCTCCTCTACGAGGAAGCAAAAATCGATAAACGAACTTATATTTATTTAATCGATAAACGAACATATTTATATTAATAATATTAAAGTAATAATATATGAGAAAGCCATGCGCAAATTACTTTGCACTTTTTTGGGTCTGTCTACGTTCCACTCCACTCGCTACTGTGCATCTTGCTGTAAAAAATAAAATAAAAACAATAATATCCGGTATAATACGTTACGATGTCAGTCACCGCTGTAATGTTCTTGTAATAAGAGCAATCCGTTGAAACAAATTAAACTAAAATATATATATATATATATATATATAATCGTCTTTTGGGTCTAATGACCCGTTTCAGTAACGCGTTCCACAGAACCGACACCTTCAGGCACCTATATGTGACCCTGGTCAGACCAATTTTAGCCTAGGCATCTGAGGTCTGGAACCCAATGTTCGCGGTGCATGTCGACAGGATCGAAAGCGTCCAAGACAAATTTCTGAGATTAACAGCCTTTAAAGAGGCCCACGGCTCGGAAAACCCACGAGTACTTCAACATCGCCTCATCAATGAGAAATTAGTCTACAGTCTCTTCGTAAGCTTAACGACGCGGTGTTCCTGTCGAGACTATTAACGGGCCTGATCGACTGCCCAAGCCTCTCGGGAAAGTTTAGTCTGCACATGCCGCTGAGGCCGACAAGGTCGGTGCAAACCTTCCACGTTCCGATTTCTCGGATGATGATCCGTACTCGACCGGCGACCCGAAGAATCCCCTCGTTAGCAAATTACCTGACAAAGCTTCCGATTTTTGGAACACCAATTGGGCAATTCAAAACAGTAACAGGGGATAATATCCTTCGTTACGAGTAACAATTAAATCGATTTCCTAGAAACTATCAGCGAGAAAATTAGCACCTGCTCTTCATATAATAACTTCTATATTTTATAATAATAATCTATATTAATGTTAAACGTGTATATTATTTGTACCAAAGGGCTTGTCCCCGTTAAAACAAATTAATTAATTAATCAATCAATAATAACAATACTCACTGGACAATTGCATAAGTCTTGACCTCGTAGTGATGCTGGGGCGGTGGCAGTCCATCCCGTTTGCGAACTCTGAGCATATCGATATCGTGACTGTATCCCAAAGCCATTCGCTCCCATCGATTGTAGCCCGGCACATCGCCGAGAGCCTTAGAATGATCGCGCGTCGACAAACACCACTGGAAAGTTCGCAACGTTTTAGCTCGACAATGTATCGAAGCGTAATTCTATTCCGACTGTGGAAAAAATAAAAATTCTTCACTCTTGCCTTCTTCTGTTTGATTAACTGCGTCTCCATATTATCGTAAATCTGCTGATCCGTGCCATTGGCTTCCTCGAGACAATCCACGGACGAAACCAGAGTGAAGCTGTCGTCCGACTTCGCGTCGAGACTGCTGTCGTTGAGTTGCGATTTCGCATTGGGCGACAGAGGTATCGAGGTAAGATCGACCGGCAGACCGCACCTGCTGGCTTCGATCAACGGTGTCATTCCCTTGGCCTGCCGGAGATAGTCCCGTGCGAGTTCGATGTCCCCGTCCTTCTTGGCGGCCAACGCCGCCTGTTTCAGTTCCGCCTGACGCTGCAGCAACTGCAACGCTTGCTTCTCCGCTCTCGAAGTCGCTCCACCGGCTTTTTTCTTCGCTGTTCGAGAACACAAATCGTGGATTATTGGAAACGAAACCGAACAGAAATGAGGCATTCTCCGTCAGCTCCACCACTTCTCTTTCAGATTTGTTAGATCTAAACATTGTGGGAGATGCGTTTTTTTTCTCAAAGTCATAGATCTTGTAAGCGATAAGTCGACCAAAAATGCTACCTACAAAAAAGTTATCTTTATTCATTAACTATTTAATGCAATATCTGTTATATTTTTGTTCGTATCGTATAAGCTGTTTTTAGCGTATGAAATGAAAATTATATTTTGTCGTCCAATGCGACACCATCGATTTCGCTGCCAATTTTTCAGGGTATTTGACGATGTGTGAAGAATATACAAAAAAAAAAATTGACAAAGTGGAACTCGACGTAGTTGCTAAGGTGTCGCATTGCTCGAAAAAATATAATTTTCAATCCTTTCCGCTAAAAGTAGCCTCCGCAATACAAACAAAAATATAACACACATTACACTAAATAGTCAATAAATAAAGATAACTTATTATCGTCAGATTTTTTGCCCGCCTCATGCCTTTCAACATTTATGAATTTGAAAAAAGCATCTAAAATGGATGGATTAAAAAAGATGAAAAAATTCTCAAAGGATACTTTCAAGTGAAGCTCAAATATAGCCAATGGTAGGATAAATCTGTAAGTCGAAAACCAAAGTGGCTGAGTTGCCAGAGAATGCCTCAAATATCGCCCTTACCGATAACGTGACAAAAACAAGTACCTTGATTCGGTCTCGGAGGCGGAGCGGGAGCTTTTCTCTCGGGAACGGCCGGTCCTTGCTCCTGCGGTTCGGGCTCTGGAACGGGTTCCGAGGGCTCCTCGGCGGACGGAGCCGGAGGCGCGGGCGCGGCGGGCGCGACGCTGACGCCTATAGGCGGAAAGCCCGGCGGTATCGGCAATTCGTCGTACGGAACGGGCTTTCCACGAGCGTGCAGCTTAACAGCGTCCTCGAATTGCTTGCAGATACGTCCGTACCTTCGCGCCTTCGACGAGTTGCCCTCCTCCTCGGCCGCGGTCTTCGATCGACGATAGATTTCGAGGCGTTCCTTCAGAGCTCCCGCGATCGCGTCTCCGGTGACCGGCGCCTGAGCGGGCTCCACTTTTGATGAAACAGTACATCACAAATCTGAACTTCGACGATAAATTGCCTCCGAACGCAAAACAATACTCTTACCCGAGGCACCGGGCTCGGCGGCCGTGCTTCGCTGAGTCTCGCTCTCCTGTTTTCCGTCCTCGGGAACGGCTTCGGCAGTCCCGGAAGTCGGCAGCTGCGGAGGTGGCGGCATGTCCGATAGATCGATCGTCTCACCCGCCGCTACGGCGGCCAGCACGATGTCGAATTGCTTCGCGATCTTAACGTTGCTCAGTGCCTGCTCGAGGTTTCCAGATTTCTTCCATATCATCGCGGCGACTTTGTACTCGTGCTGTCGCTTCTTCAACAACTCGAGAGACTCCTGATCGATGCCGGGCGAGTTGACCGGTTCCGGGACGGGATTTTCCGCTTCCGGAGCCGGAACTTCCGGTTCGCCGGCTGGAATCTCCGGAGGCGTTGACGGTGCTACTGCGGGTACGTCGGACTCTTCCTTCGGCGCGGTGTCCTGCGTCCTCTCGCCGGTCGCCGATGGCGGCAAGGTCGGCGGAATATCCGCCTCGTCGACGGATCTGCCAGAACGCGCGCTCGTCAATAGTCCTTCCAGGGTCTTGACGCCGCGGCCGAATCGACGCGCTCGTCCCGTTTCGTTGTCGGCGCTGGCCTTCGCCACAGCCAACTTGTACATCCTCAATCTCTCCTGCAGCATGTTGACGATCTCGTCGCTGCTGCCCGCGTCGTTTTCCTCGGGACTCGAAGCTTCCGGCGCTGCCTCCTCCATTGGCTCCGGGGGTGCAGCCTCGTCGCCTGTGATCTCCCTCAACTCGTTCTGCAAGCGTTAGAGCAAATCTTTTTAATACAATTATAAGAATATTTTTAATACCATTTTTTTTAAATAGTATTTTTTAATAGAAAAATTCGCGATCCATAAACTCATGATAATATACATGAGTCTCAAACAAATCTCCAACCAGTATATCTGGGTCGTCATCCGGATCTTTAATACAATTTTTTTTATAGCAATTTTTAATACAATTTTTTATTCAATTCTTTTTATCGAATTTTCTATTTTAATTTTTTTATTAAAAAAAGTATAGAATCTATGGAGTCGTAATAGCGTACACGCGTCCCAACAAAGCTCTAACAAGAATATCCGGATCGTCATCATGGCTAACCGATCCTTATTCAGATCTTTAACACAATTTTTTTTTATAGGATTTTTTAATACAAATTTTTTTATTGGAGGTTTCAACAGAACAATTATGGAATCTATAGACGCGTAATAGCATGCAGGTGGTTTCGAATAAATCTCTAACCAGTATGTCTGGATCGTCGTCGTCGCCCGACAGATCCTCGTTCGGATCAATGTCCTTCATACTCTCGTTGATCATCGCATCCAGCTTCGCAGCTGGCACAGGAGGTGCTGAAACATAATTTTCACAGGCGTTAAAGTGCGATCGAAAAAAAAAAAACACGAGAGTGAAACTATGTCTGAACGTTCGCGAAGACCGCAGACTTACCTTTGCGCCTAGGCTGACGAGGTGCGTCATCCCCGCTGGTCAAACGTGCCAGTTCCGCCTCCAAATCCTCGTCGTTGTCATCGTCCACGGAGTATCCACGGCCGAGATCCTCGAGCTTCTCGGGCACTTGGAAGATTCCGAACTGAACATAATAATTTGATCATCGTCAAAAACGCGTTTACGCGAGATGCGAATTTCAGATAAGCGGCGCGAGAACTTTCTCCTCGTCGTTCACCTGCTCGAGACTCCCCGGTGGTCTTGGACGTCTTTTCGGTTCCTTCTTCTTGCCGAACATTTTACTCTCAGTTCCGACCGTGCAATGCCTGACGGGTGTGTAAGACGCGAGAAATTACGATGTAAAAAATAAATCGTCCGCTTATCACAGGATCAAAGGCGTAAATTTCACCGAACGTGTTGTGTTGGGCTTCGATTCCTCTGAAGTTTGCGGCATGAGTCACACGCTGACAGCTCGTTTCCCTGCGTCACTTTGAATATTTATTTCGATTGTTGTTGTTGTTGTTATGCTTCGTTGAAACTCGGAGAGCGAAGGAGGGACATGAATCGGTAATCATCGCCATAACGAAAAATATCGACCGAAGGGCTTCGGTGCATTTCTCTCGTGGACTACTGTTTATTAATAGTAATATTAACATTTTGTTGTAACTTTTCCATAGCGCGCGCGACGTACAGTTCGATTTATCGATCAGCGGACAGACGACGCGCGCGACCTCGGTTATCAGAGGCGCACTTCACGCCAGTCAGTCGGTCATATGATCGTCTCGCGAAAAGAGGGCGAGTCCGATATTTCGTGCTCTGTTTTACGTTCACAAAATCGAACGCCCGTTCGTCCGTAAATCAACGTGAACGAATTTCCTCCGAGGAGTAATTCCCATACAAGATGAAGGGTTGCATGTTCAACATCGACGGTGGTTATCTGGAGGGGCTCTGCCGTGGTTTCAAGTGCGGAATACTGCAGCAGAACGATTATCTCAATTTGGTCCAGTGCGAGACACTCGAGGGTGAGTCGCGAGCTCGATTAATTTTAAGGACAACATTTTTTTGTCTACCCCTCGATCACGATGAACCGCGATGTCCCGAAATATCCTCGGTGTCTTTTTTCCGTGTCCAAAAGTATTTCGGAGCAAGCTCCGTATTAACTTGCGAAACTTTCTTCCGCAGATCTGAAACTGCATCTGGCGGGTACAGACTATGGCAGCTTTCTGGCGAACGAACCGTCGCCTCTCGCCGTCAGCGTCATCGACGACAAGCTCAGGGAAAAGCTTGTCATCGAGTTTCAACACATGCGCAATCACTCCGTCGAGCCGCTGTCCCAGTTTCTGGACTTCATAACTTACAGCTACATGATCGACAACATCATCCTCCTGATAACCGGAACCCTCCATCAGAGGCCCATTTCCGAGCTTATTCCCAAATGCCATCCCCTGGGAAGCTTCGAGCAGATGGAGGCCATCCACGTGGCGGCTACTCCTGCCGAGCTCTACAACGCCGTACTCGTCGATACTCCTCTAGGTAAATTCTGGTGTTCGTAGATATAGAATTTTATGAAATTTTTATTTATCTCTTTATTTGTTTCAGAGCTTGGCAAAGTACCTATAAATACTTCAAGTACAAAGTACAAAGTATCGCTAGTACTGGGACGTATCAAGTACTTTTTGTACTTGAAATGTTAAGTACTTTTGTAGTTGAAGCATTTCTCAAGTACTTTTTGCAATTAGGTTTGTAGTGTTATAGCGTTACGTAGTCTTCAAAAAAACGCCCATTAATTTTTTTTAAATGCTTTTATTACAATTTTGCGTGTAGCCTTTTGTATGAGAAACTTCATTGATCGATTTTGCGTTCCTTACAGTTATAAAAATAAAATAGTTTCATAAAAAATGCCAACAAATATTTTTATAAAGATATATATTTTTTTTATGAAAAAAACCGGAAAGGAGAATCATCAGCTTTTTTAATTACATTTTTAACAAATATATATAAGGAAACACATTCTTGTTAAAATTATACTTATTGAAAAGTTTGGACCCATAGTCATATACTAATGGAAACAGGATGTCCCATCAAGTATCCGAAATGCGAGCGTATACTCAAAAAGTACTTGGTACTTGAAATCGTAAAAATAGGACAAAGTGCCCAACAAGTATCCGGTATTTCAAGTACTGCCCAGTTCTCATTTATTTCATTTACGGCGCAAGCCGTTTTACGAAGAAAATCCACATGAAAGGAAGAAAATATGGCTGCATTTGTACAGTAGTCTATTCCAGATCGAAGAAAATATCAAGTCTCAAAAAAAAAAAAAAAAGACCGGGTCGTAGTATTTACAGAATAAAAGAAGGAAATTTTAATTAATAGTTGTGACTTTTTTCAGCTCCATTCTTCGTGGACTGCATCTCGGAGCAGGATTTGGACGAGATGAACATCGAGATAATCAGGAACACCCTGTACAAAGCGTATCTCGAGGCTTTCTACAAATTCTGCAAGGACATCGGCGGAACGACCGCCAACACGATGTGCGAGATCCTTGCGGTAAGAATTTACCGTCGGCTTGAAATTTCTCGGTGAAAATTTAAGTTGCACCGCTGTAGCTCGCTTTCCGTTTGCAGTTCGAGGCGGACAGGAGAGCTATCATCATAACGATAAATTCGTTCGGCACCGAGCTCGGGAAGGACGATCGCGCCAAACTCTACCCGCGCTGCGGTCGCTTGAATCCCGACGGTTTGGCCGCTCTCGCCCGTGCCGACGACTACGAGCAAGTCAAAGCCGTGGCCGAGTATTACGCTGTGAGCGATCCGAATCTATTTGCATTTGTGGTAAAAAAATTAAATAATCTAACGTCTCCTTTCATGTTTTTTTAAAAAATCTCAGGAGTACAGCGCGCTGTTCGAAGGAGCGGGAAATAATCCCGGCGACAAGACGCTCGAGGACAAATTCTTCGAGTACGAGGTACGTTGTTGGACGAGGGAATGGCATAACTTTTTTTTAGATGCGATTCAACAAGTGGTTGCTATTGTTTTTGCTTCCTCGTAGAGGAACCTTCGTTTAGGTGAAAAAAAATATCGAGATTTTAATGAAAACGTGTTCGAATGTTTAAAAACATAAAAAAATAACAGAAAAAATGTCCGGATGTATGTGTGTGGGTGACTCAGATGAAAAAAATTTAAAGGACAGCATGTGTGGTTGACAGTCAATGTTACTTGAAAATTTTATTTTAAAAATTGCAATCGGTTTTTTTGTGTTTTCATTAATTATTTCATTGTCTTTGCGTTGCAGGTGCGTTTGAACGTACACGCGTTTCTGCAGCAATTCCACTTCGGTGTATTCTACAGTTATCTGAAGCTGAAGGAGCAAGAGTGCCGTAACATCGTCTGGATATCGGAATGCGTTGCTCAGAAGCATCGCGCAAAGATCGACAATTACATACCCATCTTCTAATGGAATACCGCTTAGGCACGAAAAAAAATCGTTTCATCATTGTATGTATTATCGTGATTGTTTTGTTTCGAGCTTGATTATCGTAAAAAAAAAATGGCTCATACATCGGATTGATCCAACAAATTAATTCCTCAGAGTTTTTTTTCATCCGCGGACGGTTACTGTCAGTTTCAATCTTGCGAACAAAGCGAAAATATAAAGTAAAGTTTTAAAGAATTATAATAAAAATAAAAGAGGTTCCGTCGATTGCGGTTGCATCCGGTTGTCCCGATATCCGAGTACGGCGTTGAAGAGTTCTGTTCGCGTTCGTTTAGAAATAAACTCGATGTATATAGTGTATTTTTATTATATTCTGTGCGGATAAGAAAAAAAAAATATCGTACATAGTATTATTCCATGGTATAATTCGTTAATTTATTAGATTGTAAAATGTTAAAACTAATAAAGTTACAACGCATTCCACTTTAATTGTAAGTTCGAACGAGATCGATCGGGTCTGCGTCGATCACGAGGCCACTGCCGCGGATTCGTCCTTAGAGTTCGTCGTCACCGGACTCATCGGTTTAGACCGCTTCTTTGGTTCCATTATTTCGGGATTTTCATGCCAGAAACGCTCGCCGATTATGTCGTCCTCGTAGGGCACTACGGCTTTCCTCGTTTTTCCGCTCTCGTCCGTTACCGATTTCCGCAAAAGCGTCGTCCCTTTACGAAAATACTCCGGCTCGTTGTTGTAATTGATGCCAAATTCTTGGTACAGCAACTCGTGCTTATCCGCCGAAAAAGTACCCGACAGTCGTTCCTGAGCCTGCGAACGTTAATCGGATAGAAAATCGTGAATTAACACGTTAAGGCGAACCATTTTATTTTAGCAAGAAGATACCTGAACGTTCGTCATATTCTTTTTCTTCACGAGATTCCAGAAGCACGTGTTGTACAGATTGTTAATGTGTACATCGGCTTGCCTCCACGATAGATAGTCCCGTAAATTTTCGTCGGTCGGATACAAAACCGTTCTGGCGTCGAACGAGGGTGGATACTCGAGTTTGAGATCACCCATGAATTTGCTCCAGTGGAATACGTACGACGACGTAAACAAGGAATTAACGTTCGAGAGTATCTTTGAATCTGTTGGGAAAGAAAAGAAGATAAATAAGAACATAAAAAAGAAGATAAAATATTTCAGAAGTTGCGAAAAAGTTGTCCATCGGTTGACTCATGAGCGCCAACGTGTCAGAAGTAAACATGGTGAAAATATTTTTCTGAATATGTCTGAGACCTTCACTGAAAGTCTTGGAAAATTTATCTGAAGCTTCTCTGAAAAGTCTTCTGAATTTCTCAAAGTTTTTGCGCTTTACAGAAAAAGTAAAAGATTTTTCTTAATCTAAATATTCAAGATTGTTCTGAATATCTCTGATTTTTCCTGCGAATATCTCTGAAAACCTATGAACTTTGCTGTTTCTCACCGGTTATTCATTTTCCATATTCACAAACATTTTTCTGGAAAACTACAATTTCCACTGATTCACAGCGAGTAACAGAATGAGTAGATCTTAGAGAGAACTTGCAAGATCTCTGAAATTTTCTGAATCAACATTATCCAGAAAAATCATAGCATCTCCAAAAAAAAAAAAAAGTATTTTCTCTAAAAATGTTTATTCTCGATACGAGTAACTAAATGAGTAGATCTCAGAGACACGTAGTTTTTGCTCTCAACATTCTTTATCAGAAAAACTTCGAACTTTTCAGAATTTTTTTTGGGAAATACTCTGAATTTCTCTGAAAAATTGTGACTGATAAGTTGTGCCCGGAAACTGATAGAGATATTTAGCAAGTAGCAGAGAAACTCAGAGAAAAAATTGTCGAAAAATCTCTGAAAATCAATTAAACGATCCGATCAGTTTCAGACAAATTGTCAGAGAAACATTCTCAGAAGAGAAGCTATCGCATGTCCCAAAGTCGCTTTTCGGGCATGCGATAGCTTACGGACGACACTTTGGCGGTCATAAATGAACCAACGGACAACATTTCATAACTTCCGAAAAATTGGTGTTCGTCAGCGTAGAACACCCGCCGGTAAGCGCGGACCTCTTCTATTGTATATGCTAGCGTCCTTTTTGAACACAAAAGAGAATTCGTCGCTCTGCCCGAAAGATATTACGATCTCGTTGAATTCTTCCATAACAGTAGTGGCCGCTTGTCTCATCAGATCGAGAGCCCGCGCGTCGTTGGGCTTCGAGAATCCGTGTACGGTCGAGAATTTCGAAAAGTTTTTGCCGTCTATCCTCACGACGATCCAACAATTCAGGAGGCAGCGGTCTTGGCGCTCGAATTGTTTGACGTACTCGAACTTGCTCTTGGCCATCGTCGACGTCGACAGGAATCGCTTTTCGCCGAACAGTTTCGAAGACAGACGTAAGCTTCTCGTAATTAGGCCGCACCGCATTTACACCTGTCGTTGTTTTACCGTGGAAAATAACAATTTCGATTGTGCTCCGCGACACAGCTGCGATCAGCGCGGTGTTCTAGGTTACGACACTTGTCCGAGGAATTCCGTGCGACGACGCCACGTGCGCTCGAGAGTCGATGGGGCCGGCATGACAACAAAACCAAACAAAAAACACCGATCAACAGGCAGAAAGGAGAACGCGCTGATGAGACGAAAAAACGGTTCTCGAAATGGAGATACACAATCGATTCATGGATGTACCAACGACAGGGGTGACTCTACTGCTGGAGATCCTCGGCGAAAATCCCAGGGCAATTCGGGATTTAGCTGGAAAGTTCAATGAAAAAATACGCAACGGTGCCGCAGGCTCCGAAACTCTGAAGGCTTTTCGTATGATTTTATGCTACGAATATCAGTCGCTGCACAGTGTCTGTTCCGAGAAAGGTGAAAATATAAAGGAATCTCAGCCACATCCTTTGGAAAGTTCTGACTTGGACATAAAAAATTTTATCGTTAGGAGCGACGAATCTTGGAACAAAGAAGATCGAGCTCTCCTGTACGATATCCTAGTACTGCAACTGGTAATCGCTGGCAGTCAGCAACAATTTACTAAGCTTTTCGATCGTTTTCACGAAACTCATAGAGAATCTCTGGCGACGAGCGACGATACACCGAATATGTTGATGAGAGTGTCAGAGTGCTTTGCAGATTCTTACAATCTGCGTTGCCGACTGTACGGAATTTTGGGTGACGAAGGGGAACTCGAGAAACAGCGTACTCGAATTCAGAGCCAGATAAAATCATGGATGAAGCGAGAGGAGGATGTTGACTGGAAACTTCTGGCGTCACTTCTGCCAAAGTTGACTCTCGCGTTTGGCTCGGACAAGATCGTATCTCCACTGTGGGACGAGGCCTTCGACAAGTCTGACGACCTTGGTACGCTGAATGCGCTGTGCGTCATGGCGGACGCCTGTTTTACGTGCGAAAACAGCATAGTTAAGGAGATACACTATGAGCAATGTATGCAGGAACAATTCTGGTCTATAGTAATCAGAGGCCTGACATCAGGAATATTCCAGCACCGGAAGCAAGCACTTTACCTCATGAAGAGAGCTGTTGATTTTATGGAGTCGCACGAATCAAAGATAAGAACAATGCTCAAGCATTCACGGAAAAGTATCGTGCCGTTTGTGTGCGCACGGCTACCGTGCACGGATCCGTCCATCGAGCAGGCGAAGAAAACCTTTTTCCTAATACTGGAAGCGCTCGAAGAGAAACAGAAACACCTTGTATTACCGGCATTGTCGCATCTCCAAACCTTGTCGAAGACGTACGACGATCACAAATCGTGCGGTGATTGTTTTAACGTTATTTGGCTTCGTTGTATATTGCGACGAATTCTGGAACACGATAACGAAGCCATCAAGATATTCGGGTTGAAAGCGACGTTGCACTCGGATCTCGATATCTTTGACGAGCCGTTCATGAATTTTTTGGCAAACGTACTCAATAACACATTCCTCTACGAGTTAGATACGCGCAAGGATATGGTAAAGCATAATGAGCCACAAATCGTTGAACTACTAAGAAACTTCTTCGAAAGATCCGAGAAGGCTGGAGTGGATCTAATAAACAGGTTCATTCGCGCGATTTCCAGAGTGTCCTGGTGCCCTGTTGCGTTAATTTGGCTCTTCGTCGCTGTGGAATTTGGAGAGACCGGGATCGTTTGTAACGTCTGGACACCCGAGGAGCTGAAATGTGTGGCGGCTCTGGTCGAAAAGAATTCAACGATGCATTGTGTGGAATTGCGAATCTTATCGCACGATCGTATTGTGTCTTCGTTCAAGACGTATGTCCGACAGTCTTTGAGTCGAGAGAATTTAGAGCTCATCATCGATACTCTATCCTCGTTCCCTGACGAGGCGCCGGAACGGACGTCGATAACCTGGTGGAGGGTCGTCGACCTCCTGTCGGTCATAGTCGAAGCCTCGGACGCAGCATCGTACGTTACTCGAATCTGCGACACATTTTTCAGTGTCCAACGCAATATGAAATCATTAACACGGATAATCGCCCTTCTTCTCGACTCCAAGTTAATATGTCGTACGAATACGTGCTCCGCCGAAAGAGCCCTTCGTCAGCTATTTGAAAACTTGATCGGTGCCGATCTGAGGCCTTACGCAGATCAAGCCTCGATTCTCGTACTCATAGAGTTCATGAGCTATCTGATAAATCTCGCCTCTCAACATAAATCCAAAGGCATGGATACGATGAAGCGCCTCGTATCTCCATATGGCGATGCAATTGTGAAAGTTATTGCGAGAAGCCTGGAAAGAAAGACGACTACGAAGCATGACGAATACTTATTGGCGATCACCGCTCTCGTGAACAGCATAGATTCTCTAGAGGCATTAGGAATTCGTGTTCCTTGGTGGCCCGATACGGAAAAACAATTGGAGCGTTTCGAGGATAAATGCATTCACATAATCGCCAATCCTGACGATTTTGTGCAGTGGTGCTACGCGATAAAGGTGTTTTACCTTTGTCGCGAAAGAACGTTTAGTCGTCGGCCGAAACTGGGCAAAACGTACATACCACCTCTCCTGAAATATTTCAAGAGCGTAATACATCCCGATCAGCACGAGGAAAGACCTGGAAAGCAAAACGGGCTTCCAGACAGCAGATTAGCGTCGGATTGTTTCGAGACCATTGCCAAACTCGTGCGCCAATTCGTCACCGAATCGCCGTTTGATAACTGGCCAACCGAAGTAAACTGGTTCGAAGAGCTCCGCAATTTTGTTGAAACCGGTAGCGAAGAGGTCATCGAACCGGTCGCCGCCACATTGTACGAACTGCTCGAGAAAAGTTCGTCCTTGGCTGATCACGATGTGGACGCTTTTAATTTCATAATCCGCGAATGTTGGCGAAGCGCGTTTCAAATGAAGAGAACTCAAGTGTTCTTTTCCACCGTAACTCAACTAACGCGTCTAATAGTCAATGCAAACTTTCTGAAGTTGCACGGGGCTAAAGAGTACGCGTTCGAGGTAAGATCTAAAACAGATGTAATTTTGACTCATCAGTTAAATTGGCCAATGATTGCGGATTTCAGTGTGCAAACGAGATGATGAAGGAAGGAGAGCGTGTGCCTCTTCTCAAACGAATATTTCTAACTTCCGTGAGAAGTTTGTCTCCTCAAGACATTTCTAACTTTCGAAAGCCGTTTATGTCTTGTCTTCTTCACGGATTCGTGCCGCAACGTGACAAAAGAATTGAGCTACAAACTATCACGGCATGTTTAAAGTATCTTGCGCTCTCAGACCCGTAAGTAACTATTACGGGTAATTATTAATCTCAATATTGATGGATATGTATCGCGATTGTATTTTTTACTGTCGCAGAGTGCCGACCGTCGACATCAGCCTTCGAGCAGAATCGGTAATTATTTTACTCAACGTAATGACATCACCCGAAGCTGCAGAATTTCGTGGCAATGTGCTCACCGACCTGCTGGGTCTCCTTGAGCAAAATAAAAACAAAAGATACTTCGACAACTCGCACCTACACAGATTGAAGCACAGAGTGATGCAAACATTGTTGATACTGCAGCCCGTCCTGAACGAAGTGAGATACAAAGAAATTGCTTAAATTGTTCACATTATAAACGCATTGTACATAAAAAAAAAATTTTGTTCCCAGACGGAAATTCAAGTCTTACACGATGTTATGTGCGATCTTATGATTGCGGAAAGTAATCAGCCGAGTGTACGCTTGATGCAAGAGTGGATACTCGCAAGAATCTATTCGACGACCCCATCTCTGCTAGATTCAATATGGAACGTTTTTGCAACGGTACGAATTCGCGATTAAAGTTCATTTCGTCTCGAATCTGTAACATTCTTTTTTTTTACAGGCGGTTGAGAAGCGTCAGGGAAGTATAGTTTCACTGGCGAGCATAGTTTTTCACGTTTCTCGATTACTCGCGGGGGATACTCGGACCGAATACGTAGCGAAGGGAATTTCGCACCTTCTACCAAACTGCATGGGTCAACAATTCAGCGTCCGTCTTTACAGTCAGGCAAGTTGGCGCAGTGAACCGAGTTGAACCGAGACGTTCTATGTAATAAAATAATAACGAATAATAATACATTTTATCTAGACGATACTTGTGGAAATATACAAACTTTTACCTGTTGATTCGTCAGAAGCAACGAAGTACAGAGCAATCTTTGAAGGAGTCAAGGAAAGCCTCAGCCACGCGAACTTGATGAAAAATTTGACAAGAATATTCGACAACTTTTACTTCGCAAATTTCCATCCAATCGACAGCTATTCATTGGAGGTGAGCTCGAGGCTAAAGTTTTCAGGGAGGACAAGAATCCGACTAATCGAATTGCGTATATATTTACAGACTATTTATTACCATTTTGCACGTCTCACAAATGTATCTGACGATGAGTGGATCGAATGCCGCGTGTTTCGCGAATTGCATGTTGAGCGTCAACCAACTATTGTACCGCTGTACGATACCACCCACTTGGCATCGGCCCCAGTTATGTTGAAATCCGCAAGAGCAGCGGGTAAATAATTTGTCATATCATTGCAAACGAATATTGCAAGTGAAGTGGTGATTGAAAACCACAAATTTCAGGCGAACTGGCTGAAGAGACTTGTCCATCTACCAACGAAGGTCTCAGTGACATACAGAAGAAAATTATTCCATGGAAGTCGATGGTTCCGTTTTACGACGAGCTATCCGAAATCTCCAAAGCCACGCTGTCCCGACGAAAGTTTCAGAACGAAGATGCGGGCATAATCGTTCTGGCGTCGCTGATAGATCGTCCCGCCAATCTCGGTGGACTGGCGAGAACATGCGAGATATTTGGAGCGAAGGAATTGGTAATGGAGAATCTGAGATCCACGGAAGATCGAGAGTTTCAGGCATTGAGCGTATCAGCTGAAAAGTGGATAACGATAACGGAGGTTTGTCGTTCATCCCTTCGCTTACCGAACCACGAATTTTCAACAAATTCATGTACATTCTTCTTTTATTCACTTCGTTCACAGGTGAAACCCCACTTGCTGCGAAATTACTTGCTCGAGAAACAATCCAAGGGATGGAAATTGGTTGGCGCGGAACAGACTGCGAACAGCACGAATCTCCTTGAGATGGAGTTCGACAAAAAGACAATTCTACTGCTCGGGTAAGTTACATCAATTTCTCGTACATTGCGCGAATACCGATGTATGACCGATGATTTGCTTTACAGAAACGAAAAAGATGGAATTCCAGCGAACTTAATTCCACTTCTGGATACCTGCGTCGAGATTCCGCAGAACGGCGTCGTGCGGTCTCTCAACGTTCACGTTACAGGCGCGATTTGCATATGGCAATACTTCAAACAACATATCTGTATGTAAACTGGCTTTTACACACGAATTTGCAAGTACAATATAAGGATTATTTTTGTTATTGCATCAAATAAATGAATATTCTATTTGGAACATCGTGTTGGGTTTGACTTTTACATCGACAACTTGTTCTATCAGATTTCCCGACATATCGATGTGTGACCAATGTTTTACTCTGCTAAAACGAAAAAATGGCATTCCAGCGAACTTCATTCCCCTTCTGGATTTAAGGACTATTTTTATCATTGCATCAAATAAATAATTATTCTAATCGAAACATCGTTTTGCGTTCAACTTTCAAATCGACAACTTGTTCTATAAGATTTTCTGGTATATAGATCTGTGATCAATATTTTGCTTTATTAAAACAAAAAATGGCATTCCAGTGAATGCGATTCCTCTTCTGGATTTAAAAATTATTTTTGTCATTGCATCAAATAAATAATTATTCTAATCAAAACATTGTTTTGCATTCAACTTTCAGATCTACAACTTGTTCTATGAGATTTTGTGATATATAGATGTGTGATCAATATTTTGCTTCATAAAAACGAAAAAATGGCGTTTCAGTGAACTTCATTCCTCTTCTGGATTTGAGGATAATTTTTGTCGTGGCACCAAATAAACAATCATTCCAATCGGAACATCATTTTGGGTTCAACTTTTGTATCGACAACTTGTTCTATCAGATTTTTATTCAGCTCTCCAGAATGGCTGGAAGCTCGTAACAGCTATAAGTATAATTATAATTGCCTATCGAAAGGTAAGGACAGGTTGGAATCCTTAGACATCGTAGCCTCTCAGATGCCTCTTGCCGATGCATTCGCCGACGAAGAACCAACACCAGATTTCGATACCGACTAAGGTGTTGAGCCAAGCCTCTCTGACGGTGAGCTCGCGGTATCTTCCAGTTTTGGCGCTCGTGATCAATCTGCCGATGCCGCTCCTAATAGCAGGAATATCGCCGAATGTCGGCGGAGTGAGTTCAACTTTGGCGTAACGAGAAAATGTTATCAGCTTCGGCTTCGCTTCGGTCATGAGAGCTGAAAATAAAGTCGTACATTCGTTCAGTCCGAAGGGCAAATCTGTATCACAATAAATCTTCCGGGCAGAATCGTTTTTCTTTGGACAGTCAACGGAACGGTTCGACACTATCATGCTTGCTGATTAGAAAAACCCGAAGTTATGTAAGGGAGTTCATAACCCAAAAATCAAAATGTTCACACCCGCGAGGCGAGAAATCGGGCGTTCACTTACGGTGACAAACACAAATCGCGGATTTTTATTCAATACTCACTTTTCGCCAGATTGGCAGCTTTTCCTGCGAGGCCTGCCATTTTATCTCCTCGACCGTCCGAAAAGATTGTCTCTCTGAGAAATGGAGTGGTCCGTTTCCGCCGTTCCGCAAATCGATGAGCGACGAAAGCGGCTCCTGTGGTCTTTCACCTATCGACGACCTTGCGAACCGTAAAGACGCCCGCGAATAACAGGAAAGCAATGTATCGGCTCGTTTGTTCGCCAAAACAGATCTTCCCAAAAATAGTTAATTAGGTCTGTTCGTTTTTAGAGAACGCTGGAGCAGAGTGCTCGATTTTACGTGAACGGTATATCTATATATCCGATAAACATAGATATACTTTCCACGTAAAATAGAGCGCTCTGCTTCAGCTTATTCTGAAAACGAACAGACCTATTCATTACGGCCCGCGAATTTAGTGTTCGTTCGCTGCTCCCCGTTGCTACTCGCCGCTACTACTTGCCACTTCCGACGTCGGGGAAAGATCAGTTCGCGTTCAAAAGTTTTCGTATACCATACGATCGCGTAACTTGTTACGCGTCGCCAATTCAGTGTCCGTCGCTCTCTGCTGTAGCCCGCTGCATCCAGTGCCTACTTCCGGCACCGAGGGCAGGTCAGTTCGCGTTCAAAAGTTTTCGTAACGGTTGTTATCATTCCAACCAATTCCAACCTCCGATCCAGTGTGTCGCGTGCGATTGTCCGCCGGTCGTCGGTCGATCAACAATCGTTCAGTTAACATGAGATTACTGACCGCTCTCAAATGGACGAGAAGCCTGAACAAGAGTCTCGTCAAAGCCGCATCGTTCGAGCACAAGTGCGGCGTGAATTCCGACGTCTGTCGAACGATTCATTCTCGGAACGACCGATGTTCTTCGACCACTTTGGCGACGAACATAAATCGCCCTCAAAGAGTCTCCGTCTGCTGGCAGCAAAGTAGCAGAAGCTTCGCCGTTACTTCTAATGCACTGGCGAAGAGCAAAGGTGGCGATAAGAAGAAAAAACCCGGCAAAGCTCAGCAAGTCAATGTGAACGAGCTCGCCGAGTTCGTTGACGTCGAGCAACTCAAGTCGAACTTCGAGAAGGCCATCGAAGATCTTAAAGGCAGCTTCGTCAAGCATCTCACTCTCCGCTCTTCGACCGGCTCTATCGAACAACTCACCGTTTCGTTCGAGGGCCAGGACTACTTGCTGCAAGAGCTCGTCGACATTGCCCGAAAACCCAAGACCGTCGTTCTAAACGTCAACGTCTTTCCGCAAGCCATTCCTCAAGTCCTCGAGGCTCTCAGTAAAAGCGGAATGAACCTCAATCCGCAGCAGGACGGCACAACGATCTTCATTCCCATACCCAAGTGAGTCCGCGTTCGCAACCGCAAAAATCTTCGTCGGAAACATTGCAAAAAAAAAATTGGTTTGAAGATTAATTTATCCGAATGGTAGTTTTTATGCAAAAACTGGTGTATTAAATTTCATGTATTATTGTGATGAAAAATTAACATGCAGTATATTTAAAACTTTGGAAATTTACTTTACTCTTAATAATTTACTTTTAAATTCATTTTAAAATTCCATCAATTTTTCATTACATCTAATGGACCATTTTTTTTTTGCATTAGAACTTGCAATCCGGTACGTGAAATTTACAATAAAAAAAAACTAGCTACTGTAAAAAAAAATAGTAAATGTGATGTACGGGACTGGAAGTTTTTACGCAGAAACTGGTACACTAAATTTAATGTACAAATGTGACGAAAGATTAATAAACTTTTTTATTGAAATTAAAGTAAATTATTAAAAATAAAGTATTCGCAAATGTTTTTAATACACCGAACATTAATTTTGTAATCATGACAATTGTACATTAAATTTAATGTACCTGTTTTTTGCATAAAAACGTCCAGTGTGGTACATCAAATTTACATTTATTTTTAACAGTGTAATCTTTATCGCAAAAAACAATTTTTTTTTTCTTTTACAGAGTCACAAGAGAGCACAGGGAGAATCTGTCGAAGAATGCAAAGTCGCTGTACATTAAATGTCGCGACAATATCAAAGACATTAGAAACAAGGAGATCAGGAATCTTAAAAAAAAACCATCCATATCCGAGGATACAGCTCGGAGGATGCAGTCACAGGTGGAGACGCTCTGCGATCAATACATTACCGAAGCCGAAAAGCTTCTCGATACAAAGCAGAAAGATCTGCTGGGCAACGAATCGTAATCGCTGAATTTCTCGCTGGAGTCCTCGAGGCTCTCAGCAAAAGCGGAACGAAACTCAATCCGCAGCAGGACGTACAACCATCTTCATTCCCATACCCAAGTGAGCCCTCATGCGCAATTTCAAAATGCTTTGCCTAAAATTTTACGAAAAAACGTATCCCTAATTTTTGTCGTTAAAAAAAAAAATGCGTTTTTTTTCTTTTACAGCGTCACAAGGGAGAACAGTGAGAATCTGTCGAAAAAATGTCAAGCCGGTGTACATTAAATGACATTAGATACAAAGAAACCAGGAATATTGAAAAAAAAATTGTCTATATCCGAGGATTCAGCTCGACCGGTACAGTCCGAGCTGCAAACGCTCTGCGATCACCACATCAGCAAAGTTGAAAAACTTCTCTGTACAAAGCAGAAAGACCTGATGGGCTCCGAATCATAATTGCTGGTTTTTAGCGCTCTAATACATATATACATATATATATACATAGATACTGTGTAAATATATGCTTTATACATTAACAAGTATCGCACAAAGATACGTTTCGTCGGTTGACACAGAAGGTCGTTTAGCAGTTCGCATATGAAGAATTTGAGTCAATATTGATGTGAAGAAAAGTGGCGGTGAGTTTTTTTATTATGTAATTTTTTTCACGTTTATTACGATTTACGTGGATAAGACGATTGTACGCATTTATTTCCATATCCGTCGATTCACACACAGTTTAAAAGAATGATTTCATGGAATCGATTGAACATTTACATTGTTTCTGATGTAACGAAGCAGTCCTTTGCACAGAGTTTCTACGGCAGTCTGGAGGACCTCGCTCCGATGAAAAGCTATGCTCAGACGCAAGTGATTTTTAGACTCTCCTGCGTTGGAGAATCGCGCGCCAGGTAGGGCTGTAACTCCCAGCTCCTCCTGACACCACCTAACGAATTTCCCCCCGTCGCAGCCTGCAAAGATTACACTCTTATCTCGTGAACTTTTTTACAAGCTCCTTCTTGTAAATAATTAAAACGTAACATTTTTTACAAGTATATGCTTATAACAAATTGAAACATGACATTTTTTACAAGTATGTATTTATAAAAAATTGAAAAGCGAATTCTTTTTCATAAGAACATACTTGTAAAAAAATGTTTATTTACAAAAAATTGAAACATTAACTTTTTTCTAAGCGTATACGTGTAAATAATGTCACAGTATTTCATTGAACACTATACCTGTCGGTAGGTGAATCCACACGAAGTAGCCGCCTTCTGGCTTGCGATAGGAACAGCAGTTTGGCAGAAAACGGTCGAGAACTTCGCAGACTACTCCCATCCGCTCCTTAAACATAAACCCCGAACCCGTATTAATATAGCGAATAATCGCCGTATTTTTTTTTTTCAAATATTATTGAGTATATTTTGTGTCGCTAACTCCGTAGGTTTTTATCAGCAGGTCGATGTATTCATCCTCAATCCTGAGGTGAAGAAGGCTCGCTATTACTCCCGAAACGTAGTGATTGACCGCTCCACCGCTCTTCATGATGCCCCTGAAAAGCCGAGTCACTGCGAGGGTACATTAATTTATCTAGGGACCATTTTCGTCGCCGTTCGCCAGCGCCGACAGACTCACGAAAGTCGTAGAATGTTAGCGACGCGGGGTCCACACTCGAGCCAACCGAGACGAATTGCCGGGGAGAGGATCTTCGAGAATGACCCGTTGGAAATAACGTTGCCTCCGGAGTAGTCCGGGTCGCTTGGATCATCGTAGAAAAAGAGTCTGCGAGGTCCCGGACCAGGCCCGTAATGCAAAAGATTGTAAACGTCGTCGCACACAACAGCGATACGATTATCTCGGGCGATCTTCACCAAGCGCTCGCAGCTTTCTGCAAAAACGAGCTGTTAAAGATGCATCACACGTACATTCCCAGCCAAAAGTGATTTCCAGTGAGAATTTGAACCACTTCCTAATGGTATAAAAAACTTGAAAAAATCAACTGGATTAAAGGTGCCAAGAACATTCATTCTGCATAATAAATAATAATAAAGTCAAAGAGTTATTAATTTATTAAATGGCTAAAAAAATGGTTCAACAAATAATCAGTGAAGCTTTTTTCTCTTTTCAAATGAATTCGTCAATTTTCTAGAAGCCACATGATTTTTTTCTGAATTTTCTTACATTTTTGAATATTCCGTTTAAAATTTCTTTAACGAAATAACGACGGAACTGTTGGCGCAATCGGCTCGAAACTTTTTGTGTGTACGAAAATTCGGAAAAAATTCATGTGTGATTTGTAAAAAATCAAGGATTTCATTTAAAATGAGAACCTAAAAGTTTTTCTGATTGTTTTAAAAAGAATGTCTTTTTGTAATCATCGGACGATTATTTGTTAATAACTTCGTGACATTATTATAATGCAAAATCAAAGGTCTTGACATAATTAATACAGCTGATTTTTTCAGATTTTTGGCATATACCGAAGTACTAAATTTTTATATCGCATTAAACTTTTGGTTGGAAATGTATGCATCCTTAAAGATCACAGAAGTGTAGTGACGATCACATAACGGCGAAGGATTTCTTTACCGGCTGGCAAAGTCATTCCCGTGGGATTGTGAAAAGTAGGGATCGTGTAGAACATTGCCCAGAAAATTTTTTCGTCGTTTAACAGATAGCTGTCGTTCTTCGCTTCTTTTACTATGGCTTCCAGGCCATCGAGGTCCACCAAGCCCTCTCTCATGGGCACTGTAAAATCATCGATTATCAAAGTGGTATTTCCGGCCAAGAAAAGAAAGAAAGAAAAATTAACGTAGCATGAAACTATAATTACCCGTTACTATCTTCATCAGTGGGAATTGCTTGAAGGCATCGAGTGCAATCATGTACGTAACTTCCTCGACAAATATAATACCATTTGGCGCTAAAACACTTGTTAGAAGCAGTTGCAGTCCGTGCGTCGCACCGCAAGTTAGAATCAGCTGTTCTCTTGCAACCGGGTCTCCGTAGCGTCTCGTTAGAAACTTTTGCAATTCATCTCTGCACTCCCACAATCCGGCTGTTATGCCGTATTGAAATAGATAGTACTTTCCTTCTTTTTCCTCCTCTTCCTGAGACAATCGTTGCACCGTTAGCAAGTGTTTTTTTTTTTTCTTCAAACATTTAATTACAATAGATTCGACGCTGTTTCAATCACCATTCTGTGACGCGTGGCTCGCATCATCATCTTGCTGCAGTTCTTGAGTAGGTCAGGACCAGGCGCGCCGATTGATAGATTGGCAGCTTTTTCGTTGTAGGGGTTGATGGTGGTGTCACCGTCGAACAAGTGTCTCAAGAATGGATCCTCCACCGTCTCCATGGTACGACGGATGGTTGCTGCGCACCTGATAAAGTCAACTCCTAAAAGCGATCGACGGATTAAGGAATTTTCGCTCATTTCAGCAGTGCACCTAGAATTTTCAGATCCGAGAGACTTGATGTCGAATTTTAAGACGTCAGCTTAAACTTCAGATCGCTCTTGAGATAGAAATTAAAATCGAAGTTTGCCCTGAACTTCGTTGCGTGCCTAAGATCTATATTAAGTTCAAATTTAAGATCTATTCTGAGTTCGAATTTAAGATCTATTCTGCGTTGAATTTAAGATCTACCTTAAGTCCGAATTGAAGATCGATCTTAAGTTCGAATTTAAGATGTATCTTAAGTTCGAATTTAAAATCTATCTTAAGTTCGAACTACAATCGAATTTGAGTTTAGACTGAAGTTCGAACTTAAGTTAGATCTTAAGCGCGCAATGAAGTACGGGCCAAACTTCGATCATAGGTACGATCTCAAGAGCGATCTTAAGTTCAAACTAACGCCTTAAAATCCATCCCTTAGTTAGGTCGTTCCGAATTTTACAGGGCGACGATATTTTTATCGTCATTTTCTTATTCGTTCTCGCAGGGAACTTCGGTCGCAGAATTGATTTATTTATCGATATAATCACGAACCAGACGCAATCATACGTGCGATACGTAAACGTATCGGCCAAGCGGACAATAGCAGATTGAGAGAGTGCGATACAGAAATAAGCAAATATACTCGCTGAACAAAGTGAAAAAACAATAATAAAAGAAGTCTCATAAAATGTCTGAGTAACAAAAATAACAAAAATACGTTTCGTTGCAAAATGTTAAGAACAAAAAGTGGCATAGTTAACTCGACGACAATATGCGAATCAGGCAGACTAAATGTTAATAATGGTTTATGCCGCATTGACTCCAATTTCATGCTTGAATATCGTATCGGAATTTATCTATCGAACATTATAGGAAATACCTTGAGAAACGCAACGCCGCCAGAATATCGACGATCTAAGGACGGCTCTACTAGTCCGTTATTTACGGTGCAATTACGAAGTCTTCCGATTTGGTTTAGAATCACAGTTATCTTATCGCGTTCAGCTGCTATAAAATTTATTCGTTTTTTTTTTTATCGCGTTTAATATAGTCGGAGTGGTTCACGCATTCGAACGAATGAAACTGGAAGCGCTATCGAAGTGCACAATAAATAATTTATCGCGCCGCACGATTTCGCCACCAAGCTCTGCCCAACACGAAGACCGGAGATCTACTGAGTATCGAGTGCAGAGCAGCGAGCTATAGCGGCGCAATAAATTCCCCCGATTCGCTCTGCGGTCTCGCGGATTCCCGGAACAGGTGTATCTCATAGTCTTGAACGCGCAAATCATTATCGAGGTTCTGGATTTTTTTTTTGGTTTTTTCAATGACAACTCAGCCAAATAAGAATGATCGTTCTTTATTACAGTATTTCGTAACGATATGTATAATGTATATACATAAATATATGTTTCTATGCGTATTACAGATACACAGGGTGCTGCGGAATCAAGATTTAGGTTAATCTAATTAAAATCGCTATAACGTTTTTTTTTTAAATTTATGTCCATGCATACGCATTTCTCGTGCAAGCTGGGTCAGCTTTCTTTGTACATTTTTATTTTTAATTCTCCGTATCTGTCCTTTGCCCTCTTGATTCTGTATCACACTGCCTACGCAGTACACACGCATCATTATATAATAGACATTTATAAATTCTTCGTCCACAACCGAATGACAATGCAACTTTTTTGTTCTTTCTTTTTTCAATTTATCGTCGCTTTCTCTCTCTTTCACCGACCATGACTAATCTCCATGCAATTTACAGGTTTTCTTTTTATTTATTTTTTTTTCACTCTAACAATTTGTGTTCGGTACGTATAAAAGTGAACATTTTTTTTGTGATTTCGTTTGTTTTGTTTTGGGCTACGGAACTTGTCCCACGACGCTTTCGGGATATTCTAACGTTTATTCTAACGCGATATATTACAATAGAATGTAATAATTATTATTATAATTAGTAACACTTAACACAATGTACATGGTACGTAGTTTCGCTTATAATTTATTAGGGACAATTCATACTGTCTGGTTGAAATGGCAAAACTCTATAACAGACAGCGCTCGAGAGAGAAAGGGAGAGAAAGCTCTGCGCATTTTTTTTTTTTTAAGATTGTACATTTTTATTTATTTTTTTTCAATGAAGAAACGTAACAAGAATTCGGTAGATTTTGTCGTTGGACCGCGTAGATCCACCGTCAACATTCGACACGTTCTAGGGGCAGTTCTAACGGCTAATTATTTGAAATTTCTTTATTGTTCAGTTTCATTTTTTTTTTTTTTTTTCGTTTTCTGTATTTCTCCTGCATGGCACTTTCTATCCTACGATTACATTGCGCAGTGTCACGCATAATACGTTTCTCCGACTCGAACGATTAGTTTTTTAAAAATGATTTTTTTTCTTTTTTTTTTTTCAAGTACATTTCGTCTCTCCACATTCGTAGAAATTCACTTAACCACTTACGTTATAGTTATTTATTTACAAAATTCGCCTTTCTCGGTGTGTGTGTGTGTGCGCGCGTGTGTGTGTGTGTATATAGTTTTTTTGTTGTTGAAATTTTTCAAAAATTTCATTGGTCCAATTTGATTGGTCCTCTAAAGACGATGGCATGGAAGGCACGAAGAACCGATTTACACATTTATTTAAGTAGAAAATATTCGTGATGCAATTTTCCGTCGTCCCTTTACAATTCGTGTACCGGATTCTCCCCACGTTCGTGAGCGCGTCCGCGACGAACCGATCGCTTCCGGTCGCCCCGGCGCGAGTACGGCGATGATATTAATCGCTCGCGCTTCGCCCCCTTAAGTTCGCTCGTGGTATCGCATCGAAGGAAAGAATGTATAAACCTATCACAGTCAGCGGCTCGCCGCACGAGGTTCCGCGCACGAGTCATGCGCATACTCCCCCCCCCCCCCCCCCCCACTCTCGCGTCATGGAAATTTTTTATAAAAAATAAAAATAAAAAAATATATCGCAATTATTATTCCCATTCATCGATGTTAAGGGAATACGTCACATGGTCGCGGTTTCTTAATTGTCTGAATATCTATTCATACACACCCAGAAAAATAATTTATTTGACCGGGGTGTCTCAAATACATATTTATTTTTATCGATTAAAATATTTATTTAAACGAAATAAATATTTATTTGCGGGTGTCCGTCAAATCGATTATTTTTCTGGCCGCAGGTTCGAAGTCCCTTCGACTCGTAATATCTTCGAAAATCTATTGGCACAGCTCGATTTTATTTTTTTAATGCGTTCTAAATGTTCTAATGTTATTTTAGAAAAAAAAATTTAATAAAGTAGTCTGGAAATATATATATATATATATAAAATGTTGCTTTTCACGCTGCACCATACAAAAAATAATTTATTTGAAGGGTGACTCGCAAATAAATATTTACTTGAATTAAGTAAATATTTATTTGAATTAAATAAATATTTATTAGCGGCTCACCCCTCAAATAAATTATTTTTCTGGGTGAATGCAGCTCATGCTAATCGAGACGACTTTGAGCTAATGTATCTCGGAATTCATGTGGAAAAAAAATATTAAAAATTCTTTAAAAAAAAGCCTCATTCATCGCTTCACAAAACTTGTGATTTTTAGTTTCAAAAGTAAAAAAGTCGCTTTGTGACCTATTCCCTTAATTCCGTGGCGAGAGTGAGGTTTAAATTATCGCACGCAGCCCGAGCGCGCGGAACCTCCCTCACCTCTCATTCTTTCCCCTCGAATCACACTCAATTAAAAAAAAAAAAAAATCTTTACCCACATACTCGCAAAGGAATGCCGCCCCACGGCGTGGTGCGGCGAAACCCGATAAAAATTCGTCGTATAAAATTCGTATACTATCCTATTTTTTTCGAAATCCCGTCGACAGAGACCCGACAGTAACGTGGATATATATATATATAAAATAATTACTTACTCAACTACCGGGCTCTAAGCTCCATTTTTTTTTTTTAATAACCGTAATGGTCTATTAATTATTTACAAGCCACAGCGAATGGCACGTTAAGAATATTTGTTTTTTTTTTTTTGTCGTTTTTTTGTTGTTTTTTTGCACTACAGTTCATCGTATCTTGCGTTCATATTTGTAATACGGAAAAATACGGCTACGGCTCGATAGTCCACGATTTCTCGGACGCCGTTCGCAGCATCGGCTTCGGACCGCCGTTAATCGTTTCGCGTTTTTTTTTTTTTAAGTTTAATCACAATTGAAACACGTTCTTCGTGGGTAACGTCCTCTAAGTACTGCAAAGAATTTATGGGGGGGGGGGGGGGGGGGGGAGTCCTGAATAGAAACTCTCGATATTTTGTTTTTTACACCCTGTTTCACCCTTGCCCGGTAATAAACCGAGGAACCGGGCTTTCCTCATGGGCGACCACCTCGACCGTTCACCGGCTTCGAGGTGTTCCCGTGGCGAAATCGCCGCCGATTGGCTTCCGTCCTGCGACTCTCGGACTCATACCGTCGTCTCGTTCTTTCGCAGAGGCTTCAGCGGCTGCAGTTCGCGTTCCAGTCGATCGAAGTCGTTGTAGTACTCGTGATCCGACTCCTCCTCCGAACTCCTGTGCCTTATCTGTGATCCGAAGGCGCCGTTCGTCAGGATCTTGTCGAGATCGGGCGTCGGTATGCCGATCGTTTGCGGCGTCAGAGGACCGTCGTCCTGCGACATTATGTACTCGGGATTGTCGAGCGATGTCTTTCCGGGAATCGTCAAGAATTCTGGATACTTCCGGTATCCGTTGTTCAATCTCTTTGGTTCCGATTCTGCGAATTTGCCAATGAAAAACGTCACGTTACAGATTTATTTATATATTTTTGTTGCTTATGGAGGAAGCTATGTTTTTGTAAGAAACAAAATCAGGATTTTGGTGTCAGGGTACTTAAAATAGTCTAAAACGTCGAAAAAAGCTATTTTTAGCTGGCTTTCTGGATGTATGTGTGTGACAGAGTCGCATCTTTTAAAACTATTATCGCTCGAGATAGCCAGTTGAAATTTTGTAGACTAGTCACGTCTCTCTCCTTGGTGCGATTTTCATGAAGATTTTAAGGCCTGGATCGAAATTGTACGCGATTTTTTAATTTTTGCGATTTTGAACTGCGATTTTGAATTTTCGAAAAAATCGCAAATTTCAGGTTGCGATTTCTTACAAAAAAATTTTGCGGTGAATTTTGAAGGTTTCAATTTTACGACACGTCGACATTTTTCTATGTCACGAAAAAAAGGTGCAAAGTAATGTGCACACGGCTTCCTCATTTATAGTAATTTTGCGCACAGCTTTCTCCACGAGAAAGCCAAAATCGATGAACTCTTTCTCACCTCTATGAGAAAGTGAGTTAATCGATTTTCGAGTGAGTTCGAAAGTGAGTTCATCGAAAGCTATGTGCAAAATTGTATAAAATGAGTAAACCACGTGCAATTCTTTCCCCTTGTTTCTATGAAGCATTTCGATGTAGCCGAGTTTAACGCACCGTTGGGCTTGAAGTCACCGATGACGTCCATGTACTGAGTCGTATTGGTGGTCAGCTGTGGCGACGGAACGAGGTAGTCGTCCTCGTCGACGGGGAGGTGCAGCTTGACGTTGCCAACTTGAGCCTGCTGATGAGTCGGGTTCATTTCCGGTTCGTAGCAGTCGTCGGTAACGTCGCAATCTGTAATCGAGCAGTGAGAAAGAACCAATTACAAAGAGTCCTGAGAGTATCGACGACGTAAAGCCAGATATCGAATCGTACGCTCACCTCTGACGCCGACCATTTTCAATGGATCGGTGCAGTATCTTGAGCTGGAACTGTCGGAACCATCGACATGGCCGCAGTGGCCATTCGGATGAGCGTAGTGGCCGTGCTGCACGGAATTTCCGGGCTCGTGTGATGTGCTTCCGTTGGCCCGATTCGCCCCGTACCTCAGAAACTCTCTGTCCCAATTCTGTTGATTCTGAGGCGTGGGCGAATCGGTCGCGATCGCCATACCGTTCGACCAGCAAGCTTTTATCGAGCTGTTGGGCGGGGAGCCGGAAGTACTCGATGCCGAGATGCACGCCGGTAGCGGTGCTCTCGATTTTGGTTGAAGGTACTCGTCGGCGTCGACCGTCGTCTCCGAGCCTTCCATACCCAGTGTCCAGTTACGGATGTTGTCGTCCTGATTAACAGAAAGCCATCAAAACATACACATTAGTCACACGGAATTGGATCCATCAGATTCGTAGGATACTACAACGACGACTCACAGGTATCAGATTCTTGGGCAGGGTCTGGTACTTGTCGTCCTTGATGACCAGGTATCTTCCAGGATCCCTCGACATTCTGGCGAACTCGTCAGCGAGCTCTTTGAAGTTGGGTCTGGTCTCGGCGTCGAGGACCCAGCATTTTACCATTATGACGTAAACCTCGAGGGAACAAATGGCCGGATGAGGCAGCCTGACGCCCTTCTCGAGTAACTCCGGAACGTTTCTCGCCTCGACGTTCTCGTAAGGTCTTCTGCCGTAGGTGAGAACCTCCCAGACGGTGACGCCGAAGGCCCAAACGTCGGACTTGTGAGTGAAGATCCGATGCTGTATGCACTCGAGCGCCAGCCACTTTATGGGCATCTTGCCACCGTCTGCCTTGTACTGTTCCTCGTCGATGTCCAGGAGCTTGGCCAGACCGAAGTCAGTTATCTTGACGCAATGGGGCGTCTGGACGAGAACGTTTCTCGCTGCCAGATCACGATGAACCAGTCGCCGCTCCTCGAGATAAGCCATTCCTCGGGCGATCTGTGTGCACCAGTTGAGCAAGTCCTTCGAGCCGATGTTGGCCTTGAACTTGCGCACGAATTCGAGAAGACAACCGAATGGTATCAGCTGAGTGATGAGCATCATCGGAGAGGTCATGCAGACTGCAAGAAGTTGAAGGAGATTGGGATGTTCGACGCTCGCCATTATGTAGGCCTCGTCCAGAAACTCCTTCGAGGTGTTCACCCCGGTTCCCTCGTGGAGGACCTTTATCGCGACGGGAATCTTCACGTTCTCACCCTCAGGTACCCAAACGCCCTTGTAAACGTTGCCGAAGGCACCGTTACCGAGGATACCGCCCTTCCTCATTTCCGCCTCCTTGATCATCCGCAACTTTGCCAGATTCGGCTTGACGCCCGTCGGCCTCAGCGGCTCGTTGTCGTCGAGACCGGTCAGCGCCCTCGTCATCTTCATCGTGTTCTCCTTGGCTTTCGTGCTTCTGCGCCACTGGTAAACTATAACCCCGACTATGGCAACGACGACTATACTTATTATCGTCACTATGCCGAGGATCGCCGGTTGAATGTTGTTGTCCAGGGGGAATCCACCGAGACCGTGCGCCACGCGGGAACAGTGAGCCTCCTTGTCCTTGTCCTGCGATATTACCTTGTGAGGATACTCCGGAGGACATGTCTCCGTGCAGTTGAAGGCCGCCTCGTCGTCTATCGGATCGTCGTCCTGCGAAGGAATTCACACAAGCTTTAGATTGTAGGTTCGAAGTTTAGATTGTAGGTTCGAAGTTTAGATTGTAGGTTCGAAGTTTAGATTGTAGGTTCGAAGTTTAGATTGTAGGTTCGAAGTTTAGATTGTAGGTTCGAAGTTTAGATTGTAGGTTCGAAGTTTAGATTGTAGGTTCGAACTTTAGATTGTAGGTTCGAACTTTAGATTGTAGGTTCGAACTTTAGATTGTAGGTTCGAACTTTAGATTGTAGGTTCGAACTTTAGATTCTAGGTTCGAACTTTAGATTCTAGGTTCGAAGTTTAGATTGTAGGTTCGAAGTTTAGATTGTAGGTTCGAATTTTAGACTGTAGGTTCGAACTTTAGACTGTAGGTTCGAAGTTTAGATTGTAGGTTCGAACTTTAGATTCTAGGTTCGAACTTTAGATTCTAGGTTCGAAGTTTAGATTGTAGGTTCGAAGTTTAGATTGTAGGTTCGAATTTTAGACTGTAGGTTCGAACTTTAGACTGTAGGTTCGAACTTTAGATTGTAGGTTCGAACTTTAGATTGTAGGTTCGAACTTTAGATTGTAGGTTCGAACTTTAGATTGTAGGTTCGAACTTTAGACTGTAGGTTCGAACTTTAGACTGTAGGTTCGAACTTTAGATTGTAGGTTCAAACTTTAGATTGTAGGTTCGCACTTTAGATTGTAGGTTCGAACTTTAGGTTGTAGGTTCGAACTTTAGATTGTAGATTCGAACTTTTGACGAACTTTCGAACCTTCGAATTTGTTTAGGCATGACTTGACGTATCGACAATGGAGATTTCCCTCTTACCAGGTAGATCCTGTTGTTTCGGCATTTGTGACACTGATTCGCCCCCGGTCCGTAACAGCCCCGGCACTCCGCGTGGCAGGGTATGCAGAGCTGAGAGTCCGGTGCGATGAAGTGCCCGACGGGACACTCGTCCTCGCACTGTTCGCCCTTCTTGTACTTTGCGCATTGACAAACTTGCTCGTGAATACCGAAACCTGTGCACTTCTTGCATCGCGCGTGACACTTTTTGCAAACGGCCTTACCGGCCAGAGGTCTCAGGGCGCCTTGCTCCTGAGGGCTCACCCACTCGTAATAGTAGCCTGCAATACAATTTGCCCATTTTTTAATCACATTTTTTTATCGAGATTTTCATAGTCTCATTTTTTATCGAGACTAAACATGTTCAGAATGTTTCAAAATATCGAAAAATTACACTTAGAAAAAATGGCTGGATGGATGCGTCTGTGTCAGGCTTGTACAAATCAACCCGTCTATAACTCAAGAACGGCTTTATCAAGTGGATTGAAATACGGCACGCAAGTACCTTTTATCAGATTTCGAATTTTTTGAAAAAATAAGTCTCTTCGCGCTCTAGCTATCGCAAATTTTGAGTTATCGGGTTGAAACTTTCTACAGAAGTAGACTAACGTCAAACAATTTTCACTATTGGATTTAGTAAAAATAAGTTGAGGGGTCTGGGTTTTGTGACATTTTCAATTTTTATGTTATGGCAATAAATTTTTCAACAGGTGCAAAATAATTTGCACACGGTTTCCTCATTTACTACAATTTTGGGCTCAGCTTCTAAAAATCTGACGAACTTTTTGTTATGGAACGTTCTTTGACTATAATTGTTGCGGGTGAATTTGTTGTTTGGGGCAGAGATGTAACTCACCGTCAGGACAAGGCTCTTTCTTCTGCAGGCATCCCTCAGGAATATGATCGTTCATGATGGCCTTCTCGCAACTGTGACATCCGTTCGGACCGATGTTGTTCACGGGACCCTCGCAGCCACCGACGCAATTCTCGTGGCAATGCTTGCACAGCCCGTTGTCGTTGTACTTCGATGAGGGACATTCCGGAACGCAGAACGGACCGTCCCTGACGTTCTTACACTTGTTGCAGTGTTCGGCCTTCGGACCAGAGCAAGTGCCGTCGCACTCCTCGTGACAAGCCTTGCAGGTTCTCGCTTCGGCTTTGTAGATTCTGCAATCAAAATTTACTACCGTTCAGACACCCTCCCAAAATGATTCTTGCAGCTATGGACATTTGGGCAATTGGACATTTGATACAAGTTTTTTAACTAATTTATTTGGGGAATTTTTTTTTTTCGATACTCACCCAGGTATTATAGTGCAGTCTTCCAAGCACACATTGCCGAGGATGAAGTTCTTGCAAGAGAGACATTGGGTAGGCCCTGGACCCCAGCATCCCTCGTCCGAGCATTGCTCGTCACAAACGAGTCCTTCCTTGACTGTTGACAAACGACAGAAAATAATTAATACTCCGATGATCGTAGCCGATTAATTCTATAGAGAAGAACGGGGCAAAATGGACTAGTGTCTTAATATAGAGCAAACGTTGGATATTGAACAAAAATAGATTTCTCCTTATCTGCAGAATTTCTCCTTATCTATAGAATTTCTCCTCAGCCATAGAATTTCTCCTTATCTCCAGAATTTCTCCTTATCCATAGAAAGATCAAACTCACCGCACGCGGTCTCGTTCTTGTTGTTCTGCAGGAGGCTCTCGTGTTCCGAAGAGACCTTGATTCTGCTCCAGTCGATGCTCTGCGCGTAGCACAGGTTCTTGTTCTCCAAGATCGCAATCGAGCCCGAGTAGATCTTGTTTAGGGAGCTGAGACCGAGGGAGACAAGCGCGGTCTTCACGATGTACAGGGAAGCGAAGTATTCCGTCAGTGTTCGTCCGCCGATGACCTCGAGGTTTCTGAAGTACGAGAGATTCGTGAAGTCCCTGTGGTCCCCCTGAATGTTGAGGAATCCGGTGATCTGCTTAAGGGTGCTGAAGACCTCGAGCCTGTCGGGATGCATGGCGTCGTAGCGGGGACCGAATGTGAAGTTCGGGAATATGTGCTGGTAGCCCTCGAAACTCTGGTCCAGTATGGTTATGGAACCGTCGATTATCGTGCAGTCCTTGAAGCTGTCGATGTTACCGGAGTGGACCTTGTCGACACCGCTGCAGGTCTTTGGACAGGGACCGTCGCACGGCACGCACTCCCCGTGCAGGGCCTTCTTCTTCGGCGGACACGACCTCACGCACGCACCGTTGTCCTTCAGCAAGTGCTCCGGACACTTGCGCACGCATGTCGCGCCGTAGGCATACTTGCCGTCCGGATTGGCCTCCCACGAGTAGGTGGTCGGATTGTATCTGCGGAAGATCGGGAAGAGAAAGCGTCGGTTGAGATATTTGTTAAACGGGCCGAGACGCACGGGGGAACTTCAATGGCGCGGGCAGTTTCGAGACGAGGGAGCGGTTTTTTTAATCCTTTAATTCTTTTATTTTTATTTTTTGCTTTGCTTGAATTCCTCGGGAAATTGAAACGGCCTGAGAAACTCTTCTCGGCGATCGGTGAAATTTATCGTCGTGCCACCGAGCTCGGCGTCTCTTTGCTTTAATCGGGTTTCTCACCGCGACAATCACCGCGAGGGGTTTGTTAGCGCTCGCGGCACTGTCGACGATGATCGAAAAACTCGAGCTGGCAATTTCTGTCCGGCGAGCCCGGGGCACACGCGAACGGGTATATACTCACTTCTGCATCGGTGGACACTCCTGCGTGCAGACACCGTCGTCGAAGAAGTTCTTGCAGGCGAGGCAGTCGCTCTGTTTCGGACCCGTACAACCGCCGGCGCAAAAAAGATGACAGCACTCCCGCGGATTCGGACCGAAACACCTGCCCTGCCAGCACTGCGGCGAACAATTCGTCTTCGAAAATCTCTGACAATTGTCCGGTCCCTCACCCCAGCAACCCTGCTCGCAGCCCTTGTCGCACTCCGGGCACGAACGCTCCGGCGATGTGAAATTGTAGACGTAGAAGTACTTCCCTCCCGGACCAGTTATGATCTCGTCCCAGTGTATCGTCTTGATGTGGCAGAGATTGTAGTTGTTGTACATGCCGACGCTCCCGTTGAGAATATCTGCCGATTCGAAGATTATTCTTTTTTAATTCATTTAATCTTTTTTTTATCCTAATGGCAGCGCGAAGAATATCTCAAACTCGACTTTCGGTAATGCCAAAAATATGTATGTTTTGTAATGCCAAAAATATGTATGTTTTGTAATGCCAAAAATATATATATTTTTGGTAATGCCAAAGAATTCATATTTCTGGTAATGCCAAAAAAATTCATATTTCTGGTAATGCCAAAAAAAATCATATTTCTGGTAATGCCAAAAAATGCATATTTTTGGTAAAGCCAAAAAATTCATATTTTTGATAACGCCAAAAAATCCATATTTTTGGTAAAGCTAAAAAATGTATATTTTTGGTAATGCTAAAAAAATATACACTTTTGGCATTACCAAAAAGTTAATATTTCTGATAATGACAAGAAATACATATTTCTGATAATGACAAAAAATACAAATTTCTGATAATGACAAAAAATACATATTTTTGGTAACGCCAAAAAATCCATTTTTTTTTTTGTAAAGCCAAAAAATTATTTTTCTTTCGTAATTTTTTGGCATTACCAAATTTTTTCGTAAAGCCAAAAAATGCATATTTTCGGTAATGACAAAAAAATATATTTCTGGTAATGCCAACAGAAATATATTTCTGGTAATGCCAAAAAATGCATATTTTTGGCAAAATTGTAGAATCGATAAACAAAATGCAATGGGAAGACCAATCTCGTCCAGTTAGAACAAAACTGATCGCGGAACGTACCTCTGAGGGCCGGCATCTCCAGATTGTACATCTGACACATCGTGACGAAGAGGGCGAATTCGACGTCGTGAATATTGAGCTTGAATAGTGTCCTCCCGCGAATGATCTGCAGCCTCGGCAGAACGATTTTCCTAACGTCGATATGACTGATGAGGACGTAACCGGT
The DNA here is from genome assembly GCA_958510785.1 of Exephanes ischioxanthus. Taxonomy (NCBI): domain Eukaryota; kingdom Metazoa; phylum Arthropoda; class Insecta; order Hymenoptera; family Ichneumonidae; genus Exephanes; species Exephanes ischioxanthus. Next base: position 19,363,970 of record OY294019.1, read on the forward strand.
GACCTCCCTGATATACTGAAGGAAGCTGAGGTCGAAGGTGTCGTTCTGGAGCCACGTGATCTCCAGATTGCCGTCGACGTAAGTACAGTTGGTGTACCGGTCTCGAAGGTTCCGATAGTGGTGGAGCTTGTTGGACGGTACGGAGAGCCGGCCATTTGTACCGATGCAGACTGCAACGAGAGAGTAAAGAAATAATGATAAAAATAATGTAAAACAAGACAACGGGCGTTAGTTGCGCGTAAGGTTACAAAAGTCTCCGATAAATTTAACAATCCACGCGAGAGTCCATGATAATTGGACGATCGAACAAAGCCGATGGAGCGACCCACCATGGTAAACAGGATTATTATATCGAACCCGGGGCCCTCTTAATAAACGAAATTAACGATTGTAGAAGCGCACGAGCTCGGACCTCGCACAAGTATATTCGTTGCCAATCATCCCGTCTCTGTGTGCGCGTGTGTGAATGCACCGAGTGCGGTACGAGATTCAGGTTTGCCCGAGAGGCCAGATCGTTCGATGTAAGAAGCCAAGGGGGGGCCCCAATTAACATTCCCTATTCAGCGCGAGTTCGAGCCAAATTAGGATACGTCCGATCCGGAACTTGTCGATTGCTCAATCCATCGTGATCGAGTGTTGGCCGACTTCTTACTCTAAGCGTACTTCATTTCTGTTTTCCCTTCGATACCAACGATACAATACGAGCCATAAAAACAACAACAACCAAGCGATATACAGACGTCCCTTTTTCGCCCATAAAATTAGCCGATGAAGTCCCTATTGAGCGCGGGCTCGAGCCAAATTAGGATACGTCCGATCCGGAACTTGTCGATTGCTCAATCCATCGTGATCGAGTGCTGTCCGACTTCTTACTCTAAGCGTACTTCATGTCCGTTTTCCGTTTGATACCAACGATAGAATAAGAGCTATAAAAACAACATCAACAGCCAAGAGATATGCACACATATATGGAAACATATCTGCGTGCATAACGGATCGTACGCGTTCAACGCTAACGTCCCTTTTTCGCGCATAAACTTAGCTGATGAAGTCTATGTTCAGCGCGAGTTCGAGCCAAGTTAGGATACGTCTGATCCGGAACTTGTCGATTGTTCAATCCATCGTGATCTCGTGTTGTCCGAGTTCTTGCTCTAAGCGTACTTCATGTCGGTTTACCCTTTGATATCGACGATAGAATACGAGCCATAACAACAACAACAACCAAGTGACATACAGATATATCTGCGTGCATAACGGATCGTCCGCGTTCAACGCTAACGTCCCTTTTTCGCGCATAAACTTAGCTGATGAAGTCTATGTTCAGCGCGAGTTCGAGCCAAGTTAGGATACGTCTGATCCGGAACTTGTCGATTGTTCAATCCATCATGATCCAGTGTTGTCCAACTTCTTACTCTAAGCGTACTTCATGTCGGTTTTCCCTTCGATATCAACGATAGAATACGAGCCATAAAAACATCAACAACCAAGTGATATACAGATATATATCAGCGTGCATAACGGATCGTCCGCGTTCAACGCTAAAGTACCTTTTTCGCGCATAAACTTAGCTGATGAGGTCTCTGTTCAGCGCGAGCTCGAGCCGAATTAGGATATGTCCGATCCGGAACTTGTCAATGGCTCAATCCATCGTGATCAAGTGTTGTCCGACTTCTTACTCTAAGCGTACTTCATGTCGGTTTTCCCTTCGATATCAACGATACAATACGAGCCATAAAAACATCAACGACCAAGTGATATACAGATATTTATCAGCGTACATAACGGATCGTCCGCGTTCAACGCTAACGTCCCTTTTTCGCGCATAAACTTAGCTGATGAAGTCTATGTTCAGCGCGAGTTCGAGCCAAGTTAGGATACGTCTGATCCGGAACTTGTCGATTGTTCAATCCATCATGATCCACTGTTGTCCAACTTCTTACTCTAAGCGTACTTCATGCTCGTTTTCCCTTTTATACCAAGGATAGAATAAGAGCCATAAGAAGAAGAACAACAACAACAACCAAGTGATATACCGACATATACAGATAATTATCTGCGTGCATAACGGATAGTCCGCGTTCACCGCTGACGTCCCTTTTTCGCCCATAAAATTAGCCGATGAAGTACGACAGGCACGTGACCCGCGGACCATCGCTGACGAGGAGGCGCGAAGGTAAAACGTAATGGTACCGAGAAAGATAGCGACGGAGAGATGCCTCGGTGAAACCGAGCCACCCACATAGTCGAAAGCACGCCTCCGATCTATAGATAGCTCTTCCTCGGATGAAAAAAAAAAAAAAAAATGAAGAAAAAAAGGAACGACAACGTTGCTCGCAAGTGGGCGAACCACTTCCACGAGGCGCGTCGGGCACGGGTCTTACTACAAGTTGAGCTATAGGTGCTCCGTGGTTGTGCAACTACTATGGAGATGGTAGTAGCTTGGCGTATATATAAATATACCGTAGCTGTTGTTCCGAGCGAGAAGTCATCGTCTGCAATCCGAGTCGTATATTCCTTTCAATTCTGTATCTGAATCTCGAGACGCGTGGCTTTTCCGCCTTTCCCCCTCGACAGACTCTACCGTTACTATTTCATAGTCGCAGCGCTATGTTAACTATATGTATGTATATATGTATACGTATTTCTTTACACGACAGCGGAGGTGGGCAAAGTACCAAAAATTAATTCAAGCACAATGTACAAAAGTATCACAAGTGTTTCTCAAGTACTTTTTTGAACCACTTTTCGACAATTAGGTTCGTAGCGTTAAGCGTTGTGTAGACTTAAAAAAAGGCGCATAGTCATTCGCACATGGCATCCTCACTTATTATAATTGTGCGCATAGTTCTATGAGAAACTTCTGCTTTTGTAATATTAAAAAAATGTTTACATTTCATGAAATGTAAATGGTCGAAATTCACCGCAAAACTTATTGCAAAAAATCGCTGACTGAAATTTTCGTAATGCATCGTTGTGAGCCTGACTTTAAACTATCCTTCCCTTTTTTTCTCATAAGAAAAAGAATCGATGAAACGTTGAATAAAAAATGTCAACATTTTGTTTCAAAGATATTTTTTGTTGATACAAAAAGGTATAACGGGAAACACTTCTCGTTGTTTTTAATGGAAATAAAAAAAAAACATTTAAAAATAAATCCTCGGTAAAGTTATACATATTCAAAAGCTTAGACAGATAATCATATATCAATAGAAACAGGATGTCATCCTACTCATCGAGTACCGCAATGCCAGCGTGTACTCAAAAAGTACTTGTACTTGACTTGACATCGTGAAAGAAGTACTTAAAATACTACAAAGTACTTAAAGTACGTAAAGTACTAAAAGCGATTAGAAGTGCTACAAAAAAGTACTTCAAGTACTAAAAAGGATTAGAAGTGCTACGAAAAAGTACTTCAAGTACTAAAAGGATTAGAAGGGCTACGAAAAAGTACTTCAAGTACTAAAAAGGATTAGAAGTGTTACAAAAAAGTACTTCAAGTGCGCACTTGAAGTACCGCACAAGTACCCGGTTCTCCAAGTAGCGCCCAGCTCAGCACATGTATTAGAATACCATTTCCGTGAATATACGGACCGCACTCGCCGAGATCATTGGTCGTCCCAAGGAGCGAATCCCTCATTAATTCGAGTTTCTTTTTACACGAGTCGCTTTTTCTCCGCGGCTTCCTCGTGAGCGGGCATTAGCATACCACCCCGAAAGCACGTGCCGTCTTGGTCCCCTCCCTCCGGACCCTTTTTTTTCGATCGACATACACGTAATGTATAACAACATCCCGTAACTATATATCCGTAAGCGAGTTAACGCGTGGTCGAGGTACCTACACAAGGCACCTCGACCACCAACCTCCGGCAAAATCCACCCCGACCGAACGGTAGTGCGGCGTATTTTCTCTCGTTATACGTTCCTCCACGTTCCGCCTTCTTCGTTTCCTCTCCCCATCCGATATCGCACTATATATATATATATATATATATATATTTATTTATATATCGTATATATATATATATAAAGCCGTGCGTTAATCTCGTTCGCCGATCGAAATTAAGCACAAAAATAATTGCTCGCCACGAAGGCCCGCTCGATCTTCTTGCCGAGCGATCCTTCGGAAGAAGCGCGGTTAGAATGCCGGATAACCGGTGCATCATCGACGCACACGCTCGGCCCGGTGCCTCTCCGTCGCTCGGCGTACAGAGGAAACGTCGCGGCGACTCCTCGGCCGACAGTCCTTGGCCGCTCTGCAGACGATGGCTTATAGAACGCATTATACGGAGAGGCGGAGGAAGAAGCGCCGCGATAACCATCCCGAGCATATCCGTGTCCCGAGATGCCAATCACTGTGAGATTAAAGCCGAGTGTACACGCGTGCTTCTTCTGACTCGCAGTCGCCGACGCTACGTACCGCCGGCAAAAGGGCTAAAAAAATGGGGGGGGGGGGGGGGGGGGGGAAGAAGGCATACAGGCGGCCGCAACGAAGAAACGCCGAGACCGGGCCGCCTCGTTTCATCCAGCAGGTATTTGCACCGGCCAGATGCTCCGAGCAATGCACCAACTCTGCCCGCGAATGCTTTCTCTCCTCGGCGAGAGATCATCGCGGGTTCGCGAATGCAACCGTGGCCGAGAGGCCGTTGCATATAACAGCGAGAGACGCTCCGGAGAGAGCGCCTTCTCGCATCCCCGTGGCGCCAGGAAGAGCTCTCGGGAATGCGCGACGAGCCGCGCGATACGAATCGACCGAAAAATTTGTGGGTTTTTTTTCTTATTTTTTTTTTTTTCGTTTTTTGTTTTCTTATTTATTTGTTGAGGAAAAGGGCGACGAGGTATCATATAGGGGGAAGAGAGAGATTAACCGCGATGTACCGGTAGGATGTTCGATCAAACTTAAGGCTGTACTTGAGGTTGCCCACGTGAGTTCGGAGAGAATTGAGAAAGGAACTGCGAACACTTCTCGATGAGATGAAAATGTGAAAAAAGAAATCAACCATAGTGAAGGTACTGAAATTATTGATTTTGCATAATGATAATTCGAAAAATGTTATTAACAAGTTAACGAGAAAAAAAATTCCTCGACAAATCATCCGGCAAATTAACTTTTTTTTTTTCTTAAAATTTAATTTTTTAATTTATCTATAATAATATTGGAGAACCGTGGCCGCGAGATATTAATTGTGAAGTCCAATTAATTGTGAAAACAGGTCGATTTTCAATATCTTCTTTTCACGCGGATATTAGAAGGACAGGTTCTGGTTTTTTACACACAGTTAGAACAAGGTTTTATGAAGTTTAAGTTTTTTTTCTTTAAAATACAAGACACAGTCGAGAGTCCTAGAAAAGCACGGCGAAGATTTCTTAATTTTTGATTTACTCATTTATTTTTCGAAGAACATTGCCGAGGAATAATATGGGAGGTTCATAGCCGTGGGAGATTAACCGCGAGGTCCCGATAAAGAGGCGATAGGAAAATAAAGAGAATCCATAGCTCGCCCCCCCCCCCCCCCCCCCCCCCCCCCCCCCCCCTCCTCATTAACGATGTAATAACGGCCCTAAAGTGTTTCGAGGGTTCCGGGCCGCGCGCTCTCTGGGCTACTTATTATCGGGTTAATAAACGAGCCCATGCCAGTCCCGAAGTGAAAAACGAACGGACGTTTAGCCGGTCCCAAAGTATACGTTCGCGAGGACGCGAAAGTTTAGGGTTTGCGTCGGCCGCGCTCACCTCCCTCACGCATGGGTCGGCACGCAACTCGTTCGGTTCCTCGTACGCCATATTCTGCTGCGAAAATCGTGCGAAATCGGCGCCCGACGAGCCTGTATCATTATCCTCGACGGCTACGCCGTGTATTTTTTTTTCCTTTTTTTTTCGCAATATCGCCAACTCCTTCACCCCTGAGGATCAAATTCAATATAATAAGTCCGCGTGGAATTACCCAGATAGCCGACTGCAGCACAGGCAAACAAGTGCAATTGCTTGCCGCCAAGGTTTACTGTTTCTGTTAAGGTTTCCTGCCATAAATAAGGCCGCATTTCATAAAACCACACCATAAAAATGAATGCGCCTTTTCGGATTTTAAATTTGTTCGAAAATCGTGTCACCTCTCAGGCTCATTTAAGCGTCGATATTGGGTATTGGGTATTGGTCAACTCGTTGGATATTGGGATTTAAGCGTTGATATATCTTTCTAAAATATGACACAAATGGGCCAGCACTGACGATCCTTGATATTGAATTTTTATGAGAATCGATGGAGGTACTTAATTTTTATGAGAAATCGAATTTTATTTAATTTCACCCAAACTAACCACGACCCAAACAAATAAATCCTCGTAGACAACTCGCTGGCAATATGCTCTTAAGGAGGTTGGAGCGCTTCACTTCCCCTTAAGAATTTTCTGCATTGAATCCTGCCAGAAATAGATACAAATACGGACGCGCATGACGCGACTTTGCCACCATCCTGTGCAGACATAAGGTAAACGTCCCAATGACCGGACATGTCCCAGTGGCCGGACAACGCGTGCGTGCAATAGAGACGCAAATAAGATTTTTCATGAATGTCCAGGGTCAAGGACTGCTCCCTTAGGTGTACGGCCATTGGTACTTTCACCTTATGCTGTCTATTTGCCATCGGGTTGTTGACAAAATGCCGTCAGGATGCGCGCATTGCACCTTCGGGCTCGTTGCGATTATTGCGTATAGTTTGTCGCCGCGAATTCGAGTCTAAATTCGGGTGCGACAGAGGGGGCGGCGGAAGGAGGGAACCTTAGGAGTGACGGACTGCGGTCACCGGTACCGGTCGCGACCGTTCGGTTATGAGACGCGGATGGACCGCGCGAGAGGGGGACGCACCCGGCGGACGCGGAGATGGACGAACGATCTCGCGACGGACGGATTTCTTTGTGGTCCGGGCGCGTTTTCGACCACCTCGGCGGAGAGGGCTTCAATTTTTATGCGGCACTTTAGAGCGCCATTAAAGACCCTAAAGTAATACGAAATAACCGCATGCCGATGGCGGCGGCGCCATTTATTCGAGCTCGTAAACATCGATACCTGCCTCGTTGGAGGACTTGGTCCACCGTCTTCGCCGCTACCTTTCTTTTTTTTCACCTCTCCTTCCTCTCTCTCTCCGGCTGTTCCTTCGCTCCCGCTCGCGCCGAGTTCTCGGCTCGACGCGGCCTCGCGCGGAACCGCGGCGGAATATTCGTCGAAATAAATGGCTTTGTATATCGTAAAGGCGCGAAACAACCGTCGGGCCGAAGGTTGGCGAGGAGCGACGGAAAAAAAAAAACGAGCAAGGCGCGTCGAAGGTGGAAGATTCGTGCGCTCTTCTCGCGCCGAAGAAACTATAATTCAGGAACGGGGGGGGGGGGGGGGGTTTCTCACACGAGCTCCCCGCTACCGGAGAAACAATGGGATTTATCCGGAGATTTCTCTTCGTCTCGTCGCCCTCGGCTAGCTTTAAGGTTCGTCGTACCGGCGAGAGCTTCGAGAATCGCGATGACATTGATACCGGCAATAAAAGTGCCGCGGGTGGATTCGATCGCAGGACGGTAGTGCGTACTCGTCGACGAGACGACTCGTCGCCGCCCTGCCCACGCATCGTTCTTCAATCTCGCGTCCCTCGCGATAAGAGAAACAAATGAAGGTCTGACGGTGTTGTAAAAATAACTCGGAGATTCCTGCCGCAGCTGTGTCGCCATCCGCTTCTATCGGACAGGGAAAAAATGGCTGCGAGGACTGCACAAGCAGGGGAGAACGGGGCGAAATGGTACCGAGGGGCAAAGACACAATTTTCCAATAATTTTGGATGTCCCATTTTGCCCCATAAGGTAAGCGTCCCAGTTTGCGCCACCTCACCCAGAAAAATTATTTATTTGACGGCCACCCTTTATTTGATTTAAGTAAAATATTTATTTGATTTAAATAAATAGGTACTTAAATTAAGTAAATATTTATTTAAATCAAATAAATATTTTACTTAAATCAGATAAACGGTGTCCGTCAAATAAATAATTTTTCTGGGTGTTTTAGGCCCAGTTTCCGCCATCTTCGATTGTTAAAGGGAACATTTTATGAAAAATATACGTATCGCGGCATTGATCGAGAGTAAACCGCTCTTCAACATGCCGTCAATTTCGTTTGTATTTAACGTATACTGTATTTATTGTTAGTATAGATTGCGATTAATGGCGGTGACTGGAACAGCGGCGGAATCTGGGCCGTTTACCTTGGATCCCGATTTTCGGGCTCGTCTTCTCTCGCTGCCCTATCAAAAAATTATTGGAAAATTGCGCTGAGCTCCCCCGCCCCGATTTGCCCATATATCTCGATTTTCTGTTTCGTTTTGTCCAACTGAACCGTCAAAAAATTATTGGAAAGTTGCGTTTCGCTTCACTGTTCCGTTTTGGGCCGCTGTACCATTTTGCAGCGCTTTTGCCTACAGCACAACATTTCTGTCGTGCGTCCCTGTAATCGGCGAGCTGAACTCAATTACGCGGATTTCGACATTCGCATATGCGGAATTAATGTTACGCTTCGATCTCGCACCGAAGTGTTCAAAAGCTATGCTTACTATCCTTCGAGTAATTTTATTAGCCAATACCAAAGCTATTGGGCAAAAATGTTGTACATACGTCGTGTTATTTCCCAATACTTAGTGTGAATATTTCTTTGATTTATATATATGATAAATATTTCAATTTTCCTTTTAATCGCGAAAGCGTTTAGATGTAAGCTTATTTCGGGTACCAGTACACTAAATCAACAATTTATTTTCAGTCTTCCTCTATTAGGACACCACATAATCACATAATAGTAGGGGAGAGCGGGGCAAAATGGCATAGCGGGGCAACAAAAGTTATTGGAAAACGCAATTTCCCAATAACTTTTGGACGGTGGCGATGGTGGTGTGTGGAGCAAAACGCGGTTGAAAATCCGGACGTATCGTTGGGACAAAACGGGGCATCAAAAAATTACTGGAAAATTGAGTTTTGCCCTCACTGTCCCATTTTGCCCCGCTCTCCCCTACTTTGCCATACTTTTGCGAAAAAGAGGACAGCACGAGGCGAAGGCGAGTTCTGTCTGTGGTCCGAGCTGAAGGCAAATGTTAACAATAAAATAATAACCGTTAGTTTACCATTTTAATAACAGTCGGAAGACGTCTTCTCGCCCAGAACCGATACATATAGTAACAATCATTTGTGGCAAAAATTTCGTTACAAGCGGGAATGAGACGCAGGACCAGTACTGGCCGACGTTGGGCCAGCACTGGCCGACATTGTGCCAATACTGGTCCCGTCTGGCACTCTCACTAGGGTAATCCCCTCGAGGACGGAGAGCAGAGACAGCGCATGAGAAACAAATGATAGAACGCGGAATGCGCTTTGTTCTCCAGCTATCGCTTCTCGGTTGCACCTTCTTCCCAGTTTCTCCGGTTCACCGCTCTTCGCGCTACCCTCTCGATGCCCTCCCGACACTCGCTCGCATCGTTCTCGCCCCGGTTTCGAACAGCATCTTCGCGCCGGACCACGCGAGTCTCGTGAGGGCACGCGAACTCTCATCTCGCGGTTGCCCTCGAGCAGGATATTAACTCCTGCCTCCACTTAGCCTCGGATCTTTTCTCCGCCGTTGCCTCTCCTCGCCGTCACGATATATATTTTCCATCGCTACGTGCACGATACGTCCTCCGGCTTCTCGCTGTGAGAGGTGCACTTCGTACCGCGTGCACTTTGTATTTTGCTCCGGCTTCGATGCCTTTCTCGTTTATTCGAAGGCATCGCTGATGGGTTGGAGAGCAGAGAGAGAGGGATAATAAAAAGTATACGCGGAAGTAAACGAACGGTCCCGTGAAATTTTATAGCATCAAGGTCCCCCCTGCATTTATGTTATATCGATCAGGTTCGATCCGGGTCGGGCGAGTTCGAGGTGAACGACCAAGCGGGCATTAGAATTATTCGTGGTGAATTATCTTGGTATCGATGCGGGAGTAAGAAAGAACCCCTCTGCGTGTATGTAAATGCTGGAGCGTGACTGTAAATCGTACGAGTCTGTGGGAAGTTTAACAACACCGGAGAGGCCCGGGAGCCAAGCGAGCGGGAGAGATCGAGAGCGCATCTCACGCGACCAACCCTTTATGTGGCACTTGGTTCTCTTTGCATCGAGTAATGTTGTGAGTAGGAAAAGCTACTACGATGTTGGGCTGCCGGCTCTCTGAGTCGAAATTGCCTTGGGCCAATATCTCGCTGGGTCAATGCCCTGGGTCTTCCTGGGATCAAAGTCTCCCTGGGTTAAAGTCTTCCTATAGCAAACTCTCTTTGTATAAAACTCTTCATGGGTCAAACTCTTCCTGGTTCACACTCTTCCTGGTTCACACTCTTCCTGGGTCAAACTCTTCCTGGGTTAAACTCTTCCTGGGTCAAACTCTTCCTGGGTCAAACTCTTCCTGGGTCAAACTCTTCCTGGGTCAAACTCTTCCTGGGTCAAACTTTTCCTCGGTCAAACTCTTCCTGGGTCAAACTCTTCGTCGGTCAAACTCTTCCTGGGTCAAACTCTTCGTGGGTCAAACTCTTCGTGGGTCAAACTCTTCGTGGGTCAAACTCTTCGTGGGTCAAACTCTTCGTGGGTCAAACTCTTCGTGGGTCAAACTCTTCCTGGGTCAAACTCTTCCTGGGTCGAACTCTTCCTGGGTCAAACTCTTCCTGGGTCAAATTCTCCCTGGGTCAAACTCTTCCTGGGTCAAACTCTTCCTGGGTCAAACTCTTCCTGGGTCAAACTCTTCCTGGGTCAAACTCTTCCTGGGTCAAACTCTTCCTGGGTCAAACTCTTCCTGGGTCAAACTCTTCCTGGGTCAAACTCTTCCTGGGTCAAACTCTTCCTGGGTCAAACTCTTCCTGGGTCAAACTCTTCCTGGGTCAAACTATTCCTTGGTCAAACTCTCCCTGAGTCGATCTCTTCCCGGCTTGATTTCTCCCTGCGACTATTACTACATGGCTCAAACTCTCTCGAGTCAGATTCTCTCTGGGTCAAATTCTCCCCGGGTCAGTCGCACCCTAGCTCAATCTCTCCCCGCCTCGATTTTAATACCGATATAGTGTTCTTCACCCACTCGCTCATCTACCCTCGTCATCCACCCATAACGATCTAGAAGTCGGTTTTCAGAACCAACCGGCTGCCATATCGCACCAGCAAACGCCCACCATCGATCAAGCGCCTTTCCTTCAACGTTGTGAAAGCGCCCGATTGACCGCGTGGTGCGCTCTTATGCCCTCTTACCCGACTCACGTTCCGCTTTGAGCCCAAAAGACTCTCCGAAAACTTAATGGATCGCCAGTATCGGAACGGTCAAGCATTGCTTTGCATTCCATCGCCACGAGCTTTCCCGCTGGGAATTTTCGAGCCCCCCCCTGCCGGGAACTAACATCGGTTTCTTTCGACTGACGTCTCTGTACGTCCATCACGCCCGATCTTACATACCCTTCATGGGAATTCGAAGAACTGACTCTCCAGTCAGCCGCTACGAATTCCAGCTTGGAGCCGCCGAGACGATATAATCGCTAAACCCCGAGATCTCTGTATAATTCGTTTTCTGTATGTACATATTTGCGTAATTCACATGACAGCACCCGAAGACGAACGATTAAAGTTTTTCGTCAGCGAAAGAATTTGGCCGATGGTATGCCGACTAGAGGGAGAATCCTGTATGGGAGGCCACCGCAGTACCGGTCGCCCAGGAATCGTTTACATGATTCGAAGTCCCGTCCTCTTGCGTCCCGTTTGTTCCACACGAGACCGGGGATGTAAAGATTCAGTCACCGGGTCATCGTTTGTTCCTTATACCGATCGCGATGTCTCGTACACGAGGGACAAGAAGAACCGCGCCGATCGGCAAACTTTTTTTTTCTCCCCGCTGGGATAAATCGATCGGCCCGTTGGATTTCTGAGGCCGTGGAGAATCTCGATCGCCCTGCACGGCCGCAGCTGCTTCTCCCCCCCCCCCCCCCCCCAGCGAACCGATCGCTCCTTCCTCGGTCGCAAGTATGAGCCGATCGCGGGCATAAATAAGTAACTGAAAAATCTATGTCTCCTCCCTTCCCGTCGGCGCGTAACCCGGCGACTTACAAGTACATAAATATATCCCTATGGCACATGTATTGAACGCTCATATTTCATCGGTTGCAACGAGAAACAAAAAAATCCACGGTTCCACGGATAAAAATTCAACGTCTCAATCCGTCTCACCGGTTCTCGTCAATATTCCGAGCGGTCAATTAAGGCATGCCTCACAGATGTCTCTCCTCCCGACCGGCGGAATCGATGACAGCGCAATGTATGTAGACCGGCCTCGATCTTCTCCATAGAAATACTCACGGGCATCCTCCTCGAACGCGGTATATCCGACTGTCCCGATATTATGCGACAAACCCGTGCGACAACCCACGACGCTGATAAATTCCCGGTTTATGTTTCATCCAAGGGCCAATTCGTTTGGATTCTATGACCGTATAACGATCCGCGACCATTCCTCCTACTGATTGTGCCCTCGGTGTGTTTTATCAGAATATAATAATAATAATAATAATAATAATAATAATAATAATAATAATAATAATAATAATAATAATAATAATAATAATAATAATAATAATAATAATAATAATAATAATAATAATAATAATAATAATAATAATAATAATAATAATAATAATAATAATAATAATAATAATAATAATAACAACAATAATAATAATAATAACAATAATAATAACAATAGGCCGAATAGGGCTGGATTACCAATAAACGTGCTCTTCGTGCGAGCCATGATGTGATACTGATAATGTGATATTCACATGTGGTGAATATATCTAAGAAAAATTCTTATAAATCCGGTACTTTCTACCATAGGTGGCGCCCTAGCACCCTACTACTATGCGCTATGGTAATATCTCTCAAGCGATTTAGTCATTTTTACTAGATCCTTCTCTCAGTGTACAGACTATATTTAATTTTTTTGTAAAAGGGTTTATCCCGTTGATCAATAATAATAATATAAAATTATAAAATGTTTATAAATTAAAGTATGTTTATACTTGTAAATCAAACATGCTATATTTTAACTTTTGTAAAAGGGATTATCCCGTTGATACATAAATAAATAATAATAATGAAAATAATAGGGTTGATAGGAAATTGGTGGCAGTTAATGTGTGTAGGTAAATTGAATAAGGGAAAATTGCGAAAGTTATCGATGCGGTGGGAAATATTTTTGTAGAATGTCCTCGAGGCTTTGAAATCTCGGCGCGAAAGGCGGCAGGTTACGGCGCAGCAACTTTATTCTCCTAATGGTGCAGGTATATTGTCCTTATCACTTTAATGGAAGCCTTTACGACCCACCACTTTAGCCGCGATATCTCTCCGTGTCCCTCGGCGCTCGAACAGATCCTGGGTGGTTATCGAGTAGCGTCTCGGTTCCCAGCCTCTCTTCGTTCATGGGTGTGTGTCGAGTGAAAAAACAACTTTTGCTTCATCCTACCGTACTCCTCCTTATTGGGATTTGGGTGTGGGGTCTTCCAGCGACGGAGGGTCACGACTGGGGGGGGGGGCAAAAGGGTAAAAAGTACGCGGGTTTAATTTCGCTCATGCTACGTCGCGGTGAACCTGGAGATTCGCATTGTCCCGAGCGCCGTTTCGAGTCGAAGCAAAAAGCCCCCCCGATGCGAAATGTATATGATAATCGACGAAATATTATATTTTCATGAAGCGATTGATAAGTCGGAGAAAAAAAAAAAAAAAAAACCGGAATGCATCGAACGTTTCGGCGAGTTCGGAACGCATCCGAGGTGGTTTGACGCACCGGCCTACCCACGACGATTAAGGTAGTCCTTGCGAATATTGTTCACTTCGCATAAGTTTCAGAGAAATGAGAGGGAATTGCAAACACTTCTGGATGGCATAAAATTATGAAAAAATCAGGCATATTAAAAGGTGCTGGAAAAATTCATTTTGCATAATAATAATTCGAAAGTGTTTTTAACGGATTAATGAAAAATAAAATTGTTCAACAAATCTCCCGGAAATCTAACTTTTTTTTTAATGAAAATGATTCGTTCATTTTTCTGAATACGTATGAATTTTTTTAGATTTTTAAATGCACTTTTAATTTTGTGACTTTCTACAGATTTTTACCATATAAAAAAGAAAAAATACAAAGTACTTGCGAATAGTGTATAGACTTATGCGAATAAACCTTAATTTATCTGCGCAAAAGGGTTGCGAGGGAAATGATAAGAGACGAATAATCCGATGATATTTTATTATTGCGTAGTTCAATGAATTATTCAATAGAATGTGATGTTGCAAACAGCGTATAGAAAGAATTGCGTGGGGAAGAGCGCGGCAAAACGGATGAGATTTTTTTTTTTTTCATGACCAGCGAAAATTTTGAAAAAAATAGTCCGTATTGCACCAGTGTTCCGTTTTGACCCACTCGTCCCAATAAATAATACAATTGCCATCCACCACCTGCGGTCGATTTTTATCATTATTATATGAAATATATTGTTATTATTATTATTCTATTAGATTATCTTCTTATATGTATTTTGGAAAATTGTGGATTTGTTCGTTGGTTTGGATGTTTGCCGCCCGCCCCCCTCTCCCTGCCTGCCAGCTGAGTCCCCTTTCGGAGACCACCTCGCCGGTTTTCATAGCATATGGCATGGATTTCGGAGATCCGAATTCCATTCTATATGCTATATTTTCGAAAATTCGCTTTTCGTAGCATATGGCATGAATTTCGAAAATCCGAAATTTATTATTGTCATATATTACAGTATATCATATATTATGTTTTATATAATATTATTATTATCATCATAATTATGAAACTAAATTCAACATCTATCTATACGCGTGTAGTCGTAATCGCTGACGATGTGGCAGAGCTTGGCCTTCCCAGACGAGTTCTTCGCCCAAGTCGATGCCGTTGAAGCTGAGTTTGATCCACAGCGTGCTATTCTCAACGACGCGCGTGCACACCGTCGCCATGCCAATGTTCCCGAAGCTCACGCGCGATATGTGTCTCCGGGACGAGTCGCACCATTCGACGGAGCTCGGTTGAACATCGGCCAGTCCGCACTGAATCGCCGTCGCGGGTATTCTCTTGAATTCGTTCTCCAGATGGTAGATCCGCGACGAGCAGAAGAAGTCCGAGTATCCAAAATCGATCAGCCATATCTCGGCGCATCCTCCGTCATCCGCGTAGATTATTCTTCCTCTCAGGACACTCATGTTTCTCCTCACGGCGCAAACAGCGCCGTTCGTCAAATTTTCCCTGTCGATGATTATTCCCTTGCCCTCGTCGATGTAACGCTCCATCATCGTCAGCGTGAGTTCCTCGTGCACTCGCTTCAATTCCGTCGGTCTTATCCACATGCTCGTCGGACTGTCGACGCAGAGAACCTCCACTGGCACGGTGCCGGCCAGAGCCCCGACGTCGAAGGTCTCGACACGATTCTCACTCTCCGAGACCCGCGGAGACATTTCGAATGGTAGTTTTTTTATTTTAGATTTAAGTTTTTTTTTTTAATTTCTTTATTTTTAAGTTCGTAGGTGCGTTCGATGATCCGAGCGGCGCAGCTGGCGAGCTACTGAACGCCTTAATGTGGGTAACGCCCTTGCTAATGCAACTCCAGCCGGTCCCCTCCTACGGACTCGGATCGCCCGTTACGAACTCTGCGCCACGTACGCATTTGCCCTACAACATCGCACCTTAGGAGATCCGGAATTCGTCGGCGTCGAACGCAGCCACGAGAAAATCCGGTATCTCTCCGGCACTCTTTGCTCGCCTGATAACACGCCTCGGACCTTCGAACCGGGAGGCGATACGATACAGTAAAAGAAGTTTGGACTTCTTACGACAACTTTTTGACCACAATGACCCACAATTTTTTATTCGTTAATTTTCCGATCGCACCGTTCGCTTCTGGTTTTGTGATCAAAAGGCCGAACTACAATTGTTAATGACACTGGATATAAAAGGACAGCTTTGTCACTTGTTTAACAAAATAGTTTTTACGAAAGTTCGTATTCCGATTTTACTAAATCATTCAAAAAAATTATTCAAAAAGTCAAAAAAAAGTTGGTACTTTTTACGAAAACTTATTGTCCACAAAGACCCACAATTTTTTAATCGCCAATTTTCGGATCGCACCGTTCGCTTCTGTTTTTGCGATGAAAAGGCCGAACTAAAATTGTTAATGACACTGGATATAAACGGACAGGTTCGTCACTTGTTTAACAAAAATTGTTTTTACGAAAATTCGCATTCCGATTTTACTGAATTATTTTTTAACGCTGGTGACGCAACGAGAATGGAGCCAGAACTTTTGAGCCGGATCGTGAAAGAAGTTTATAGTTTCTTCGACAACTTGTCTAAAAACGTCCACGATTTTTTACCACAAGTGCAAACTAAAATTGTTAATTGGACGAGAAAGAAAAGGGCAGGTTTCTAGTCTTCAAACCCGAACAAACGACTATGTCACTTATTTGAGAAAAAAACATTTTTACGAAACTTCGTAAAATATATTTTTTTACCGTGTGCCTTCCACGTTCCACGCTCGAGCTGCGTCCCTTATAATCTAACGATCGGGCTCTCTCCCCGATGCACACCCGCCCTCGTATTCGCCGGCGAAGGCGAACCATGGCTCTTTTTCATTGGTCGAGGGGGATTTTCTATTTTGGCCGGGAGCGATGCGCATCGTCATCGCGTGGTAGGGATGGCTCTTGATTAATGATGCAGGATCGACCCGAGGAATGCAGTTGCAGTCATCCACGCGCAGCACAAAACTTGTGAACTTTCATAAAAAAAAAAAAAAAAAAAAAAAAAAAAAAAAAAAAAATCTTCATCGCTCGATCGGTAAAATAGAGATCGTTACGACCGCAGCCGCTAACGACCGAAGCCGTAACATCGTTGCTATCGGATTTCGTAAGCGAGGAGGCGATAATCCATTGGATTTATGTATGTATTCACGCGTCAGTGAGGGCCCAAGTGATTTCATTCGATGCGCAACAAATAATAAATAGAAACGCCTGAGCGGCAAAGGAAAGCTTCCTAATTAGTGTCCGGGTGATTAGTACGAGTCGGGCTCGTACGGCGTACGCTACGCGTCGCCCACGCCGGAACCGTACGGAACCGTGGCAACGATCGTTGCGCGCACGTATACGTCCACGCGGGCGTAAACGAGTCGCGAGATAAGTGTGAGGAAAAAAAAAAAGAACGGATACACGAGGAGTAACCGGGCGAAGTGTGTCTCGTGTAGCGTACACGAAGGTTGGAGCGGGCTTTCTAGTCGCGAGTAGGGTTCCCTCTATAGGCGAGGAGAGAATCGGCTCGGGAGAGTCATCTCGGCGCTGTTCTTCTCGGAAGATCCACCGTGAAACGGTACTTTTCAGATACGTACTCGCAGCCTCTCTGCCCGAGCGAACTAACTCGCACCCGCGCTCCAAAAGGGCTCCCACTCGCGCAGCTCTGTACAAACAACGCGCCCACGCATCGAGAGAGAGAGATGCTGCGCAACTACGATGCGATCGACGCAGAGATTTTCCCTTCGTGCTCCGGGATGAAAAGTCACTTGGGGTCGAATTTTGAGACGTTAGTTTGGACTTATGTAACCTAAGTTTGAGTTAGGGTGGTCCTTGCGAATGGTGTTTCGATAAGTTTGGATAAATAGATAATAATGTAAAAAAAGTTTCAAAGTCAATTGATCAATTCAAAAACAGACTTGATAAACACTTGTCTACCTAATGTAAAATACAAGATGCAGATATTAGAAGTTGTAAGCTTCCTTTCTGTAAATATTAATAATAATAATAAAAATTTCCTCTCATTTCACTATAGATAAGTTTGAGAGACATGAGGGGGAATTGCAGTTGTCGATGGTACAAAAATCTGAAAAAATCAAGGCTATTAAAATTGATGGTAATTCCAAAATGTTATTAACGAATCGACGAAAAATTAAATTGTTC
Organism: Exephanes ischioxanthus; assembly: GCA_958510785.1. NCBI lineage: Eukaryota > Metazoa > Arthropoda > Insecta > Hymenoptera > Ichneumonidae > Exephanes > Exephanes ischioxanthus. The sequence continues at coordinate 19,382,001 of OY294019.1, forward strand.
AAGAAATCTCGCAGAAACCTAACTTTTTTTTTAATGAAAATGATTCGTTCATTTTTTTTAATACGCGTGAATTTTTTCAGATTTTTGGGTTCAGACTTAAGTTTGAGCTTCAGATCAAACTTAAGCACGAAATCGAGTTCTAACTGAGGTTCGATCAAGAGTTCGAACTGGAGATAGATCGTAATGGCACGCATTGAAGTCCGGGCCAAACTTCGATCGTAAGTGCAATCTCAAGAGCGATCTTAAGTTCGAACTAGCGTCTCAAAATTCGACCCTTAATCTGCATAATGGTAAATTTTCCGCCCGTGTCGCACGCAGAAAATGTGGTTATTTCAGCGAAGTAGGGAAAAACAATGTTCCGATAGCGCTTCTTCCTGTTGGGATAAAAGTCGCTAACGCGATTTTTGGCACACACATGAGTAATGAAATATCGACGTTCCAAAAGTATTGCTTCACGTTCGAGACAGTTTTTTTTTTATGTATGAGTACTCACGATGTTTCATGAAAAGACTTACTTTTCCCTTTGACGAATTCGGAATTGAGATCTGCCGAAGCATGTTGGCTACCTGCGATAACTAGCAGCAGAAAGGTAACGACGAGGAGGAAGGATGTCGACAGCGCTAGTGGCTCGTGTCGGTGGTTGAACATGATGAGCTCGCATGCCCTCTACGAACCCGTCGGTCTTGGCAACGAGACCTCGTGAAAAACCCTCTTTCGGTATTCCTCTTCCCTCTCCTGGGACACCTCGTTCCGTGATCCTCGCGGTAGCTTCGGGACCCCTCGAGTTTCCGGGCTGAAGAAGACTTCGATAGTTGGCGAATATTGGCGGCTCGTCGCCGATGCCATTGCGGCACTTTTACCAAGCTTCTTCTCGCATTTCCGGTACCAATCGTCGTTCGTCTCGCTGCAACGGAAGAAAAGAAAAAAAAATCTCGTTAGTTACAATTTCAACACACGTAAGGATCTTTCAGTCATTCGGTATTGGAAACTTTTTTTTATACAAATTGTTTGCGAAATTTCAAACACAAATGTGTTGCAATTTGACACAATTTTTTTCCGGCAAAAGATGTGACATTTTAATATCTGGTATTTTTATTTCACGGAAAAGTACATTGATGTTCAATTAATGTGAGTGATGCAAGCGAATTTTAACTTCCAGTGCATTCAATTTACAATTTATCCTTACAGTGTATGTAGACTGTTACAATAAATGGTAAATTTAATGTATCGGACTGGGAGTTTTTACGCGAAAACTGTACATTAAATTTAATGTACAATTGTGATAAAAAATTAATATACTTTCTCATTCAACTAATTGAACGAAATTATAAATGTATAAATGTTTAGAAACTGTAACGGTCGTCAATGCGTCGTGTGCATCGTCAATAAATACACACTTACTACTACTAAAGTATTTCTAATATTTTCAATACGCTAAAGATTCAAGTATTTTAAGTGATTTAGTATAAAAATACTTAAACCCAATAATGTACTTAAATTTCACTGTAAAAGTCCATTAATGTTTCATCACAATTGTGCATGAAATTTAACGTACCATTTTACGCATAAAAACTTCCAGCACCAGTGCACGAAGTCTCCTACGAATCTCTTTAACAGTGAACACACGCTCGTGTTTCGATAGGGCGCAGGAATTCCCGCAAGAACGAAAGTCAGATCGGCGCATTCTTCTCGCCAAAAGAATCGAGGAATTCCATCGGTTTCGGAAACGGTGTATCGAAGGTGAAAAACCCGCGATATCCCATCCGCGAATACAATTGTTTTTCGATCGCCGACACGATTCGCCGGCGCGAAATCCCTTTCTCGTACCGACCCGAAGGCACCGACGGGAGGATGAGGCCGGTGAACGTCGAGAGTCCCGTCGTCGGAAAGACAATGCCGGGGGGAGAAGCAGGTGTCTGAAACTCCTCCATGCGGGCACCTTTCCACCCCGGAGTCGCGATCCTCCGCGTCTCGGCGATCGCGGGTTTCTCTTTGTTCATCGGCGCTGGCTCCTTCGCGCTGTTGGCGAACGTGGGCTCGCCTTATTCGGAAGGAAGTGGCGAACGCCCGTCGAACGTTTCGTACAAATGACGACGGGACGGATTCGCCACACTCGCCGCCTCCGCGGATTGATACCTCATTAACTTCCCATTCAACTTCACCGACCGGCATAGAACTCCCGCCTCTGGCCGTTATAGCTTTTATCGCCACTGTGACATTTACAGCGATTCGTCCGAACATTGGCGTACCCGGGTGTTGATGTCGACTGTGTCGCGGACAGCGCCGTGGCTGAGCGCATTGGAACCGGTTGTCGGCATTCCCTTCGGAACCGAGCTGGTTCGAGCCAAGCCGACGGAGCCGGGGGCGCCATCGGCAAAGCTGTTAATTACGACCGGGTTTGGTCCTAGCCGCTCGCGGACCAGCAGGAATTAACGTTCACCCATTGCGCCGGATTGCGGACAGCGACAACATCTGGCGATCGGCGAGCGGAGATCGAGCGCCAAGACGGAAGGGCGCGCGCTGGGCGACTCGACATGCGAGGCTCGGTTGAGATCGGCCCTTCTGCTCCCGAGCCGCGTCCGTACGTTGCGTATCCCGCCGATATCAACAACGCCAGCGAAGCGATCGTTGGCGATGCACGGAGAAAGAAGTAACAAGTCCTTCCCGCGTGACAAGAAAAGCAGGAATTTCTCGGAGGTTCCCTCAGGTATTAAGCACGATCGTCGCGAGCCTCTTCCGTCCAGAAAACAAGGCTGAGAGTCGCCCGGCCAGCCGGAGAGTACGCCGGGCCGCGAGTGCCGCGGATGCCGGAGCGCAGTTTCGATGACGATGACAAAAAAAAAAAAAAAAAGATTAAAAAGCGGCAGGAAGATTCGAGGCAGCATACGGCGACATCGGTCGTATTTATCGACACGAGACCTCGGCGGAGGGAACGTTGGCTCCGGGACGGCGAAAAGCGCGAGAGACAGAGAGAGAACCAACCTCACCTCCTTCCACCTTCGCTGTCCGCGACGCCAGAGAGCCCGGCTTCTTCTCCCCGGATCCCCGACATCGCGCGGCGTCTTTTGACTCCGCGAGCCCCCCAAGGGAAAAAAAAAAATACAAAAAAAAGTGTCTTGGGGGACACGCCGTCGCCGCGTGTTAACTGCGCTGCTTATGCATTCATATCCTTGTTCGCGACACAGGGACCAACTGATTGTTTCCACAAACACCCGACAACGGAGAACCCGTGTCGTCCGCTTTTTCGACTCGGTCGACATTCGGTGAGGCAATAATTTCTACGGTCCTCAAATTCGCGAGAAGTGTCGCTCGTAACGATCGATCCGACATCGATACGAAAAAGCGGATACGGTGGGTATGTCGGCTGTCGGTGCGGACAGCGACATTCCGACCGACTCGGTGGAGCGCGGGGGGGTCATGCGAGGGGTTATCGAAAAATTGCACCTCGCCAACGGGCGTTCGTGCCCGAGGTGATCGGATCGCTCGCGCTATCTTTCACTCTCGCTGACGATAATGGAGGCCCGATGGGCGCAAGAAGTGGCGCAAGAAGCGCACGAAGAAAGACGATGAGGTGGAAAACGAAGAACTCGCCAATAAAGTCGGTTCGGGATTTAACGGTAAGGAGGACGTGATCGCGGTTCCCGATGTCTTCGGCGGATCTCGCCGTCGAGGTGGCGCGCAGTTGAAGTCCGCAGCCTCGCATGCGCCTGCCTGCGTTCTGAGGGAGACTCCTCGGGACCTCCTTTATCCCGTCGCTTCTCGAGATTCTCCGGCTCTCCAGCGACTCCTCCACCGTTTTGGGACTCGGGCGCTTCTTCTCCTCGGGGCTGGCTTTGATTTAGAACACGGCGGAATCGCCGCCGTCGTTCTCATCCCCGGTGACAAAAACGTTTTCTGCTTAACCCGCTTGGCGGCCCGCAAGGCTGCCCCGGCCGACTCTACTTTCCCACTGGTCCGTATATGGCTCAGCGTTTCGTCTTATCCTCCCCGATCCGCTCGCGACGCCGTCGATCGCACGATCGCGTAGGGGTAAACGCTCGATTCCTCGCGAAGGAAGGTTAAAAAAAAAAATCCTCGCCGATTACGATCGCCGAGAACTTGGCCGTAGGCCACGGAATAGGAATCGATCGACTCTTCGATTCGGAGCTCGAGTCGACGTCGTTGAGGACATGGGCCGTTCACCTGTATCCTTCGATCGGCGATCGAATCGACCGTATTCCGGGGGCAATTCGTGTGGGCCAAGATCGGAAGGAACGAAAAAAATAGGGAATGAATATCGAGTGCGAGGGCTTCGAATAAGAAAGGAGCAAGGTGGAAGAAAATGAGATGATGGTGGAAAAAAATGAGATCGTAAGAGTGACGATTCGTAAAAGTGACGATTCGTAAGAGCGACGATTCGTAAGAGGGACGATTCGTAAGAGTGACGATTCGTAAGAGCGACGATTCGTAAGAGCGACGATTCGTAAGAGGGACCATTCGTAAGAGGGACCATTCGTAAGAGGGACCATTCGTAAGAGGGACCATTCGTAAGAGGGACCATTCGTAAGAGGGACCATTCGTAAGAGGGACCATTCGTAAGAGGGACCATTCGTAAGAGGGACCATTCGTAAGAGGGACCATTCGTAAGAGCGACGATTCGTAAGAGCGACGATTCGTAAGAGCGACGATTCGTAAGAGCGACGATTCCTAAGGACACGGGCCGTTCACCTGTATCCTTCGATCGACGATCGAATCGATCGTATTCCGAGAGCAATTCGTGCGGGCCAAGATCGAAGGGAACGAAAAAAAGAGAAAATGCATATCGAGTTCGAGGGCGTCGAATAAAAAAGAAGCAAGGTGGAAGAAAATGAGATGATCGTAGCACGAGCTACGGCGAGAGGTGAATTGCTCCGTTCGGATAGATCGCTCTCGGATACACGACGTTCGCCGGGGGGGGGGGGGGGGGGGGGGGGGGGAGGAGGGCATGTACTCTAGTATGATGAAAAGAAGAACACGACGAGAGCGGTCCGTTCCCGGATTGCCCTCGAGGCAGCAAACTCCTCTCATTGGCGTCGGAGTTCTCCGCGCCGATCTCGCGCTCTCGACCGTTCCGCGGATCACGTACGCGGCTCTCGCTAATAACGTTCGTGACTCCGTGACGCCTTTGTATACCGAGGCATGGGCCGTATACCTTCCACCTTCCTCTTCTTCTTCTTCTTCTTGCCTCTCCTCCAGCGATACATAAGCATAGCCTTCGCTCGCCGGGGTACGAACGAGCCGCGTTTTCGTCGGGGATCGCGAATTACGATCGAAGCGTTTCGCTCGAGCGTCGGAGGAGTTCTCTCGCGCGGCAGAACTCCACCGTGAGGCCGTCCGCAACGGCGAAGATCCGATGCGGCTCTCTCGCGCCCCGGCCGATCCGCCGAAACCCCCCCCCCCCCCCCCCCGCGCTCTCCCTCGTGAAATTCCAGCGCGCGAAATAACTCTCCTCCGCTCAGTTAACTCGCGGTCCACGGAAGCCGCGAGGTCGAGCGCTCCGGTCTACGGACGCGAACCCTAGCCGTGATTATACCCACCGGCAGCCGCAAGGATTCGTGAGTCTCGAGAGCTCGCAACTCGAGCAATCTTCGCCTCGGGATCCTCAAGCGTTCCATTGCGGAGCGGTGCGCGATGTCCGGGGCTTTTATTTTCAGACGCAGTGAGGCTGATAAGGAGACACGATGTTTTGACGGAAGTTCGGCCGGGCGAATCGTCCTATGGCGGAAAATCATGCGGGTCTGAATGCACTTCTTCCGTGTCGTCGGACTTTCGGAGAAACTGCGTACTGCTGAGTCGTTATTTTTGCCAATCGTCAAATTTCCAAAACTTTTTTATCCTATTCTTTGGGAATAGTAATTGGTCGAACGTTATGCCTCTGAATCGTCATTTAACCGAACTTCATCTTTGAGAATAATAATTTAACTTCGTTTCCCCGAATCGTTAAACCTCCATACGTCAAGTCACCGGATTAAAATTCTTTTGAATGGTGTTTATCCGACAAGACATTTATTCAGATCGATATGTATTGAGCATACGATTTTTGAGGAATAGATATATTGGTAAGAATTGCGATTGGTAAGAGTTGCGATTGGTAAGAGTTGCGATTGGTAAGAGTTGCGATTGGTAAGAGTTGCGATTGGTAAGAATCGCGATTGGCAAGAATCGCGATTGGCAAGAATCGCGATTGGTAAGAATCGCGATTGGTAAGAGTCGCGATTGGTAAGAGTTGCGATTGGTAAGAGTTGCGATTGGTAAGAGTTGCGATTGGTAAGAGTTGTGATTGGTAAGAGTTGCGATTGGTAAGAGTTGCGATTGGTAAGAGTTGCGATTGGTAAGAGTTGCGATTGGTAAGAGTCGCGATTGGTAAGAGTCGCGATTGGTAAGAGTCGCGATTGGTAAGAGTCGCGATTGGTAAGAATTGCGATTGGTAAGAATTGCGATGGGTAAGAATTGCGATTGGTAAGAATTGCGATTGGTAAGAATTGCGATTGGTAAGAATTGCGATTGGTAAGAATTGCGATTGGTAAGAATTGCGATTGGTAAGAATTGCGATTGGTAAGAATTGCGATTGGTAAGAATTGCGATTGGTAAGAATTGCGATTGGTAAGAATTGCGATTGGTAAGAATTGCGATTGGTAAGAATTGCGATTGGTAAGAATTGCGATTGGTAAGAATTGCGATTGGTAAGAATTGCGATTGGTAAGAATTATGATTCGGCGACTTGATGTTCGGAGGTTTAAAAAATTCGGTGAAATTATTACTCGGAAAAATGACGTTCGGTTAAATAACAGTCTGGAGAAATAACGTTCGGCCAATTACCATTTCCGACGAGTAACCTTTGCTGAAATGAAGATTCGGATAAATAAATTTCGAAAAAATTTGTCAATTCATGAAAATAAAGTTTCGGAAGTTTGACAATTCACGAGAAGAGCGTTTCGGACACATAGTTTTCGGCCGATTGAAGTTTCAGCATAATGACTTGGCTCCGATAGCAGGCACACGGACGCGTGAATTTCTTGTACTTTATCATCGAGCCCCTGTACGATCCTTTGTTCGAGGGGGGTTTCTGGTTTATCGAGAGGTTATTCGACTGCGTCGATCCTGCCTATGCGATGTTGCTCTTACCGTTGCGTAACACATGGCGAAGGCTTCGACCGGTCTCGATTAAACTCGAGAACTGGACGGTGAGCCGGGAACGATCACCGGCAGGAATACGCAACCGGAGCGTAATGCGTAAGCTAATACATATCGCCGGCCGCCGGCCCGACCGCATAACGCTCAGTTGATTTGTGCCCGATCGAACTACTCGCGGTCCACGGACAACATTGTCAACGTGAAAGGTTCACAATGCTCCCGGAGTCGACCGGAACGCTCGCAATCACGCTGTTCCATTATTTTCATTTGATTATATTTTCATATCGACGCGAAGCCTGCAGCGTGTCTCGTCGAAATGTCAAAGTCGTTTTTTTTTTTCTAACCAGTCGTGGGAATGACGTAGGCGCGATGACTTTCATCGTCATGAGGCGCGATCTTTGGTGTGAGCGAATGGAGCGGTGATTTATCCCAACAAATTCCTTCTTCCGGACTCCCTTCAAAATTATGTTCAAGTTTGATTTAAGCAGTATCCGCGATACATTATTATGGCACGATGAATCAGCTGAGGCAAATGTATGGACTGTCCGCTCATCTGACGAATAGAGTGTCGCTGAGAGGATCCTCGATCGCTCGATCGGCTGGGACCAGCGGAAAGGATCGCCAGCGACCGGGAGACTTTTTCGTCGCGGCGGGCGACGGCGACGATTCGCCGGAGTTGAAAATATCCGGTAGGTCCTACGCGAAACTGATCGCCGACTACGGCAGAGAGATAGAAGAGCGAAGTGTCGCGGCGAAGTTCAACGGGGATGGAAAGGCCGGTGGAACGAGAGCCGGTTTCTTCTCCGGAACGGGCTTTCAGCGTCTGGCGAGAGTGTCGTCTCTGGTGAAGATAAAGACCGGAAGGAACAGCGTTGGTCCCGGTCTCTGCACGAAGAGTTCCTCGGGGCCTCCGATCGATTCCGCAAAGATCGGCGACGATTGCCCGAGAGGCAAAGCCAGTCAAGACAACAGGGATGCTCTCGACGACGCGACTGAAAGAGCGGCGTGGCTGGATAAAGTCGTCGAAGCTCACAGAGCAAAAAGAGCAAGCGAAAGTCGTTCGCAGTATTGCGGCGAAGGAAGAAACATCGCTCATCCCTTGGTTCAGAGAATCGCAAAAACCACCCCTATAGGTAGGGCGAGTTCCAACGAATTCTCCAATGTGGAAAGTCAAATTTCGCCGGCAAAGAAGAAACCGGATGTGCCGCGAAGCGACACCAGGAATGTGTCGATCGTGGTGAAACCGCTGAAGAGATCCGACAAGGACAAAAACGCGTCCTCAATGGTAGACAGCGATGACAAGGGCGCGATGCTGGTGACGCTGACTGAGGAGTCGAGACACTCGTCGACTTCGGGCTCTCACCCTCTGCGTCACATAGACCTTCGGATAAACGGAAAGCCGGCCTTAGGAGTCGACACATTGATCAGCAAAGTGGAGAAACTGGACGTCGTCAGTTCGGCTGAGAGAATAGAGATACGGATACCGGTCTTATCGGAGGCTACCGCGGGAGATAAACTACAGACACCCACTTCGACGATAAATGTGTACATATCGAGCCGAGGAGAGGAGGCTGCGGCGAGTCGCGACAGCACCAAAGATGTCGGCCGGTCAGGAGATTCTGGATCGGGCGGTTCGAGATCTGGTTTGTCCCATCCGTCGACGTTATTCGCACCGAAGATCCGGAATTTCAGGAAAAATGACAAATTCGCCGATCGATCCAGAGTCGTTCCCTGGTGGACGACGGAGGACTCCTTTCGCCGCAGCGAGAGCGTCCCAGCTGGGTCGGCCGGGGATCAACCGATCGTCGAAAGTCCGGAGACCAATAGTTCCGTCGTCGCTGCGACAGCCGATGCGGCGGAGTCGAAAGAAGTCGCTAGCGACTCCGGCATGAGAGCCAAGCCGCCCGTAACTGAGCCGAGTGGCCCGAGGCAACTGTCGAAGAGCGGAAGAAATGGTAACTCAGCCATTTCGAAGATCGTCGAGGAGGAGTCGCTGAAGAAGAGCGAACGGCAGCGAGATGAGCATCGGACGCGGCACCGGTCACCTCTCGGCAGATCGAAGAGCGACGCGATGCCCGAGGCTGAGTCCGACACGAGGGTCAAGACTACCGCGTCGAATGAGCCGAAGAAAGACGCTCCTTCCGTCGCCGTTGGCTCGACAATGCCCGGAAAAAGTGTCCAACCTCGGGGCACGCCAACGCCGGATAAAATGCCGAAAAAAATGTCATCCCCCTTCGCAGTCGCCGTCGCGGCCTCGGTGGGAGAGCCGAAGACCGGGTACAAGTCGAGCAAGTCCGAGGATACCGGCAGGAATAATAATTTATCCAGCGCGAACGACTCCGGACGGAGAATTCACGCTAAGCCGATTTCCGAGATAGGCGCAGTGAGAACCAAAGCCGATACTCACGGCCTAACGAGTGCAGGACAGGTTTCAATGGTTGTGGGATCCGATAGAGTGGGATCTAAAGTCGGGACTAAACTGGGGACTAAGCCGTTGCAGGAAGTTTCCTACGGATCGAAAACGAACGATGCACTTCGGCCCGGAACTCACGGCAAGATGGAGCTTTTGCCGTCGACGCAATCTCCCGCTGAGCCTGCAAAACAGCCGTCGAACGGTCGCGGCGCGTCGATAAAACCGAACGCGGTCTGCACAGCCGAGAAACTTTCGAAGGCTAAAAATTCAGCCGCAACGATGAGACCCATAGTGAAGAAGAAGGACGGCACGCTTATTGACTACGGAGCGACTGTGACTACGCGCAAGAAGCTCGAGAGGAAATTGTCCGGCTCTCGATGTACCAATGGGGTTCAGAGAAAGAAGATTACCGAGCAAGAAGAGCCGGTTGTTGTAGCGACCATCAAGGAAGTCATTCCGAGGAGAAACAGGGACGTCAGCGGCGATGCTTTTAATCGGAAGACCGAAGAGCCCGGATCCAGGCAAAACGGTACCGAGTGTCCTCGCCTTTCACGTAACGTCCTCTCTCTCATCTCGGGGCGGGGACAAAAAAATATCACTTCTCTTCTTTCTCAGGCCCCGATAAGAATAGATGTCGAACGCACGTGGCACGTGATCATTGTAGATCGCCTCAGAAGAAATTCAACAGAATCTCTCCAAAAGGAACGACGAACGAGCCGAACGAATCGGGAACTCCGAGGACACAGTTGAATAAGGAAAAAAGAAATTCCGAAGCGCCGAATGAGTCACAGGTCGTTGAAACTGTGACTCCGGACAAGAAATTACTGTACACCGTTTGGCTGCGTCGTTTTAAGGAGCGGACCGGCCAGGACCCGGATCCAACGAAGGACCCGAAGTCTCGCGGTGCCTGACGGTGGATAGAGTCATTCCAGCTTGATGTTCCGTTGAACTTGTATAATCTCGATAGCGTGTGAAACAAACGGTCTGTCCGGTCTCTCGTGTCCAAAGAACAAGTATTCCTACAGTTTGGTGATTGAGGCGGTAAAGAAAGATTGGTCGCATGTCGCGCATCTCTTCCAGCTCTGGAAGAGCGGATAAGGTTGGCAGGTAATCGCTAATTGGAATTGGGACAAATTTACGAAGAGGGCTCTCAGGCTCTCGCGAGTCGGTTGCGACCGGCAAGGACCGGGATCCAACGAAGGACCCGATGTCCCGTTGATCTTGTACAATCCCGGTAGCGCATGTAACAAACGGTCCGTTTGGTCCCTCGTGTCCAAAGAACAAGTATTCCTACCGTTTGGGGATTGAGGCGGTGAAGACAGATCGGTGGCATGTCGCGCATCTCTTCCAGCTCTGGAAGAGCGGATAAGGTTGGCAGGTAATCGCTAATTGGAATTTGGACAAATTTACAAAGAGGGCTCTCAGGCTCTCGCGAGTCGATTGCGACCGGCCAGGACCCGGATCCAACGAAGGACCCGAAGTCTCCCGATGTCTGACGGTGAATAGAGTCATTCCAGCTTGATGTTCCGTTGAATTTGTTCAATCCCCATAGCGCGTGAAACAAACGGTCCGTTTGGTCCCTCGTGTCCAAAGAACAAGTATTCCTAACGTTTGGTGATTGAGGCGGTGAAGACAGATCGGTGGCATGTCGCGCATCTCTGCCAGCTCTGGAAGAGCGGATAAGGTTGGCAGGTAATCGCTAATTGGAATTTGGACAAATTTACAAAGAGGGCTCTCAGGCTCTCGCGAGTCGATTGCGACCGGCCAGGAACGGGATCCAACGACGAACCCGATGTCTCGCGATGTCTGACGGTGAATAGAGTCATTCCAGCTTGATGTTCCGTTGAACTCGTACAATCCCTATAACGCGTGAAACGAACGGTCCGTCAGGCCTCTCGTGTCCAAAGAACAAGTATTCCTACAAGTATTTCTCTCGGTGATTGAAGCGGCGAAGAAATATCGGTGGCATGCCGCCTATCTCTCCCGGCCCCGAAAGAGCGGATAAAGTTGGCAGGTAATCGAGAATTGGAATTCGGACAAATTTACGAATACGGCCCTCTAGCGAGTGGATTGCGGCTGGTGATCGCCCGGCGAGCGTTCACGTGTTTTATCGGTCGGGGAGCCTCGGCGATTGGGTAATTAAAATTCTCATTAAAGCCAAAGGCGGCATCTTGAAACGGGCCGCTGGACAATGGGCCCGAAGAATGGTGCGCGCTCGGAGATTCGCCCGGCCGAAATGGGGCCCCGAAGAAGCCCCGAGGAGGGATTTGGAGGTCGCATCTCCCGGCGCGCACGTATGCTCCTTCGCACCCCCGAGGCTGCGAGGTCACGATGCACTTTCGCACATCGCATTATCATCTCTTCCCGCGCGCTCTCCCGAAGGATTTCGGTCTCGGGGCCCGCGAGATATCGGGGCAGCGCGATAACCGGTCATTAACCACCGATCAGGCGGCGGCAATTTTGTTGTCGCGGGCGGCAGCGCGCGGTACGCGCTTATGCATACGGCAGGTATTTCTCCGCTCCGCACGAGCAACACGGATGAGTCCCGGTTCTTCGTGCACGATTTCGAAACCCGTCATTATGCACGCGTTATCCTTCTCTCCGTCGTGGGCACCGGGGTTTACACACACCGCGCCCCCTCGCCTCGCTGGGCCCCGCGATGTGGCAGCTTGCCAGTCATCCGAAATAATGCGTTTTGAAAGTGTGCACCGCGCCGTTGCCCCGGACAGCACGATCGTTATCGACGGCTCGCCGTCGACGAGCGACTTACCACCTACATCAAAAAAAAATAAAAATTCAAAAAAATCTGAGGACTCCACCCACCCCCTCCCCCCCCGCCCTCCATGGTTCTCAACATCTCGTCCAGATTATACTTTCAATCCGACGTCGCGTTTTACCACTTCACCCGATACCAATTATAACGAGATCGATAATGCGAATGATTTATCGTCGTTTCGCCAAGGTGGCAGCGAAGTCACTCCGAGAGCAACGGCGGGAGTAACACACCGTCTTTGGACTCCAGGCTCGCTCTCGCCTTCTCGATTAATCGCGAAGAGTCGTCATTTTTTTTTTTTTTTTTTTTTTTTTTTTTTTTTTTCAAGAGAGCAAAGAGTTTTTGCTTCTCGCACCAGATAGCCGAAGTGACCCCACGCGACCGGTTCCCGACCGTTCGTGGCCGCCATACCGCGCGCGAGAGCCTTTGATTTATCACGACCGCGCGCCGGCTTATAAATATACCGTGGTACCCTCCAGAGCGCTTCATCGTTCATCCGCGAGATCCAGCTCGGCCTCGACGTCACGAAGACTCGGAGGAGAGAGGGACGAAAGGGAATCCTGCTGGCCCAGCGCCGGGAGAGGCCCCGGCCGGCAGGACTCCCGAGGCTCTGGTACGGCGCGAGCGCGAGGGGTCAGGCTTCGCTGGGACCTGCAGGTAAGGACCCTCGCCGCAAGATATATCCGTGAGCACTCCTCTCCCCTCCTCCTCTCCCCTCGGGAAGCCCGTGAGGAATTTCGAGAAGGTCAGGTACACGAGGGTTTCTCCGCTCATGCAGACTAACTCTACGCTATGCTCGTCGAGGACCGAAAAAAAAAACCCACCGGCGAGCTGCACTTGGCTAGGTAGGATTCCCTTTTCTAAAAAGGTCGGGCCTCGAAGAGGTTCCTCGGAAAGACAATCAGTCATTTTTCGTCCCGGGCTTTACCATACGGAGTTATGGCACTGTTTTCCAAAAAGTTGATTTTACGAAATTTATCATCGCGTCCCGAACGTTGGATGCTGGGATCTGTGGTACGTGAATTCGGTATAAGGAATTCAAATTTTGTTGGAGGCGTTGTTACTTCCGTGACTGTCGAGAGTTATGGCACAGTTTTCCAAAAAGTTGATTTTACGAAATTTATCATCGCGTCCCGAACGTTGGATGCTGGGATCTGTGGTACGTGAATTCGGTATGAGGAATTCAAATTTTGTTGGAGGCGTTGTTCCTTCCGTGACCATTGAGAGTTATGGCACAGTTTTCCAAAAAGTTGATTTTACGAAATTTATCATCGCCTCTCGAACGTTGGATGCTGAGATCTATGGTAGGTGAATTCGGTATAAGGAATTCAAATTTCCTCGCAGCCACTCTTCGGAGTAATTTTTTTCAGAAGACGTTTTGGCAAAATTTCACTTATCTAACTGCTCGTACAAATGCAACTATTAAATTTTAACGTGGATGAGACGAAATTTATTGAATATACCGAGAATTCCGTGGATAAAAACAGAATTTTGTAGATCACATTTTTTAAAATTTATGTATACATATATTTGCCAGGATGTCGCTGTACTTTCCATATACCCGAAAGTTCTGTCAATTTTTACCAGATTTATGGTAATTTCCATAAGATCCTTCGCACAATCTATAAGAAATACAAATTTCGTCGGAGCGAAGATTGAACTGCGCGAATCGAAGATTGAACTGCGCGAATCTGCAGGGCGCAGGTACGGAATCACGAGTATTGTGTATTACCGAGGACATGTTGGGTTCATTGTGTGTTCGGGAACGGCTCCTCCCCGCTCATTCGCTGTGCGAAACCGAGAGGCTGTCGCGGCTCTCTCGCGATGCATAGGTATGCACTAACGAGTGGATATAAGGTAACTCGACGAAAGAGCAGCTTTCCTTAACGATACGATACGACTACTCTCGTACGATCTAACGCGCACTCGTCTCGTTAATTCACGAACGAGCCGTGTGTGCGTGCGCGTCCGTGTTCGTCTCTATGGTATCCCGAGAGCAAGTGTAACGAACAAGGAATCGTCGAAGCGCCGCGATATATATTACAATCGAGTCCCGTAATTAACGTAATGGACTCTCCTCGTGTTCGTGAGAACTTGAGAAGCGAAGAGATAAAGGCTCACCAGGCTTGCTCGGAGACCCGCCGGGGCTGTAAAATTGAGTGTAAAAATAGAGTTTTTATCGTACCGTGCATACGTACAGCGCGCGCATGCGCAAAGTCCGGATAGCGCGTATTCACGACACGCGTGAGTACACGATCGCGTGCGCGTGCATGCGTGCTCTCTCGACGACCGTGTATCAACTACTCCAGTCACACATGTATATAGATGTGCACATGTATGTATGTACATGTTACCGTTGCAAGGGAGGAGTTTGCGCATGTGCAAAGCGCAAAAAATAGCGCGTATTCCCGACACGCGTTAGTACTCGATCGCATGCGCGTGAATGCGTGCACTGTAAAAAAAATGTGTATGAAATTTAATGTACGAGTAATGGATGGTACTATTAATGGAGGTCTTTACGCATAAACTAGTATATTGAATTTCATATACAACTGGGATGCAAAATGCACGTACAGCATATTAAAAATTTCACAAATACCGTACTTTTCATAACTTACTTTAATTTTAGTATAAAAGTAATTTACTATTTTAAGCATTTTAAGTATTTCAGGATAAAAGTACTTAAATCCAATAATGTACTTTAATTTCACTGCAAAAGTCCATTAATTTTTCATCACAATTGTACGTTAAATTGAATGTGCCAGTTTTTCATAAAAACTTCCAGTCCGGTGCATTAAATTGACAATTTTTTTTAACAGTCTCTTCTCTCGCCGGCCGTGCACCAACTACCACTATCAGGCAAGTATAAACATATGCACATGTATAGAGGTATATATATTGCTGTGTTTAAGAGAGGAGTTTGCGCATGCGCAAAGTCAAGATAGCGCGTATTCTCGACACGCGTGAGTACTCGATCGCATGCGCGTGGATGCGTGTTCTCTCGACGGCCGTGTATCGTCCACCACTGTCACACATGTATATACATATGAGCGTGTGTAGGTATAATATTGCTGCCGCTGAAGAGGAGGGATGAGCGCGCGGGACTGGTGTGAGGTCCACTTCGCAAGGACGACTGGCCCCACTCTGCGGACGATCCGGACCTCGCTTCCGATCGGCTCTTTGTTTGTTTTAATCATGCCCCGCTCTCGCCACCGTCCGACCGACTTGTACCCGATAACTTTTGTATTATTTATGTCCCGCACCGCGACACGCGGATGCTGGGGTCGATCGATCGCGAGGCGATCGATCGACTATCCTGCTACAATGGACACAGTCGTAAAGATCGGTATCGTCGATATCGGCGTTACTAGGAAATAGGCTCGAGCATCCGCGTTTCGAAGGTTCGTTTATCGATGACAAAAAAAAAGTTCGAGCTTCAAGGCTCACAGCTGTTTGACTTGTATCCGAGCGGCAGGGAAGAGCGGGGCAAAATGGGACAGTGGGATGAATTGTTCTATGGAGACAAAACGAAACAGAAAATCCGAATGTATCGATGGGGCAAAATGGGACAGTGGGGTGAAACGCAATTTTCCAATAATTTTTTTATGGGAACGAAACGAGCATAAAATCCAGATGTATCGATGGGGCAAAATGGGACATCAAATTGTTTTGGAAAATTAAAAAAACTAGGAAATAGGCTCGAGCATCCGCGTTTCGAGGGTTCGTTTATCGATGAAAAAAAAAAGTTCGAGCTTCAAGGCTCACAGCTGTTTGACTTATATCCGAGCGGCAGGGAAGAGCGGGGCAAAATGGGACAGTGGGATGAATTGTTCTATGGAGACAAAACGAAACAGAAAATCCGAATGTATCGATGGGGCAAAATGGGACAGTGGGGTGAAACGCAATTTTCCAATAATTTTTTTATGGGAACGAAACGAGCATAAAATCCAGATGTATCGATGGGGCAAAATGGGACATCAAATTGTTTTGGAAAATTAAAAAAAACTAGGAAATAGGCTCGAGCATCCGCGTTTCGAGGGTTCGTTTATCGATGAAAAAAAGCGTTCGAGCTTCAAGGCAGTTCGACTTGTATCCGAGCGGTAAGAAAGAACGAGGCAAAATGGGACAATTATTTTTTTTACGGGGAGAAAACGAAAATCCGGATGTATCGATGGGATAAAATTGGGCATCAAAAACTATCAAAAAATTGTCTTTTGCCCCCACTGTACCATTTTGCCCCGTTCTCTCCTACATCTCCGCAGTGGTTCCGCGGTCCGATCGATCATGGACTTCTTAATTCTTCTTATGATTAAAAAAAAAAAAAAATACGATTCACATTAATCGAGGACGATAATTCTTCCGCGTCGTTCGTGGAATTCCGCAAAGCCTCGGCGCTCCCGCCGCGCGTCTCTCGCAGCGGCACTGCGTCTAAAATTCTCGTATGACACACTCGACCTTACAGACGCACCGTAATCCGAGAGAATTTTTATTCGCCGCCGGATTAATTATTTTTCCACTTCGAGCCGAGAGGACTGTCCCGGCTCTCTTTTTTACCCGCCGCTTCGATTGTAAAACAAACCCGGGATCTCGATCGAAGCCCTCCAACGATCGCTCCCCGACGCGCGAGGAGTCCGTATCTCTCCCGGGGGCTGGAGAATTTCTCGTCCTTACGACGTCGTTTCGCGCCCGATTGCGCACAGCGCGCCACTCAGGAGTATCTCCGGCAGAGTGCTGGGCCGGACCGGAGAGGACGGCATTAGCGCTCGGGCACTTTAATCCTCGAGCTGATAAAAAGCCTCTTGGTCCGGAGAAAGGAGGAGAGAGAGGGGAGGAGGGAGCGAAGAGCCCAAGCCAGAAAGTCAAATAAGGCGAGCGAGTTGAGAGGTAGAAAAGAAAATGAGATTAATAAGACGAGGGTAGAGCGAGAATCACGAAATCTCATCGTACTAATCCTCTTAGCGAGCGAGAGCTACCATGGCCGTCACGAATTTATATATATAGACATATATCTATATATGTATGTATGTAATATATACATGTATGCTTGGCAGGTTGCTCGTTGTCGCGATATTTGTGAAACGAAAAGGCTTTGGCAAGACCATTTTTTCGAGAAGTTATTCTACCGCATATTTTTACGTCCATCCAGGGGGGGGGGGGGGGAGGGGGGAGATATTATATACTCACATATGATACGCGCGTCCTTCGTGGAAAATTAAATCGTTAAGTGTCGCGAGGAGGAGAATAAGTGCCTCGCGGTTGGTGAGTGAGCTTGCGCGTTTGTGGTCAAGTAGCGTCAAACCTTTTTTTTTTGTTTTTAATTTGTATATGGGAAACTAAAAATGTCGAGAAGTGTGTATTTGTTAAAAAAATCTTTTCCACCCTCCAAAAATATAGATGTCAATATTCAAATTGAACCCCGCGAAAGACGGGCCCCAGGCAAAAAATTCTAAGCGGTGCCGCATTCAACGTTTAAGCCGAAAAAATTCGACAGCTTCGTTCTTTTTGGGTGTAAACTACGAACGCGGCATCTCTTGAGATTTTTTGCTTAGGCCTGCCGCTCGCGAGGTTCAATTTCAGATTGAAAACTATACTTTTGGAGGGTGGAAAGAATTGCTTTGCAACAAATTCACCCTACTGGACATTTTTTGAGTTTGCTGTAAACGAATTAAAAAATCGAAGTCTTTTGTGTTTTATACAAAAAATTACAAAAAGTTAAGCTCCCACCCCGTAGAACTATATATTTTGAGCGATAAAAAAATCCTGCGAAAGGCGTCGCTGACAATTAAGTTTGAGAGGTGCACTCAGAAAAATAATTTATTTGACGGCCGCCGTTTATTTCGTTTAAGTAAAATATTTATTTGTTTTAAATAACTATTTATTTAAATTAAGTAAGTAGTTACTTAAATCAAATAAATATTTTACTTAAACCAAATAAACGGTGGCCGTCAAATAAATTATTTTTCTGGGTGTGCCGCATTTTTTGGGTAAAACGTCGAATGCGGCACCTCTCAGGATTTTTTGCTAGATACCGCCTTGCGCCAGGTTTAATTTGAGATCTAAATCTGTACTTTAAAAAGATGGTAAGAAAATAAAAAAAATGCCTTATTTTAAACACCCAAATATACATGTATGTTAGGCAGGCCCCTCGACGCGATATTTGTAAAACGAAAAAGCCTTGACAAGACCATGTTTTCGCGACTTTATTCCACCACATATTTTACCGTCCATCCAGAATGGGGGGGGGGGGGGGGGGGGGGGGAGATATTATATTCTCACATGTACTCGCGTCCTTCGTGGAAAATTAAATCATTAAATTTTGCAAGAAGAAGAAGTGCCTCGCGGTTTGTGAGTGAGCTTGGGCGTTTATGGTCAAGTATCGTCAAGTCCGATGGACATGTCCAGTTCGACCAGTGCGAACATCAGCGGGGACAATAATCGTCAAGGCGGCCCGAAGGATGAAATAACGAGAGTGCGCATGAGCGGCGCGTTCGTGTCCGCTAGTGCGGACGGAGGGAAACTCGCGGGCGTAGAACGGAAATCAAAGCGCCGACTTCGCTCGGGGAATGAGAAAGAGATCGGTTTCTCGTGGATTCCTCCACCCTTTAACGACCCTGTCCGCGGCGCTAATTGAGTGTGCATTGATACGTCGCTCCACTATAAATCGATTACTTTGCGGCGATGGCGCGGAATGCCCGGCGGGTCCGCCCTTCCCCCGTACTTAGCCTCGTTGCCTCTTTTTCGCCGACTTCTTTCCCCCCCCCCCCCCCCCCAACCCTTCGCCGGCTTCGCGGGCCGGCGACAACTTTCGCCGTATTCCTTCCTCGCCCTCCGCCCCGCGCCCTCTTCGACCGGAGCCGCGCTTACACGAAACCTCCCGGAGGTTCGGTTTTGCCAGAAAAACACGCAGGATCGGAATGTCCGAATATGCATCAGCGTAATTCGTCGCCCTTTCCTGCGTGGTTTATGTCGTAATTGCTTGAATCCGGAGCGCGGACGGCAGATCGTGATTTATCGACGACACGCGTTTGGCCTTAGGGGGAGAGCGGGGTAAAATGGGACAGTGGGGCAAAACGGGATAATGGGACAAAACGCAATTGTCCAATCACTTTTGGATGGTGGGGATGGTGGTAAGTGAGGCAAAACGGGTTTGTAGATCAGGATGTATCGTTGGGACAAAATGGGGGCATCTAAAAATTATTGGAAAATTGATTATTGTCCCACTGTCCCATTTTGCCCCGCTCCCCCCATCCATCCTTATTTTCTTCAGCGCTCAATTCCGACGTTTGTTCCGGATTCCTTGGAGGAGCAGGCAGGAATATATGTTGGTTCGGTGGTTGAAAACGCCGCCAAAGATCCTTGAGCAACGTATCGGGCGTCGTATCGTGCGAACGCTTCGGACTTGGTGGATGTACGTTCGGCGATAGAGGGAGGGAAGGGGGGAATCCAGGCGCGAAACCGCTCCGCTTTTATGGTATTCCTGGCGGCTACTTGTACGGAGACAAATGGGGCAAATGCACTTTATCTCGTTACGTTTCTCTCCTCTGTTCCCATCCTCGCCACGGAGGTGAGGAAAGCTGAGTAATGAATCGACCATTGTATTGGATACTTGTTCGTATCTGTAACTCTCATGAGAAGATCCATGCAGCAACTATACAAGTGTTTCTGGGCCTTCGTTCCTTATTCAATAATTTCCCAAAAATCACTTTTCTTTTCCGACTTCCAATTCTTACAATTCCATATAATATTGAAACAACTCATCTCTGAGCCAAATTCTGACACAACTGAAAGAGGAATTTAATCTAGGCAATTAAATCTAGATTATTTATATATCTTGTTGTTTTCAACAAATAGTAAGAAATATTATCTGTGAATCAAATTGTAAAGCACCGTTCAATGCAGAGTGAGCATTCAGGCTGAAGGACTTCGGTCAATGGCCTATTGGCCCACCATATGGCATGATTGTATGGAAGGTCAATAAACATCTTTTACTACTACTATTGAAACAACGACGGCAAGACTGTCCGGGTGACATGTTATCGTTTCAATCGCGTATGGAATTTTAAGAATTGAAATAACAATTTATTCTCTTTGGCAGCCCGCGAGCGAATCTTACTTGAGTACACAGCAAAATATTTTGTTGTCCCTATGTTAACCAGGTAAATCGCTGGTAACAAAATTCAAAGTCAAATGGTAACAAAGTCAAATGGTAACAAAGTCAAATGGTAACAAAGTCAAATGGTAACAAAGTCAAATGGTAACAAAGTCAAATGGTAACAAAGTCAAATGGTAACAAAGTCAAATGGTAACAAAGTCAAATGGTAACAAAGTCAAATGGTAACAAAGTCAAATGGTAACAAAGTCAAATGGTAACAAAATTCTTGGTTTCCCAACAATTTTTTTTCTCTCCGTGCAGTGCAGCGATCTTTGCACTCAGTGAAAATCGCACACTTTCCTCTCTCGCGGCACAACACACTATTTTCCAAGTTGGCTGCACGATAAGACTTCGAGCACTTCGGGAAGCGCGAATCCCGTCCCTATGACTTACTAACGAGAGCGACTTATTAAAAGTCTATTATCGCCCGCGGCCCAGCGAGTTGCAATCAGTTTCGACCGACTGTATCTCTAATGAAAATCAGCCCCCCCAACGCCTTCCAATCGGTGTAGGTGAGTTACGATCGTGCGAGGCATTCGTATTTATGAGCTGTTGCAGCTTATTCCGCTGGATGCTGTTCCACGGCCGATCGATGGCGAGCAGCCTCGGCTCAATGAGTTTCATCGAGGCTGACTTATGTTTTATCACGAAATGTCCACACGCGCGTGCGCGCCGCCGATTTAATTCGCGCACCTGTGACTCGCGAGCCTGGGCGAGCCGTTATCGTCGCGCGTTCTTGCCGGCCGGTACGCAGCGCTCGTAATGATAATAAGCGGCTTGGCTCTCATTGCTCGCACGCGCTGCACCCGAGATATACGAGCTTATCATACGAGCCTCATCTTTACGAACTCGGCCGAACGGGTTTCTTGCGTCGTGCCATTCCGTACCGTGAATCGCGACGATGATACCAATTTCATTGGGCAGCGAGCACAATCGAAGATGGATGGACGGAGAAACCACTTGGCGATCGATGATGAGCGCAAAAATTTGTATATTTTTTATTCGGTAGTGGAACGGCCGGTGTCGATGTCATGAGGACCGATGACGAGAGGAGCAATGAAATGCAATTTAATTCAAGACGGAGGAGATCGCTCCACCCCGGCGAGGATTGAGTTTGCCTGACGCGGGGAACACCCAGGAGGTCGGGCAGAACGGAGCACCGGTAAGAGAGGGAATTCACCGCGAGCTCGTTATACAGCGAACGGGAATGCGACGAACTCGTTGCAACGCCACGGTTGGACCACCCCGATGTGGTCGAAACGACGCCGGATCGAAGGACAATGTCTCACTTGAATTTACTATCGTCCGTATTCCCCGTAGTCGTCCGGTTCTTCGTCTTCTTGCCTCGGCTTTCGCCGTAGACATAACCGTATTACATCGGGACTTTGGACGCTCCTCTCGCGAAGTCCTCTTCATGGATCTCCATTTTTCGCATTCGTCCGGAACATCGCGACCGGGATGCAGCTTGGAGGAATAGAATAGCATCGATCGATGAAAACAAAAAGAACGATTTAAAGTCCTCCGCGAAGAAGTTCTCCGCACTGAGAGAAAGAAGTGCCTGGATTGACCAAAAGTCGCGGTGACATGCGTTCAAAGCTGTTGTTTGGTTCGTACAACTGAAGCATTGTTTTCCTGAATGATCATTCGCTTAGGTCGACTCAAAATATGTGGCAGTGTATCAGGTGAACACTGAAAAAGTCGACACGAAGACTGTACACCGTGAATGTTGGCACCCAAATATATGACCACGAATAGGCTGTACACCAAGTCAAATCAACACCGAGAAAGTTTGTTCACACTACCAACTGAATGCCCCAAAAAATGAACACCAAGTCAAATCAACACCGAGAAAGTTTGTACACACTACCAACTGAACACCCCAAAAACTGAACACCAAGTCAAATCAACACCGAGAAAGTTTGTACACGTTACCAACTGAACACCCCAAAAACTGAACACCAAGTCCAATCAACACCGAGAAAGTTTGTACACATTACCAACTGAACACCCCAAAAACTGAACACCAAGTCAAATTAACACCGAGAAAGTTTGTACACATTACTAACTGAACACCCCAATAATTGAACACCAAGTCCAATCAACACCGAGAAAGTTTGTACACATTACCAACTGAAAACCCCAACAACTGAACACCAAGTCCAATCAACACCGAGAAAGTTTGTACACATCACCAACTGAACACCCCGACAACTGAACACCAAGTCAAATCTTCACCGACAAAGTTTGTACACATTACCAACTGAACACCCCAAAAACTGAACACCAAGTCAAATCAACACCGAGAAAGTTTGTACACATTACCAACTGAAAACCCCAACAACTGAACACCAAGTCCAATCAACACCGAGAAAGTTTGTACACATCACCAACTGAACACCCCGACAACTGAACACCAAGTCAAATCTTCACCGACAAAGTTTGTACACATTACCAACTGAACACCCCAAAAACTGAACACCAAGTCAAATCAACACCGACAAAGTTTGTACACATTACCAACTGAAAACCCCAACAATTGAACACCAAGTCAAATCAACACCGAGAAAGTTTGTACACATTACCAACTGAACACCCCAACAACTGAACACTCGACAACTCAACACAAATGCAGACCACTTCAGGCGACTGATTCGAATGCCCATGTATTATGACAATATAAGAGGCCCTAGTTCGCAACGCAATATCAAGAGCGCGTATTTGCAGCATAAACATTATTACGACGCTTTGGGTATAGATTGTCTTCAAGAGTAGTATCGCCTATGTAGTGTTGTCGTAATCTATCATGGGGATATCGCTCGAAAATCGCCCCCCCCCCCCTGAAGTATGTCATTCATGTGCAGTTGTTGAGTGTTCAGTTGGTAGAGTCTTCACTCTCTTCGGTGTACCGTTGACTTGGTGTACAGCCTATTCGTGGTCATACGTTGCATGCCTTGGGGTCTACTTTTTCTGCGTCCACCTGCTATGCTGCCAAATATGTCAATATAAACAAACATTTTTGTTGTACCAACCAAACAACGCCTTTGAACGTATCTCACCGCGCCTCGGTTCATCCAACGTTTTTCTTTTCTGAGTGCGGGAGCTGCCGATCGAGCATCGGTGCAGAAGAAACCGAGGACCAAGTGCCGCATTCGTCTCTCCGGACGAACTTGGGTCACTGTACTTTTCGCGGGTTCTCCCTCTCTCTCTCCGCCGTGCGAACCGGTGTGCGGAATCGCGGTCCCCGGTGGAATATGCACACGGCAGGATTCCTCGAGGTCGTTACCACCGGTGCGACGATAAAGATTGAGAGAGAGAAGAGCGCGAACGCCCGGGGAACCCGGTCGCCGACAGCGAACGCGGCTATGGGGACGCGCGCGCTTTTATATCGTTTCTTTCGCTCCATCTAAGTCGAGACCAAGTCAGCTGACTCGGGGGACGACGGCTCGGTGATGTCACCGTTGCAACGTACGCGAATATAATCGTTGCGGTGCGTTCTCCGCGGCACCCACTTGCCGCGAACACCTACATTCCGTAACGTCACCACCGAGACCGTTAGCTGGCAAAAGAGCTCGAGAGACCGCGATTTTGCCATCGAGCATCCTTTCGACTGCCTCGTCCCTGCCACGGCTCATCCGCACGTTCGCTCTCTGCCCGCCGAAGCTGCGAGCTTGCGACCACGTTGCTGGACCGCACGATGGCTCAGCTGGCGGAATCCAGTCGACACGACAATAGAGAAAAAGCATGGTATTTCCTACTATAACGAATAGTTCCCAGGGGGGACGTCTATATAGATAGCTAGTGATAGTATATATTCGATTGATTAAACTATAATTATAGTTACAACTATAATTTTTGGTCACTGTATAACTGTAAAATGTAGACATCCCCGCTGGGAAATATTTACTATGTAAGTTTATCTCAGTGCAATCGACTGTTTTTCATCCTGAGCTCTCCTCGATCCTTTGCGTTTGTGGTGCTGATTTATTTTCTTTTGCTTTATGCTCGCTTTCTAGGTTACTTTTTAGGGTACTTTTAGTTTTGAGTGTATTCTTAGGTTTATATTCTGTGTATTTGATTCTGCTCAACATATCCTATGTGTTGTTCTACGAATATTCATGTTCTATTGGAGAAATTAAGAGAATATCCCGTTCTTATTCCTCTTGCGGATAACTAGTTGAGTTCTCGTGCATGATTACTCTGGGAATTTGCGACTGTCCGAAACATTGGGACATGTTCTGTCCGAAAATCGGGGCACATGAATAGCTCACTGGTACATTTATATTTCCCAGTGCTTTCGTGAATAAACGTTTTTCAAGATATCGCTAAAGTATTTAATGGATGTATCTTGAAAACTAGAAACTCCAACCTCGAGATTGGTTACCGCTGTTTTCCAAAACGATCGATGCATGATAGCCAAAATTGGGTTTGAAGATAGATGTCGTCTTAGATGTCCGGCCATTGGTACGTTTACCTTATTGACCAATGAACATTGTTAACCTGTGCCCTTTACCCTTCAATTACTCCTTGCAGACTAATAGGGCTGATTACGCTTTCTAGGTTACTTTTTAGGGCACTTTTAGTTTTAAGTCTATTTTTAGGTGTGCATGCTGTGTATTTGATTCTGCTTAACGTCAATCCACTGCCGCCGCATATCTTTTGACTGTTTGCACGCTGCTTAGGGGGCTTTGGGCACGAAATAAGCGACCCTTTCTCTTTCTCGATGGCGTATCGCGGGGTGTTCGTCGTATAATAGGGACACGACGAACTCCGATTCGGACACCTCGTACACATGTCAAGCGGACAGCGTTCCCTCCTCCGCTCATTCTCCCTCGTCAATTAGAAGCGACTCTCGAATCTTCGGGAACGAAAAACCCGACTCTCCCACCGTCCCAACGGAGCTCGCCGAGGACTACCGCGAAGTACCGCGGCGAAGCGATCGCGACGGAGGATGCCAGCGAATGACATTAACATAGAACTTCGCGCGAGAGCGCCGAGCAGCCAGAGAGCCGTACGAGAGACGAGAGACTCGATTCCTCGCTGCTGGAAGAACCGAGCCAGCAAGAAATCGGTGACTTCAGCGGCTTCCGTCCTCCGTACCGTGGCAGCCTTCATCGTTCGATCATTCGTCAAACCTGGCCTGGATTCCCGCGATTTCGCTGGAACCGATCGACTTTCACGCCCGCCTAACGATCGCCTGATCAATTAACGGTGGGCGATAATGATCTTATCCTGGCAGTGTCTTCATCATCAGCGAATCCTGGAATGGTTCTTCGCCGAAGTGCGTCCGGGCTCGTGGCGATGGAAGAGTAACGTCATTATCAAGAGAACAAAAAAGCTGATCAAAGATCCTAATCGGTGATCCTACAGATTCGTATGGATCGTAAATCGAGAACCGCGACTAGAAGCTAGTCTCGCCATGGCGCGTAAATAAATGTACGGACAACGGTGCTCGGGCGTTGGTACGGGCGATGCAAGTGGATGTGTGTGTATCGTACGAAGAGTGCGTGTATTCGCGGGACGAGCGTCCAGATATGGCCGCCATACCGGTCCGGCGTCGAGGAGATCGCCACCGCTGCGCCGCGAGTCGGCGAGTCCTTGACGCCCACCCGACTCGCGCGGCTCTTCGGGGCAACCCGCTACAACGGCCGACGACTGTCGCCTTGGTCGGGCTCTCTCGCAGGACCCGGTTCCGCACCTCGAAACGGTGCGACTCATCGTACCCGAGAGATCCTCTCGCTCGCGGATAAGCGAGAGAGGCGTCTTGCGTAATTGATCGACGCGACTGTCGATCTCGATCGTTTATCACGTGCGAGCCTCGACTGGCTTCCTCGACGATCGGCGCCAAAACGAGTTCGGGCTATTAGTTCTTCCGCAAAACCGTCGGGCGGGCAGGCATTACCGATGTTTACATATTCATGAGGTTATGCTCACTTGCGTTGCGTGATACGTGCTCTGAGGTGCCTAAATTGCTCGAACCGATAATCGAGACACCTCCGGCTGGTTTAATTTGGGCTTCGTACGCGCAAGACGAGAACTGGCGCTGTTCTTGGTAGAAACTTTAGGGCCCTATGTCAGGGCCTGATTAAGTCCTGAAAAGGCCCCGATCAAACATGTCCACTTGGGGTCTCCGACCTAGGAACTCTCCCAGGCTTGGGAGTTATACCGGAAGATTCAGCCATGTCGGATATCACGAGGGCACCTCCAGCTTTTATCAGCTGCAGAGGGAGGGACTTGGAAAAAAATACGGATAGGACAGTCGTATCCGGATACCTACGAAATGGCACCAGCGGGAGTACCATTCGTTGGAATACTGTTCAAGAGCTAAACCCCCGGATTAAGTACTGAGGACCTGATCAAGTCCTGAGGGCCAGATTAAGTCCTGAAGGGGTGATAAAATCCTGAGGACCTGCTCAAGTCTTGAGGGTCAGATAAAGTCCTGAGGACCTCAAGTCTTGCGGAACTGATCAATTCTTGCGGGTCAGATAAAGTCCTGAGGGTCTGATTAAGTCCTGAGGGTCTGATTAAGTCCTGAGGGTCTGGTTAAGTCCTGAAGGTCTGATTAAGTCCTGAGGGTCTAATTAAGTCCCGAAGGTCTGATTAAGTTCTGAGGTCCAGATAAAGCACTGAAAAGGCCCCGATTCGACGATTAAAAATGTCCACTTGGGGTGTCCAAGCGAGACTCTCTCAGAATTGGCGGTCCAGGAAGATGGAGCGATCTCGGATATCACGAAGGCATCTCCAGCGATTTCCAGCTGCAGAGGCAGGAATGTGGACAAAAAAAAAATGGGAATACGAAAGCCGTACAGGTATCCGGATACCTACGGGATGGCACCAGCGGGAGTTGGAATACTGTTCGAGGGACAAATCCCGGGAACATATAGGTGCGCATCTATGCGTTTATGTAGGTTGTTGCCGGGAGGGTTACGAGGCGGCGGGGAGCCTACATACGAAGAGCATCGCTCGCACACCTTTGAATTCTAGCCGAAGCGAGCCCTCGTAATCTTTAGCCCTCGGGGTCAGCACGAGCTCGGCGCTCTCCGAGCCTGGAAGATCTTCTGGGAGATAGAGCGAGGCTGTTTATCCGGGAACTCTCTTCGCCTCTCGGTTGCATATACTCCCGCGTACATCGGGGTTATACGTCGCGGTTGAGGAACGGCAAGGGGTTATATTCTTGCATACTCGGTATAACTGCGGCAGCAGCAGCCAACCAGCCAGCCACTCGAGAATTCCGACTTCTTCGTGGCCTCTGCGCCTCGCTCGGATATTATGCGCGCTCGGGAAGTCGTGCCCAGCACGGCTGAGACAAAGGGCTGCACGGACGGATCCGGAACCCTGATAGTCCCGCGGACCACGTCGAACGTAGCTCGAAATCCAGTTTTCGGATTTTGTTTCTGCTCCGCTATGCTCCTTCTGTTCCCATTGGGAATTCAGCCCGCCCTTCGCGGCCAATGCGCACAACTGGCCGTTGATCGAAATTTGAAATTTAAGTCGGGAAAAGTTTCCTCTTCCATCGAGAGGTTCGGGATTGCATTTTCCTTATAAGTTGAAAGGTGGGTGTTGGGAATTTTGGATTCTTCGTGGCCTCTGTTATGGATATTATCCAGCACGGCTAAGACAAAGGGCTGCAAGGACGGATCCGGAACTCTGACAGTTCCGCACACCACGTCGAACGAAGCTGGAAATCCAGTTTTCGGATTTTGTTTCTGCTCCGCTATGTTCCTGCTTGTCCCCTTGGGAATTCAACGGGGCCCTTTGCGGCAAATGCGCACAACTGGCAGTTCTTCAACTGGACGTTGATCGCACTTTGAAATGTAACTCGGTAAAAGTTTCCTCTTCCATCGAGAGATTTGAGATTGCATTTTTCTTCATAAGTCCAAAGGTGGGTGTTGAGAATTCCAGCTTCTTCGTGGCTTCTGTTCCCGATCGGATACTATGCGCGCCCGGGAACTCGTGCTCAGCAAGGCTAAGACAAAGGTCTACACGGACGGATCCGGAGCCCTGATAGTTCCGCACACCACGTCGAACGAAGCTGGAAATCCAGTTTTCGGATTTTGTTTCTGCTCCGCTATGCTCCACTGTTTCCATTAAGAATTCAAGGGGGCCCTTCGCGGCTAATGCGCACAACTGGCAGTTCTTCAACTGGACGTTGATCGCACTTTGAAATGTAACTCGGTGAAAGTTTCCTCTTCCATCAAGAGGTTCGGGATTGCATTTTCCTCATAAGTCCAAAGGTGGATGTTGAGAATTTCGGCTTCTTCCCGGCTTCTGTTCCCGATCGGATACTATGCGCGCCCGGGAACTCGTGCTCAGCAAGGCTAAGATAAAGGGCTACACGGACGGATCCGGAACCCTGATAGTTCCGCACACCACGTCGAACGAAGCTGGAAATCCAGTTTTCAAATTTGGTTTCTGCTCCGCTATGTTCCTGCTTTTCCGATTGGGAATTCAACGGGGCGGTCCATCAACTGGTGGTTGATCGCAATTTGAAGTTTAACGCGTCAGAAGTTTCCGTCTGCATCGAGGAGTTTGGAATTGCATCTTCCTCACAAGTCGAAAGGTTGACGAAGCGTCGGGAATAAAAATTGAAGAGTTATGCGGTGTCTTTCCGATCGGTGGGCAATGCTCACCGCGATTCGTTACAACCCCGGTTAAGTGACTACGTTGTAGAGTCCCGAGCGTAGGATATAATTGCCGGTGGGATACACGTTATAATGCCCAGGTAACGCTCGACTTTAGCCTCGGTTTAACCTCATTCCTGACGCTGACGTCAGAGTCGTCGCCTTTCCCTCGGCCGCTCCGTGGACCTTTCAGCATCTCTCGAGATGTGCATGAGCCAGACACCGAGCACCTATCCGACTATTATACCGGCTAGCTCGGCAAACAGCTTCGAAGATTCTTTGACTATAGAGTTCTCTACCCCTCCCTATTCCATTGCCTCGTAATAAATATTTTAACGTCTCTTTCCCACGTACATGCGATATATCTACGGTCTGTCGATAGTCTTAGCTTGACTACAGTCGCAGCTGCATTGAGTCTCTCGGATTGCGACGAGAAAGCTATTACTAAAAAGAAATTAACGAATAATGATATTATTAATTAATTAAACGAGAGTAATTCATGAATAATAAAGGATTAATTAATCGTGATTAATTCATTAATAATTAATAAATAATTGCTCTATCAATTATTGTTAAATAATTAATTCATTATTGTGATTAATTAGTTAAAAATATTGATTAATGACAATTCTTAATGATTACATTAAAACATTGATTAATGACAATTCTTCACTGTATACAAACAGTACTCAACAGTTAAAGACTTCGAAGACTATTGCAATTCTACTGCGCTATTGAGTTTGGTCACCAAGGAATATTGACGAAGATGCCGCTTTCTACCTGAAAGCTCGCTTCCCTCCAGCCATGCAACGAGTAATTGCGCAATTACGGCTAGCAAATTTTTATAACAACTCTCCAGCTTTCAACAAAATCCCATACAGATTAGTTCCAAATCAGATTTCGAAAATTTGCAATATGAATGAATTTGAAACAATGAAACACATATTTCTGTACTGTCCAATCTGCGAGCCATACAGGCGTCATTACTTGGGAAAACCCAACATCTTGGAAAATGTAGATAATCCTTTAAAAGCTCATAAAAGAATCGACGATGTAAAGAAAGTGTTTTCACTTCATAACGAGGTCTCTAGTGCTGCGAGTGTTCGCTCTAGGGGAGAGCGAGGCAAAAATGGGACCGCGGGGCAAAACGGGACAGCGAGGGCAAAACTCAATTTTCCCTTATTTTCTAGATGCCCCATTTTGTCCCAACGATAAATCCGGATTTTCAACGCCATTTTTCTCAACTCACCATCACCGCAACCATTCCAAAAGTTATTGGAAAATTACCTTTTATCTCATTATCCCATTTTGCCCCCATCGTCCCATTGTGCCCAGCTCTCCCCTAAATCATCGATCTCTACAGCGGAGCAGTGCCGTTTTGTCTTGTTTTGTTAATTTTTTTATATGTAAAGAATCCCTCCCCAGCTATAAGAATCTTCGTCTATTCTAGAGAAGCAATAAATTGCTTCGTTTCTTACGTGATTATAATTTATCGATTACTCATTATTAATTGCCAATAACAATTCAATATTTGAGTAAATTAGATTAAAAATAAAATTGACGAAAATACGTCTTATCGGGTAGCAATATCTCCGATTACGAGGCGAAGCTATGCTCCCGAGAGTGCGACAGGTGTATTCCCATAAATTCTCCGAAACGATTGCGCGGCGAGAGTCAACATGCTTTTTTCCCCCCTGCAACGTGTCACGCATAAGAAGATAATTAAATTTTCGAATCAATGGGGTCTCCCGATCGGGGAGAAGGTACGAGCGACGATAGAGGGACCACCGACAGGTTACACGTTCCGACCCGAGACGTGCTTTTTTACGTGACCATCCCATGCCCCTCGCGCTCTCCGCGTCCTCGTCGCCGGCCCGTCCCGTGTTGCAGCTCTCGAGCGAGAACGACTTGTGTTCGTTCGTTCGTGCCGGGGCAAACGGTCCAGCGTGGAGTATGGCGCAGGTGAGCCCGGAGACCGTACGGGAAGGCGAGAGGGTCAAACAGCGTCAATACCCTCTAACTAAGGTGGCTTCCACGACGGGACCCTCCTCTTTTCGGGTCCCTTGGGCCCTTGGCTTCTTCTCTCCCTTCCCCCCAACCCTCCCTCGCCGTCCCAGCGAGCCAGAAAAATTTGCGGCCGAACAGCCGCGATCGACCGAGCAAGGTCGTCCGCATGAACTCCTCGACTTTAAACGAAACCGACAAGATTTTTTTTATTCCATAAAATATATATATATATTGTAACGGTTCGAGAACACTGAGAAAAAAAAAATGTTTCGATTCACCAAACGTCGCGGTGACACACGGTCAAGGCTGTTGTTTGGTTGGTAGAAATAAACGGTTGTTTTGTTGAAGGATTATTTGCTTCAATTTATGAAAAATTTGTCGATTCGAACAATTTTGTTGTACGAGATTGTAAAAAAAAAATTCGTAAATAAAAATTACTCGGCTTGAGGTTTTTATGCAAAAAATTGTATATTAAATTTCATATACAATTGTGACGAAAAATTTATGTTCGGTATATTAAAAACATTGGGAATACATTATTTTCAATCATTTATACTTTAATTTTAATGTAAAAATATATTGATTCTTCGTCACAATTTTACATTAAAGTTTAATGTACTAGTTTTCGCATAAAAACTTCCAGCCCGGTAAATTAAATTAAGATTTTTTGTTTACAGAGAAATCGATTCAAAATTTGTCGTTCCAAGCAAACATTTTTATTGTACCACACCGTAAAAAAAAAAAAAATCATATGAAACTTAATGTATCGAACTTGAAGTTTTTATGCAAAAACTTGTATAATATTGAATTTCATATAAAATAAAAAATGTGCCAATTTTTGTGTAAAAACTTCCAGTCCGGTGAATTAAACTAACATTTTTTTTTTTTACGGTGTGCAACCAAACAAACCTTCGAAAATCGGCCCATAATTTTTTCTCAGTACCCCAATTACCCGCAACGCGTCTATCGAAACTCCCGAAGCCAAACGGACCGAATGTTGATGCCGATCGGCAGGAGAGACGATCGAAAGTGGTCGTTAGAGAAATCGTGGGAAGTATGCATTGCGCATGATCGAGAAAGGGCCCTTCCCATCGGAAATACCCGGTACCAGACGAGCCACGGAGCCGCGGCCGTTTCTACAGTCGACGAGCGTTGCCGCATCAATATGTACGGGTCCATAATGCAACGATCCAAAGATGGTATTGCCGTACCACGCGAGATGATGCAGCATCGGCAGAAGCTACGGCAGCATCGGAGATGCGCCTCCGGAGGAATCATTGTTACAGCCTCAGCCGATGTCTACTTAATTTGACTGTCCATGGCGCGGTCGCCATCGTCTCTTTGCCCTCGCAGCGGGGAGAGAGATCAAGGAGTCGACGGGGTTACACGAGAAACTTATGAGATATTCATAGTACAACGGTGACGTTCTGAGGCTGCGCTCAGAGATCACAGAAAGGAAAGAAAAAAAAAAAAAAAAAAAAAATGAAAGACCATCTACAGATCGTCGGAAAATTTTTCTCCGACTATCCCTTGGTCCGTTCGCTGGTCCGCAGGTCGAGGAACATGCCTTACGATCGGGAGCATCCGCGATATCAGAATTGCCCTTATGTGTAGGGTTGTCTCTGGAACTCCGAAAGGGACGAAACGGTTCACCCTCCGACACTAACGAGGGGGAGAATTGTTCTCTTGAAGCGGATTTGCAACGATTATGGCGGAAGGGAAGTTTCGAGGCTTCGGCGAATTCGCAGTTTACCGTTCGGCGAATAGTGGCCAATTTTTGGTTCCCTGCTGGAACATTGCAGCGATAGCGACGGAAGATAACGGAACCGCCAGACTCCGAGGTTGAATTCCCAAAAAAAAAAAATGAGACGGCGTACACGATATGTGAAGGAAAAAAATTACTTCCAAGTCCGGTTTTCGGTCAATGCGCGGTCTCTTTTACGCGGCGAAGTTCCCTCGGACTTACGGGGCAGATGTCACATGCGTTCGCAACGAGGGACGGGAGAGGGGGAGACCCAACGGGAGAGGAATGTTTTTCGAAAGGACAGTTGCCGCCAACGCATGCCGTTCGCTTCTTACCCCGTCGTTCAAGTCTCCGGATTTATACTAACCGGCTGGCAAACGTCGGCTCCTCGGGTGGCCGACCCAGTCGGCGGCTCGGCCCCCGAAGAAATTCCTCGCTTGCGTAATTCGTAGGCAAACTCGTAGGTTCGTTAAAGTGCTTTCGAATCGATGCGATCGTCGTACCTCGGAAGATCCGTCGCCCGACTCCATAACGTCAAAAGGCAAAAAAATAAATAAACGAAACCCCAATTTCGAACACACAATATCCCGCCCTCTCGTCCCGCAACTTCAGCTCCGACCTTGAGGCGGATAAAACAAAATCGCTCTGAAAATATGAAAAATCGGACAAATTTATAATGCACTGAGAAAAAGAATTGGTTCGATTAACCAAGACACGATTACAACAAAAATGTTTGTTTCAATCGACAAATTTTATGACCCTGAAGATATTTGGCTGACAAATTGCATCTTTGGCAAATCGCTGTCAATGCACGGCTTTGGGAAGGAAAATTGTCCACTTGGAGACTTTAATTCGACAAGCGAACTTTCCCGAGCGAAGTTTGTGCGACGCGGAACACAGTCGTTGTAACTCGATGAAATTTGGTCTCGTGCAGATGTCTTCATGGTCATCAAATTTCGAATCGATCGAAGCAAATAATCGCTCGACAAAACGATTCTTAATTTGTACCGAAAATAACTAACAGCTCTGAACGTCACTGAATTCCCACCGGGACCGAGAGCGGACTGAAAAGAGTCTGAACTTAGTGGCAAAGTTCTAGTTAATTCGAAACTTTCTAGTCAACAGCAAATCCCATAAGAGAATTTTGAGTCTACCAAAATTTTTCCACGAGCCCAGAGTAAATCTCGACCCGATCTCACTCACGTTGGAAACTCGGTACGCATGTCAGCGTGACTCTTAGTAAATCCAACACATTTTTTTTCTCCGTGTACCCGAATGTCATGAGATCTGCGCGATACGATCTGGCTTTGAACTTTGGATTTGGTAATCGGAGTCGGAACAGACTCGACTCCGCACAAAAAAAAAAAAAAATCCCTTGCCGATGGAAACTTGTTTATTTCAATTCTCCCAATTCCACGTGATATTGACACAACGACAACGAGACTGTCAAGGTGACATGTTATCGTTTCACTCCCGTACGGAATCGTAAGAATCGAAATAACAATTTTTCTCTCTGGCAGCCCGCAAGCGAATTTAGCTTGAGTCACTGAAATTTTAATTTCAAAACCGGAGTTCAGCGTAGTCGCCCACGATTCGGAGCGCGAGTTCTCGGTAAACTATCCATACATATAAGTGCCTTATCAAAGACTCACCGGTTCAGAATAAATATTTTAGATCCAACGAGGCGATTGATTTATCCAAAGAGATATAACCAGAATTCCCCCTACTAAGTCGCGATATAGTTTAGTCTCCGATCGATCAGTTCCCTCGTCACTTAACACTCGATAATCACCGCAGCCACGTATCGTCCGCGTATTGTCACACCGTTTTGCCCTATCCTGTCAGTGGTCGGGCTGTCGAGTGACGACTAGCATCGCTCTTGTCCTCCTCCGCCGACTCCGACGACCGACACTCCTCGTCCAACTATCGTGCACATCAACTCCGGTCTTTTCGCTCCAGAGCAACCAAACAACAACAACACCATCAAAAAGTCGCTCCAAAGCTCGCCTCCCGACACGCACTCCTCAAAGTCCCTCCACGGCGAGTCCTTGTCAAAAACAACAACAACAACAAAAATCCAAATCTGCCCCAAGAGGCGGTTCGAGGCACTTGTTACTCCTTCCGACTTTCGCGCCTATTCGAGCACTGTCGCCTTACAATCACATCGGCTCACTGGCGCGTCAGATAAGCGTCTGGGGTGTATCTCGCCGTCCGAGTTCTCCTTATCACTGTCAACACGCGAGACACCTCGTAGACCGCGTACGTGTTCGATGCGTCTCTATCGGGCGAAATCTTCCCGCTGATTGTCGCTGAAACAACACGGCCCCGATAGAATTCCGCGAGGTGCGAGCCGGTACAGTTTTCTTCGAGAAACGCTTTCTCGAGATAAACCGTGCGTGTGTGTGTGTGTGCTGGCCGGGTTGAGGTTGTTCGATCCGCGCGCGTCTCACCTTGCGGAGCGAGTCTCCAGGGCGGCCATGCAGCGCAGGTCCGCACGCTGGGCCTTAGCCTCGGTTTCCTCGGTCCCTCCCTTTCCACCTTCCATCTTCCACCACCACTACCGGCGCGGCTACGGCGAAACGCACCGCGACCGTACCTCCTCCACTTCTTCTCCTCCTCCTTCGCCTCGTCTTCGTCCCGAGGCGGCGAACGCAGCGAGCAACGGTAGAACCGCGAGGAGAAGCCAGAAGAGACCTCCAGCACTTTCCCCTCTCCTTCTTCTCCTCCTCCCCCCTCCGGGGGCCCGATTCCCCTACTTTGCTCTCTTCTAAGCAGGTATACCTGGGCATATCTCGGACTTCTCTACCCGAGCCGCCTCGACTTCTATCTCCGGATCCCTACGTCGTTCTCTCCCGCTCTCCTCTCCTCAGGATTCTTTCAGTGAGGTTTTCTCTCTCTCTCTCTCTCTCTCTCTCTCTCTCTGTCTCTCGCTCTCCTCGACTGTGGATTCTTTCCGTGAGGTTTTCGTGTAAGGAACGAGATACGAATGTTTGGTTTCTCCTCTCCCGTTCGAGCTCTCGATTCTTCTATCTCCGGATCCCCACTTCGTTCTCTCCTCCTCCCGCTCTCGAATCTCCTTTCTTTATTTTAGGTACTTTTTTTTTTGTACTTTCGGTATGTTCTTCGCTTCTGTTAGGTAACATTATGGTAGTTTTAAGGTATTATTAAAGCTTTTTGTTAATGCGTGGTTATTGCGCGGTTCTCTATCTATGTTTTGTAGACTCTTAGGAAGTTTACTCCGGAGCACGAGATAAAGAATACGTTCTCCCCTCCGCCCGCTCTCGAATCTCCTTTCTTTATTTTAGGTACTTTTTCCGGTACTTTCGGTACGCTGAGAAAATAAATCGATTGATTCAACAAAATGAGCGCTTACGGGTGGCGAAAAAAATGTTAGGTCGATCGAACGAAATAATTGTCGTAGTAGGTAAAGAAACATTTGATTCGACGGCCTGGGTGGTTATTTTTGGGTCACTCGTTTGCAGAACGTATACGCTCTATCGCTATTTGCGTATAAACATATGAATAAATACAGCAACAGAACGTATACGTTTCACACACGAGTGATTCAAAAATAACTCCCCTGTTAGTTCGATCAACGAGGTATTCCTTTCGATCAACCAAACATTTGTTTCGCCACCGGTAAGCGCACATTTTGTTGACTCAATTGATTTTTTTTTCTCTGTGTATGTTCTTTGCTTCGGCTTTATTTTAGTTCGCTTCTTCTAGGCAACTATCAAGGTCGTTTTAAGGTATTATTAAAGCTTTTTGTTATTGCGCGTTTACTGTGCGATTCGCTATCTTGGTTTTGTATTTTTATGTGTATGTCGGCACGGTGCTCTTAGCACGAGAGAAACAATACGTTCTCTCTCTCTCTCTGTCTTTCTTGTGGATTCTTTCCGTGAGGTTTTCGTGCGAGCAACGAGAGCTACGAATGTTTGGTTTCTTCTCTCCCGTTCGCGACTCGTTCGAGCTCTCGATTTTTTTCCCTCCGATCCGCCTAAACTTCTATCTCCGAATCCCTCCATGGTTCTCTCCATCTCCTCTCCCGTGGATTCTTTCCTCTGAAGTTTCCTCTCCCTCTCCCCTCTAATTAGTTAGCTTAGTTTATTAGTTCAGGCCAATTTAGAGTTCAATTTAATTTTAGTGCGTTCTTTCGCTTATGCTTATGTTTGCGCTCATGCTTGTGTTAGTTTTGCTTATATTATTTTTGCTTATGTTAGCTTTGCTCACTATGCCTATGTTTTCGCTTATGCTCAGTGCACCTAAAAAAAGGTTTGGTAATATCAAACTAAGCTGCGGTTTGCGGGTGGCGAAAGAAATATTTGCCCGATTGAAAGGAATATTTAGATTGAACGAATATTTAGATGTTTGACCGAATATTTAGTTGCTTCAACAAATAGTTACTTGGATTTAACAAACATTGTGTTCAATCGACCAAATATTCAGTTCGCCACCCGCAAACCGCAGCTTAGTTTGATATTACCAAACCTTTTTTTTTTCGGTGTAAGCAAAGAAACGTACGTTATTTTGCTTATGTGATTTTTGCTTATACGGTTACTTATGCTTTGTTGCTTCCTTTGCTTGCTTTGCATACCGTTTAAGCCTGGTTTAGTACAAAATTAAGGTTCGCATTCGACTGCTTAATTTGAATGCTCTTACCATTCATACTGCATGTGCATAAGACCTGGCACTATGCTCTCAGGGAGCTCAGCCACAGACCACGCAATAAACGCTCAATTCTCTCCCTCTCTTTCCCAGAGCGCGAAACAAAAATCTCTTTCTCTCCCCCATGGGATTCTTCCCTTGAGGTTTTCCTCTAAGCAACCAGAGCAACGAACGTTCGGTTTCTCCTCTTCCGCTCGAGTTCCGTTCGAGCTCTCGATTCTGCCCACACGGCGAACGTCCCGGCACGGCCGAGTCGTGCCCGAATCCCTCCGACGGTGTCAGCGGACCACTCCATCCTCCTCCCCGCCGTCCCGGCCGCCAGGTCGGTAAGTCAGAGACTAAACTCGGCGTAGCGGAGAACACGTGTTCACCGATTTTCTTAACGACCGGCAACGACGACGATGATTCCCTACCGATTCCTATCGTCTCGGGAATCTCCGTCGATCGTGTCCACTGTCAGGAGCCCGAGCCGATGGAGAGGCGACTCGTTCGTCGAGGATCTACGAAGCGAGGGCACGAGCCGCCGCTGCACTCCCGGGAATGTGGATTCTTCTTGCGTAATGGCTGTTACCGAGCGGCGAACACGGCGGTCGATCCTCGCCGGGCGTGAAAATGTTAAAAGGCGATTCCAATTCTGCGAAGAGTATCCGGCTCGTGCCCGGCCGAACGAGTTCAGGCGAGCGATCGAGCGCGCATGCGCGCCATGCGCATCGATTCCAGGATCGTCGCTCTCCACCCCACTCCGCGCCTCGCTCCGCTTGCGCAACGAGCTCTCCCGAGGAATCGTGACGAAGGTGGAATCGATGAGCAAGAAAAAAAAAAACACATAGTAAGCGACGGAGGAAAGAGTCACATCGGGACGATCTTCGCTCACCGAGAGTCAGAAGTCTCGTGTTTCGAGGCCGGGACCGGTCGATACTTCTTCGCTTCCGCGAGGGTCGCGTTTGCCATTTCGGCAACAATAGATCTTTCTCGTTCTTTTTTTTTTTTTCTCCACGCTCCGACGAATGGGAACGAGGGTGGTGGGCTCGGGAAGATCCCGAGGGAAGATCGGTCCGCTCCACGGCCGCGCAGCGGCGTTGGGGAACGGGGAGTCCCCGCGTGAAATCGGCGGAGCGGCGGCGCAGTCGAGTGGGCTCGAATTCCGTGAGGATGCCGGAGGCTGGACAGCGGCGAGAGCGTTCTGTACGCCCATCCCTCACCGGTCCCCCGACTGCCGTCTTTCGGTCTCGTTCCCGAAGCTACACCTCGCTCGAGGGATGCGTCGTTTGTTCTCCTCTCTCGGCTTCTTTCGCCTATCGGTCGTCTCGCTTCGTCTCGCGGCAGACGCGGAGGAGCAGAAGTGGCCTAGCAGGTGCCGGAGACCAGCGAAACAGCCCCTCGATAGTTTTGTTATGCGGTCTGAGCCCGAAAAAGCTTCTCCGCTCCTCGCTGGCAGTTATACTGTGTATATATACATATATGTAGGTATATATATATTTATGTATGTAGGGGAGGTGGGGGCAAAACGGACACCTCGAGTTACAATTCGGATTGAGTCCAAAACTGGCACCGCCGTAATGTTCCTATAAACGACTTATTTCAGTTGTTTGACGCTCCTTACATACAAAAAGGGCGGAAGTTAAGTCAAATTCTTCACGATGAAAATATATATAAATAGAGGAAGTGGGGACAAAACTGGCACCAGGACTAAAATTTTTTATTTTGCCTTCGTTTAATGTTCATGATATATGTAGGTATGTATACATGTATGTATGTAGGGGAGACGGGGGCAAAACGGGCACCTCGAGTTACGATTCGGATTGGGTCCAAAACTCGTACCGTCGTAACGTTCTTATAAACGACTTATTTCAGTTGTTTGACGTTCCTTACATACAAAAAGTGCGGAAGATAAGTCAAATTCTTCATGAAGAAAATATATATAAATAGGGGAGGTGGGGGCAAAACTGGCACCCAGACTAAAAATTATAATTTTGCCTTTATTTATTGTTTGTGATATGCCGACGTCTTTTTATTAATAATGACACAAGAAAACGAAAAAATAAACAAAAATTGGAACCAATTTTTTTATTGTTGTATTTATTTGTATTTATTGTTCTATTATATTTATACATTTTTAAATCATGAACATGTTGACTTGTTTTCCGCACTTTTCTTATTTAAGGATCGTCAGAAAACTGAAATAAGTCGTTTACCAGAAAGTTACGGCGGTGCCCGTGTTGCCCCCAATACGTATTTTTAGTCGAGCTGCCCGTTTTGCCCCGGTCTCCCCTATGTATCTACAGTCTTGCATTGTAGTTTGTGAAGTGGTTGGGCTATTTCGGGGAGGGTAAAAAAACATTGTTTGGCACGGTCGACCCCCGTCGCGGTCGAGAAACTTGGCCCCGTTGCGTTAACAGGTATTACGATCGGCGGAACAATGGCTCGCAAAACTTTCAATACAAAAAGGCAAAAGATATTCGTTTTGTCGCTGGTCCCCGGACACCCGCTGGGTTCTCGAGTATCGATCGTCGGGTCGTCCTTGCTCATCTCCCTTCGGCCAGGATACGCGCCGACACCTCGTTCTCTCAACCCTCGTCCTGTTCGCATTATTACTTTCACGAGTCGGTTGCGAAATATATTTTTTTTTTCTTTTTTTTTTTACTCTCGAGGCGAAAGAGCGCGTATCACCCGCAGCGAGATCAATAATAATCAACGTGACTGTTCTCGTTATCTGCGTGCGCGTAGACCGCGGAGCCCGTGATCTCGTCATTGGGAGCTTAGGTTTTTTTTTTTATTGTCACACATTGCAGGCTCGGTAAACCGGCCTTATCGCCGGTGACTTTCCGATTAAGAGCTGGTTTCGTGCAATTATGAAAGTACACAATCTCCCGATCGTAGATAGCGAAACTAGGCAAAGTACCGAAAAAATACCTCAAGTACAAAGTGTCACGAGTATTCGAAGTATTAAGTACTTTTTGTACTCGAAGCATTAAGTACTTTTTGTACTTGAAGTATGAAGTTCTCGTTGTACCTAAAGTATGAAGTACTTTTTGTACTTGAAATATTTCTTAAGTATTTTTTGCAAGTACTTTTCGCAATTAGATTTATAGCTTTAAGTGTTATCTGAGCTTAAAAAAACGTGTAAGATAATTTGCACATATGTTCCTCATTGTAAAAAATCGCTATCTGAAATTTTCCTAATTCTTCGTTTTGCGGCGATTTTTTATGTATACTTAACTTTTCTTCTCATTGAACAAAAAAATCCATTAAAAAATTTCATACAAAATTTCATTAAAAATACGAAAAGGGTCCGTTCTTATCCCTTCTCATTTTTTCAAAATACATTTATAAAGATAAATTCTCGTTAAAATTATACTTAATGATACTTGTACTTGATACTTGAAAACGTAAAAAAGTACTTCAAGTACTAAAAGTTCTCCAAGTACTAAAAGTTCTCCAAGTACCAAAAGTACTCCAAGTACTAAAAAGTACTCCAAATACCACACACGTATCTGGTCCTCAAAGTACTGCGCAGCTCCGGAAGATGGACGTGCGATTGATGCGGAGAACGCAATGATAGGAGAACGCGTTCGAAACTTTGTTCGCCGCGCCGTTCCCGTGGGGAACGCTCAGTCGCCGGTCCGTTATCGCGGAAACGCTGAGCGGTCAATTCGCATTCTATATATAGAAGGAATCAACAAGTCGCCAAGCGAACGCGTGGGCCTAATTTCGGCCCGTCATCAGGTGCCCCTTTCTTACTTCCCGGTCGACGGCCGAGCTCCGGCCCGGGACATTTTATTCGTTCCTATGAGGAGGCAACAAGAAGTCATGCTCGGCACGAGATCGATCTGAAGTGGCCACGGGGCACTGTATATTTCGTTTCTCGCACCGTCGAGTCTGTGCCTCCTTCCCACCGAGGACGCTCCGCACCGCATGCCGCTGTACGCGTGAAATACGACGACTCCTGGCCGGGAAAGGAGCACCGGCCCTCGGGGAGCGACGGCGCCGATTCTCGTGGCCCTTTTATGAGCGAAAAATAAAATAAAAAAAAAAAATTATTCTAAGAGCTACCTGCAAGCGGCACAATATATTCCGTTCCGATGATCGAGTCCCTCCGAAGAGGATCGCGCGCGATCCTCTTGTTTTTTTGCGATAAACAAATAAGAGCAGTGTCAGCGAGCGGTGAGACGATTAAGAAGTCGGACCGCACCCCGAGGCGTCCTCGGCGTCGAGGGTGGTCGATTTTCCAAGGGGCGAAGGAGGGTTCCGCCGGAACCGGTGGCTCTCGCCAGTGGGACGGCCGGGGCACGGCGCCTTTCGAGAAATTTATCGACACCATCGGCTCGATCATTATTATCTTCCCTCGTGATTGTCGTAACTGTACTCTGTACGGGGACTAACTTCGTCGATCGTTCGGTGTGTATAATCGCCGTAATGCTCTCTGAATCCGTGAGTTCGGGCCAATGATTAAGTTTGGGCAAATTTTCGAAAAGGTTTAGAAAATGTGCTCGTTCATTAAAAGGTATTAGTACGGTTTTTTCGGAGAATTATCCTTGATTTTTGCTCGATTTTGAGGTATCGATTTTGAGCGGCTCATTCTCGTTCTCCAAAGACGCTCGACGAATTCACCGTCTAGATATTCGGTTGTATTCTCCGTTTAAAAGTTACAGTGTTTCGTTTATCCATCGAAGAAATTGGTTCCTAAAACAAGGAGTTCTCATTTTTATCCCGACGCCTTTCGAGAAATTTATCGACCATCGGCTCGATCATTGTTATCTTCCCTCGTGGTCGTGGTCGTGGTCGTGGTCGTGGTCGTGGTAGTAACTGTGCTCTGTACAGGTAATAACTCCGTACCTCATCGGTGTACACAATCGCCATAATGCCTAATTATTAAGTTTGTGCTAATTTCCGAAGAGGTACACATTCGTCTGATTCTTTCAAAGAATAATCCGTGAGTTTTTGCTCCATCTTGCTCTTCCTCGAAAGACGCTCGACGAATTCACCGTCTGGATATTCGGCACACCAGTAAAAAATATTCGTACATTTAACACACTTTTTATTGTCCACAAACGTCCACAATTGTTTTAGTGTTAATTTTACCAAAAAAAATATTCGCAAAATGAACATTTTTGTAAAATGGACGAGAATTTTTAATGAAATTAAGTCATTTTTGTAAAATGGACAAGATTTTTTGGTAATATGAACATGAAAAAAACAAGACAAGAAAAAGACAAGAAACGTCGGTACTAATTTTACCGTGTAGTATTCTCCGTTTTAAAAGTCACAGCCTTTAGTTTATCCATCGACGAAATTGGTTCGTGACCAAACAGCCCACATTTTCACCCCGACGTCTTTCGAGAAATTAATCGACCATCGGCTCGACCATTGTTATCTTTCCTCGTCGTCGTCGTAACTGTACTCCGTACGGGGAATAACT
Organism: Exephanes ischioxanthus; assembly: GCA_958510785.1. Classification (NCBI taxonomy): domain Eukaryota; kingdom Metazoa; phylum Arthropoda; class Insecta; order Hymenoptera; family Ichneumonidae; genus Exephanes; species Exephanes ischioxanthus. Next base: position 19,424,944 of record OY294019.1, read on the forward strand.
GCGGAGCTCATCGGTGTATATAATCGCCATAATGCTCCTCGATTCCGTAAGTTCGACTCGGCGGGGCCTTCGGCGCTCTTCGGAGAACGCGTCTCCTTAATGGCATAATCCAGAAGGCATATTATTTGTTTAATCCCGAACGACGTCGCGTCCCGCGAGGCTACGTGACCGCGTCTCTCGCCCGTAATGGACTTAGCGAGTTGTGTATGTCTCCGAATCGGAGAAGGCACGACGGACGCTCTTCGATAAAACCCGAGCCAAATAAACCCCGTCTCATTGCGCGAAGCTGCGATGAATTGCCGATCCGCCGCTGGGACGAAGCGAAATCTCATTCCCGGCGCTCATTTTTCATCGAGCGTTTCGCCCGCCGGCGATCTTCTTCATCATCGGCGCTCCTGCAGTCCCATTCGCGATTCTCGCGGCAGAACATTCTGGCTCGTCCCCGCTGCGTCCGATTTACGTTAATCGCGCGAGCGAGCTCCGCAGGAATCCTGCGGAGCTGTTGAGCCATCCTGGCTGGCTAAAAAATCTTATCCGGCTAATGGACATTACAGTTTGGTCGACTAAGCCGTCTTAGCCTAAGATTAAGGCTAAGATGGTTTGACCGGCTGAAAATTAGCCGCGGCTTAGCCGGCTATTCATTTTTATTGTGAATTACAAAGACACTGATGAAATTAACCCTCACTCCATGTAGGGGAGTCGTTTTTGTCCGGGCCGAAAAATCCGAAAAGCGTTTTTTCCGCGCATTGCTTGATATTTGATATTTTTTTTTTTTTTTTTTTTTAAATAACAATATCCGAAAAATTTCTGTTCGCACTTCAAAAGGACATTCTAAGGATCAACCATAAATTTTTTCAGATTGTTCATTCAATAATTGTGGGTGTGGTAGCGCGCCGCCGAAAACGACGCCGGTACATGGAATTAGGGTGCCGAAAACACCTACATGGAGTGAGGGTTAATGAGATACACTGCAAAAATAGATTGTAAATTTAACGTACTGAAACTTCAAATTTCCCAACATTACTTACATTAATTGAACATTAATGTACTTTGCTTGTAAAATAAAAATACCAGATATTAAAATTACAAATCTTTTGCTTTAAATTTACAAAAAATTTTATGAATATAGATGTTTTACTGTTAAATTGCAACGCACATGTGTCAGAAATTTCAGAAACAGTTTATGTAAAAAAGCTTCTAATACCGTTCAGTCATTTTCAGACAAATTTGTTTACAGTGCATTTATCTATAGCACATTACCTGTTTCATTTATTTATTTTTGTACCTCTATTATTTAACAGGAAATGAGAACATGATAACTTACTCATACCAGAATAGATACGTATTGAGAGACACAATTAGTTCGTTGGAATAAGATTTCGAAGATCTTAAAGGTAGTTGAATTCAAGCAAATAATGGTACAGAAATTAATATATAAGCTGGCTAAAGTGCGGCCAGTTTTTAGCCAGCCACACCATCTTAGCCGGCTAAGCAATAATGTCGATTAGCCGGCTAAGATTTTTTTAGGCGGCCAAGGCGGCTCAACTGCAGAGCCCTACGTAGGATCCGAAGAAGGCCGAGCCTGCGAAGCGATCTTTGAGCCCCTTCTTCGGGCACTTGCGATGCGCGCTCGGTTGCCTCGGGAAAATTTTCTTCTGACGGACGACGTCACGTTTGCCCGTTTGATTCTTTTTCCGGGCTGAAAAAATCTCGCTGAACGCCGCCCACGAGGACTCCCACGAGCGTCAATATTTGCGAAATCGAAGGAAGTGGCAAATATTGTGACGATGGACGACGCGCGGCACGGTGCCTGCACCGAGAGACCCCCTTTGGCGGTCTCTTGGAGTTTACTCGCCGCACTGACCGAGACCGATGGTCGTTCCCTTTACGCATAGCGAGCCGACGTGTAATACTCGAAGAAAATTTGAATAAAAAAAAATGTTGCATGAAATATGTGTTTCGGGCTATTTCTCAAAGGTTCGTACACGCAATTGGGTTTCGAGCATTTGTTAGTGACAATGTTCGAAGCCAATTTCTCCCCAGACAACCCGTGCTCGGTCGGTATCGAAAACTGTAATCGACTTTTCTCATCCCTTCCGGCGTAAACGGTTAAAAGACAAGTGTTATCCTAAGCGGCTACGATCTAGCCTTTCGACAAACCTTGTCTCATGACCGTGCCCATCAACACCAGCAGAAAAAGTTGATTACAGTTTTTATTACCGACCGCGTTATTTCGCATGCTCACGAACGCGGGACTTTTCTTCTGATCAGTCTATCTTTTTAATAAGGTTTAAGTTTCTCTCAGACTCTATTCAGACTCGGCGATCGACGGGCGAGTAAAATAACGATCTCGTTGTGAAATCCTCGAATCTCAGTGAACGGACCGACCGGGTAGATCGTTAACTATCTTGGATTGTTTTCCAAGCAACTTCCTCCGTATATAGACTGTGCTCCGTCGGTACCAAAATCTGTAATCGACTATTCTCACCGTTCCCGGCATAAACGATCAACAGACCATGTCATCCTAAGCGGTCATCATCTAGGCTCGCGACAAACCTTGTCTCTTACACCGAAAAAAAGGTTTGGTAATATCAAACTAAGCTGCGGTTGCGGGTGGCGAATGAAATGTTTGGTCGACTGAACAAAATGTTTGTTAAATCCAAGTAACTATTTGTCGAAGCAACTAAATATTCGGTAAAACAACTAAATATTCGTTCAATCAACTAAATATTTCTTTCAATCGACCAAATATTTCCTTCGCCACCAGCAACTGCAGCTTAGTTTGATATTACCAAACCTTTCTTTCGGTGTACCGAGAACATCGACACCAGCGAGAAAAGTTGATTACAGTTTCCATTACCGACCGCGCTATTTCGCATGCTCGCTAACGCGGTGCTTTTTTCCGATCACTCTATCCTCGATCCTTAATCGTCACGCGGCTATTCCCCCGCCCGACGATCGAACCCGGCGCGAAAAATAACGATCGAGTTATAAAAATGGTCGAAATCTTCGCGAACGTCGCGACCGGGTAGCTCCGGCCCTCGTAAACTGTCTCGGTCCCTTTTTTCCCCGCTCCCTATCTCTCCCGTCCTCGACGACAAAACATGTTATAAACGTCGTATTCGTCCCCGATTCCGACTCGTTTCGATTTCGCCAAGTTTATGAGATTAACGATAACGCGAGCGTATCTCCTCGAAGTCGAATCGGGCGGAGTGACCGCGCGTCTTTTTTTCCCGCCGCCGAAGAGTCCTCCACGTGCCTCGTCTCTCGCGACTCCTCGTCCCGGTCCGTCCGCGAGAGTCCCCTCGACTGCCCGGTTTAAAAGTCAACGAGGAAACGGAGCCGTCCCGCCCGGTTAACCAGATGCCTCCTGGTCCTCCGCGCTTCTCTCCCCGACCGAAAAACCAGCTCGATTTCGCAACTTTTTCCGCGAATTACCTCCGCTCCCTCCGCCAGCGAGCGAATGCATGTATGCGGGGCCAGGAGGTCTCCCAGCGCCGATTCTCCTCGTTCCTCCAGTTGTACGCTCGCGTCGCGATACATCAAGAGATTATTGAAAAAAGTGAAATTGTTCAAGAAATCTTGCGGAAACCTAAGAGGAAATGAATTAAAAAAAAAAATTTACGATAAGAATCGTCCTCCAGTGTTCACTTTCAAATCGAGATCTGACGCTCTTTTGGTACTCAAAAATCGTCATCATGTCAAAAGACGAATGATAAAAAATAAAATTCTTCAACAAATTTTCCGGAAACCAACCGCGAGATGAATAAAAAAAAAAAAAATAATAATAATAACAATCGTCTTGTAGTTCTCAATTCAAACCTGCTCGATTTCGCAACTTTTTCCGCGCCCTCCGCCAGTGAGCGAATGCATGTATGCGGGGCCAGGAGGTCTCCCAGCGCCGATTCTCCTCGTTCCTCCAGTTGTACGCTCGCGTCGCGATACATCAAGAGATTATTGAAAAAAGTGAAATTGTTCAAGAAATCTTGCGGAAACCTAAGAGGAAATGAATAAAAAAAAAAATTTTACGATAAGAATCGTCCTCCAGTGATCACTTTGAAATCGAGATCTGACGTTCTTTTGGTACTCAAAAATCGTCATCATGTCCAAAGACGAATTAAAAAAATAAAATTGTTCAACAAATCTTCGGGAAATCTACCGCGAGACGAATAAAATAATAATAATAATAATAACAATCGTCTTGTAGTTCTCAATTCAAACCAGCTCGATTTCGCAACTTTTTCCGCGAATTACCTCCGCGCCCTCCGCCAGTGAGCGAATGCATGTATGCGGGGCCAGGAGGTCTCCCAGCGCCGATTCTCCTCGTTCCTTCCGTTGTACGCTCGCGTCGCGATACATCGATTTCGCAAACAATAGTTCCTTTTTTTTCCCCCCCGACCCGGCAAGGGCGAATCGCGAATTCTCTATAGAACGAGCGAACCCGCCGGAATAACAGGTTGCTACACCTGTCGCGACGCAGGATCCGCGGTGTCCTGGGTGTCCTGGGATTCTTCTTTTTTCTTCCGCCAACCTCGATCTCCCTCCAGGCCGCGATTCGCCGACGTCCCTCGCCTCTTCCTCTCATTGTTCGGCGGCGATTGCACTTTCGCAAAGCGGCCCACGGGCCCGATTCGGCGCAGGACCTGAGGGAGAGGAAGTCGTGTGTCCCGCCAAGACATGCGCCCAACCAATTCGGTCGTTTGTTACGATTCGCCCGGCGAGAGACCACTTAACCCCCCGTGCAGCACACTTCAACGCTATCGCGCTCCGGCAAGATGAAGAAAAAAAGAAAAAAATTCCTCTGGTCGTCATGGAGGTCAATCGTCATCGAGTCAAGAGATTAATAAAAAAAAATGAAACTGTTCAACAAATCTGCCGGAAACCTAACATTCTTTTTAAATGAAAATGATTCGTTTTTTTTTTTTAATTCACTTTGTATCATGTGACTTTCAGGAGTGAACGAATCGTTTTCATAATAAAAAGAATTAGCTGTCCGGAAGATTAGTTGAACAAATTTTTATTTTTCATCAATTTGTTAGTAACATTTTGGAATTATTATTATGCGAAATTAATCTCTTCGGCATCTTTAATATGAATTTTTTTCAGAATGAATTTTTTTCCAGATTCTTATACCATCCAAAAGTGTTTGCAATTTCCTCTCATTTCTCTGAAACTTATGCCAAGTAAACACAATTCGCAAGGGCTACCAAAAACCGCCTTGCCGGCCCCTTCAACGTTATCGCGCTGCGGCTAGATTAATAAAAAATTTGAAAAATGATTTAAAAAAAAATAATAATAATAAACGAATACGTATTGGTGAAATCGCGACACGGCGTATAATCCGTTAGTTGCTCGACTATTGAATACGGCATTGGGTAAGAGCCTCGCGATTTACGAGCGTCGCGTCGTCACTCCGATTCCTCAAAGAGTTTCGGCGCCCGACGACGATCGCCGAGAGTGTGAGCCGTACGTAGGGTACGGAGGCCGGGTAAAAGAGCGAGAGCCGTACGTACACCGGCGAACCGAGAGTACGTCACCTTTGCGTGTTTACCTCCTGGCCGACCGGTTTTCTCGGCTCATCTCCGTCCTCCTTCCTCCGTCGCTCGCGCGCGCCCGCAGACTCTGAACAGTCTGGACCACGTGAGCGATCTTCGCAGTCCCGCGAGAACTCCTCTCGCGCTGTGGCCCTGTAAAGTCGACTATTGCAACGAGGCTTAAGGAGCTCGGAGCGATTCACACTAGTCAAATGAGCGCTACATTTTTAAATAAACATTCATTAAAACACTCACAAACAGCTATAATTTTTAAACGGAAAATATTATCGAATATCTAGACGGTAAATTCGTAGAGCATCCTAACGCAAAAATATACAAGATGCAGATATTATAAGTTGTAAACTTCCTTTCTGTAAATATTAATAATAATAATAATAATAATAATGATAATAATCTTTCAAGGAAAAGAACGAACCGTGATACAGCAAAACTGAAAGTGAATTTAAAATCGAATCAAAATCGAGAGAAAATTACGGATGATTCTTTAAAAAAACTGAAAGAATATGTACGTTTATGAAAATGACCACAAACCAGTTAATATTTTTGCAAGCCCATTGCAATGAATGTTTTTATAAGTTAATAACATCTGCTCTCATACACATAACCATCCACTACAATCAATAGACGCGTAAGAATCTGTAGAAGCGACTTAAAAAATGTAGCACTCATTTGACTAGTGTTAAGCGCTCCAACCTCCTTAAGGCCGTCCTTGCGAATAGTGTTCACTTTGCATAAGTTTCAGAGAAATGAGAGGGAATTGCAAACACTCGATGGTATAATTCTCGATGGTATAAAAATCTGAAAAAAAAAATCAAGTTGCTAAAAAGATTAATCTCGCATAATAATAATTCCAAAATGTCATTAACAAATTGATGAAAAATGAAATTGTTCAACAAATCTCCCGGGAACCTAACTTTATTTTTTTAACGAAAACGACCCGTTCATTTTTCTGAACACGTATGAATTTTTTTAGATTTTTGAATTCGCTTCGAATTTACTGACTGTACCCATTTTTCCCATATAAGAAACAAAAAATTCAAAGTGCATAAAAAAATCTGCAAAAATTCATCTGTTTTCAGAAAAAAGAACGAATAATTTTCATTACAGAAAAAACGTTATCTTTCCGGGAGATTTTTTCAACAATTTTATTTCTCATCAATTTGTTGACAACATTTTGGAATTATTATTATGGAAAATTAGTATTTTCAGCCTCTTTAACATGCTTGATTTTTTTCAGATTTTTATACAATCGAGAAGTGTTTGGAATTCCGTCTCATTTCTCTGAAACTTATGCGAACCGAACACTATTCGCAAGGACTACCTTAAGTATACCTCGACGTTGCTGTTGGCGCTGCATCTCTCGTCCTCCGTTTCGCTCTCGCTCTCCCTCTTCCCCAGCATCTTCTCTCCCTTTCATCCTCATCCCCCCTCCTTCGTCTTCTCCTCCTTCCTCTTCTGCTTTTTTTTTCATACTCACGCTCTCTCGCTCCTCCGGCCGGGCTATTCAAATGACCTCGGATGATGGATACCATTCTCGCTCTCTAGCCTGAATCTCTTTCTTTCTCGTACCCTCGACTCGCTACAGTAATTGCCGCTATTTCTGTCCTTATTTTTTTTTCCATTTTTTTTTTCTTAATTTTTTTTTTGTCAGCCAGCGAGCACGTACGTACACACGTAAATATATACGTCGTGGACGGGGCCTGAGTATAGTCTTCGCCGCGTCGCCGATGCGCAAGTGTGCGAGGCGTAAATCCCTCGAGCTGAGCCGTGCCCGAAGCCTTCTCTTCCTCTCAACGTCGGTACGGTGCCTCGTGACTCTTATCTCGGTATATTTCATAAAGGGAGCGCGCTGTAAATTACGTCCGGACTGCGCGAACGAAAATATTGCGCTGCGTTCCGGGCGAGAGTTTCTGCGAGTCTGCGCCCTCTGCGCTGGACCAGACTCCGGCACTCGTTCTGGTATTAAGATTCTTCCAAGTTTTCCCTCATCGTGTTTTTTTCTTCTTCTTTTTGTTTCTCGGTGTTCGCTCGAGTGGTCCATCGGAGGCAGTCGGAGAAATTGCAGCGAGACCTTCCATTTACACCCAGAATAATAGTTTTTATTTGATGGGTACCTCGCAAATACATATTCATTTAAATTAAATAAATATTTGTTTAATTTAAATGACTATTTATTTAATTTAAATGATTATTTATTTAATTTAAATAGATATTTATTTAATTTAAATGACTATTTATTTAATTTAAATGATTATTTATTTAATTTAAATGACTATTTATTTAATTTAAATGATTATTTATTTAATTTAAATGACTATTTATTTAATTAAAATAAATACATATTTATTTAAATTAAACACACACGCGGCGTGTGCCCGTCCCGGTATAAAGCTTCCTTCAAGTTCTCCCTCTTCGCATTTTTTTTTCCTATGTTCACCCGATTGGTCCCTTTGAGGCAGTCGGAGAAATTGCAGCATCCCCCATCTGGACCTAGCGATCGGGTCGGATACTGAAAATTGACCCGTGCGAAACCTTCCAATATTTACACCCAGAAAAATATTTTATTTTACGGGTAGCCCGCAAATAAATGTATGTTTTCAAATGTACATTTGATGTAATGTAGTTCAAATGTATATTTAATTTTATTTAAATATATATTTAATTTAAAAAAATATATATTTAATTTAAAAAAATATCAATTTAAATTAAACAGACATTTATTTGCCCGTCAAATAAATTATTTTTCCGGGTGTAGAGATCACAATTTCTCCGTGGACGCTAGGCAAGGTACAGCGAGCGGGGATGCTCGCTTTTTTCGGGTCGATGGTCCAGAGTGTATAGAAGCAGTTTCCTATGTGCTGTTCCGTTCCGTATATAGCCACGCACAGGTTTCACCAATAGCAGTCTCGCAACATTATAATAGCGGCGCAGCGATAGACGGGGAAGGGGGGAGGGGGGGGGGGGGGGGGGGGGGGTGGGTCACGGATCGGGTGAAACTGCAATCACGCCGTATCGGTCCATCGCTCATGCTTGATTGCCCCTGCCATTAAGAAATCCATTTTTATCTCCATCTAATTTCATCGTTATTATTCCTATGCCCAGCGTTATTTTGTTTTTCTTCTATTTTTTATTTTATTTTTTTTTACCGAAGTATGAAAGGGGACTCGTTTCTCATTGTATCGCGCGCGCGTGTAACCGGCGGAGCGTGCGGTGAAATTTCTTCCCGGTATTCGGACGTCGTTAAAACCTCGTCGCGGCTCGTTCACGTATTATATTTTACTGTCGTTTCGAAAATCCGGCTGAATGGTAACAAACAGAAATTAATTCTCAGAGTTGTTCGTTTAGTCGTTGCGGTCGTTTTCGATGCTTTATGAATACGGAAGATCGAGAAATGCGTGCACGGGCTTCGGTGGGAGAACAACGAGAATCAATGTCTTCCGGAAAGTATGTTCGGAGGCGCTTAACCTTTTTTTTTTACGACTCGCAGAGCCGGAGGAGCCGAGGAGTGTAAGCTTGTTCTGTGTTCTACGGTGGTTTTATGCCTTTTCTTGATTTACGGAAGGTAGGAGCTAGGTACAGGTATACGTTCTGAGGTATGTATAGGCGGTCCCGCGGGGGAGGAGAACCTGCGGAGCTCTATTGTGTCCACAAAGTTCGAGGTAAAAGCGTGTTTAATGGGCCCACAAAAGGGACCTCAGGAATCTTCATTCTTCGCACACAGTTCGCCAGCGTCGAGAGGTAGAAAGGAACAAACAGAAAAATGGAGATTCCTTTTTCCCCACTCGGGATGGCTCGCTCTCCAAGAGTCACGGGAAAGAGTCAGGTAGTTCGGCCATTTTGAGAAACTCGGATCAATTAACGCTGCCACATATCAACTCGTAGCTTCACGGATATTCATTTTTTTTTAATCTTAAAAACCTCGATTCTGAGGGTCGAATTTTAAGACATTAGTTTGAACTTTAGATTGCTCTTGAGGTCGAACTTAAGATCGGACCTCAGTTCGAACTTGGTCTCGTACTTAAATATCAAGTCGTAGTTTCACGGATATTCATTTTTTTTTTTAAATCTTAAAAACCTCGATTCTGAGGGTCGAATTTTAAGACATTAGTTTGAACTTGAGATTGCTCTTGAGGTCGAACTTAAGATCGGAGCTCAGTTCGAATTTGGTCTCGTGCTTAAGTTTGAACTCAAGTCTGAATTCAAATTCGATTGTAGTTCGAGTCTTAAGTTCGAACTCAAGACTCTTAAGACCTGGAAGAACTTTAACGCTTTTTCGGCTTACAATCTATATCCGAATCCCAAATGCGATTCCTATTCATGAACCTATATCGTCATGGATTGGAATCCATTTTTATGGAATGATTGTGAAGATGGGTGAAAAACGATACGTGGAGGGGGACAAGATTTTTTCAATTATCTTCTTATCGCTTCTTATTATTCTGAACTTAAGGTCGAACTTACGATCGAATTTGAGTTCAGACTTAAGTTCAAACAAGCACAAAATCAAATTCAAACTGAGATTCGATTTGAAGTTCAAACTTGAGAAAGATCGTACGTACGCAATGAAGTTCGGGCCAAACTTCCATCTTAAGTTCGATCTAGAATGATCTCAAGTTGAAACTAACGTCTTAAAATTCGATCCTGAATCCTGTCGCCTAGCGCCTCGAGGCTGCGAATTCGAGTTAGGATGGAAGGCGTTTTTTTTACCTCCTGACCTTTCATCCTAACAGCCAACGTATCTCAAGATTTTTCTCAGAATCATTATTTTTCAATGGAATTCAGATCCGTTCGCGTTCCCACGATTCAAAAGTTCGCGAAAGTTTAACCCTTTACATTTTCTGCAATGTTGCGCACAGCCACTTTTTCGTTCTGGTCGTATATTTCTCGATCAATGCAAAGTGCTCGGGGAGTCCGCGGGCTTCTGCCAGTCATCCCGTGAATGAATTTCTAATCAGCGATAACCCCCCCCCCCCCCCCCCCCCCCTGCGCGTGTATAACGCGAGTTCGAAGAGAAACGCGGCTACCAGTCATTTCACGCTCTAATCGAGCGACGGGTCGAAAGTGAGCAGATTTATATTCGGATTACAATGGCAACAATATGAACTAATGGACATGGAGCTGCCGGTAGCTCACACGTGTTCTTCTGTTAAAAATAAATAAAAAAATAAAAAACGATCGCGCAATGTCTCGATCCACAATTCAGAAACGATTCGCACTGCCCCGTTGCAGTGAATATTGTAAGCTATAGCTATGGCCGAGACTATATACAGCCTCGGCCATAAAATACTCGAACAACAGGCTCATTAGCGCCACCAGCGACACTTTGTGCAAAGATCAATCCCCATCGATTTTCCATCCACCTTTGTATTTCTACTTCATCCGACTTGCGGCTAAGGGAGAACGGGCAAAATGGACTGTTTTTACTAATTTTTAATCGTTCGATTTAAACAAACAATTTTGTTGCACCAACCGAATAACACCTTCGAACGTGTTTCGCTGCGTCCCGATTAGTCCAACCATTTATTTTTTTTTCTCAGAGTAATCATGCGTCAATAGCGAATATTGCAATCACACGGGTTAAGAAAAAGTTTTTCGCACGTGTGTCATATCAAGTATTACTTCACAAGGTGTGAAATGGACGTTTTACGCGAAGCGTGCGTAAAAGTGCCATTCTCGCACCGAGTTGAGTAAAACCTGTTATTTGTTTCGGACAAATAAAGCAATGTTCTCTTAAACGACTCTCTACGTCGATCGATTCATAATGCGTCGATTCAAACAAACAGTTTTGCTGCACCAACCGAATAACACCTTCGAACGTGTTTCGCTGCGTCGCGCTTAAACCAATCATTTACTTTTTTGCACAGAGTAATCGTGCGTTAAAATTGAAGAAGTGAAATTTGGAGAAAGGGTTAACGGCACGGAATACCATAAGGTCACGAAAGTTGGTCCACGCCTCGGAGCTGACTCTCGGCTTTCTGCGACTCGAATAATCGAGGGTCTCCGGGTGTCTAGCCGAGTCCGCCCACGTCGGAACAGAGGTGCACACATCCCGGCCCATACATTCTGCTCGTATAGCCGATCGTCCAGTCCACCGTGCAGTGAGTCTCGCTGCACCGAAACGTCGGGAAAGCTCTCCGCGCGTTTTATTCTCAATTTCCGCACGTGGCATTTGCCGGATTATCATAATGGAAAAGCTCATTTTCCGTCCAGGCTAAACAGGCTGATAACTGATAACTAAATCAAACACTTTCATGCGATCCGGCAATCAGCATTACACGCGTCCCGGCGGCTTTGCCGCACAGAGCTCGAACGTGTCACGGAACCTTCCTCAGACCTTTCTACATGGTGCACTAGGAAGACCGATGGAATTCCGCTGCTAGGAATGCCCGACGTTGCACGTACGCACGTTGCAGCAGACAAGAACACGATCATACACTGTAAAAGAAAGTCGTATGAAATTTAATGCGCCGGTACGGAAGTTTTTATGCAAAAACTGGTATATTAAGTTTCATGTACAATTGTAATGAAAAATGTTAGGCGTATTAAGATCATTGAAAATAATTCATTTTTAATCATTTACTTTGATTTTACTATAAAAGTAATTTAATCTCAATAAAAACGTATATTAATTTTTCGTTGAAATTAAGGTAAATTATTAAAAACAAAGTATTCCCAATGTTGTTAATACACTGAGCATTAATTTTTCATCACAATAGTACATGAAATTTAATAAAACCAGTTTTTGCATAAAAACTTTCAGTCCGATACATTAAATTTCAAACGATTTTTTTTTTAGTGTAAATTTACGATTTTTTTACAGCGTAAATGTGCAATTTTTTTTACACTGCAGCCAGAGCGTTCGTCGTACGGAAGATAACAGCGCAATTAATGCGAATCTCGTTGCAAAGAAACTACGGAAAAGTTCTCCTTAGATTTTATTCTCGATTTCCACACGTGTAGCATTCGCCGGATTATCATAATGAAAAAAAAACTCGTTTGCCGTCCATGCTAAACGAGCCGATAGCTAAGTCAATAATTTGCACGGCTTCCTCGATTATGGATCCAGCAACGAGCATTACACCCGTACCGGCGGATCCGCCTCACAGGGCTCGTACGTGCCACGGAGCCTTCCTCAGACCTTCCCAGATGCTGCTCTAGGAAGACTAATGGAATTCCTCCGCTAGGAATGCCCGACCTTGCACGTACGCGCGATCGCGGCAGGTACGAGACCGATCATAGCCGGAGCGCGCGATGTTTTAGCGATCGAGCCTCGCCGGTCGCGGGACAAAAGCGCGGGTAATGCGAGTCACCGTACAAAGAATCGTCGAGCCTCGAGCGAAGCGTTTCTCATTCGCCTTCGCAATATTTCCTCGGCAAGCGTCGTGCCTGCAAGTATTCCGCGGCACGCACCACGCACCACGCACTCTCGGCCGTCTCGGAAAGTTTCTCGATAGGCGCAGCTCGTATCTCGGATCGAGCCGTCCAATCACGGGCTCCCCCGAGCCGTACCTTTATCGCCATTCGTTATCGATATTTTTTTTTTATTTTTTTTTTTTTTATTTTATACCGACTGGCTGGCAAATATTGCGAATAATCGGGTACACTGTGTGCGCTCGCCCGATCCGATAAGGACTCCCTCACTCGCCGTCGCGCAGTTACGACTCTGTACAAACTCCCAACAACGAGCACGCGCTTGTAACACTCCTGAGGTCCACTAGAGGATAATATAAGCGGAGTCTGCGAAATTTATATATACGTTCATTTTTATTTTTATTTTTTCACGGCACGAACGCATCCCTCGTAAAGGATATATTACAATTAATCCTCGCTCGGGGGCCATCGGAGATTAATGAAGCCGGCTCGCGGCGCCGCTTCTGCACCGGGAGCGTCACACTCTCCGCGAGCCGCATTCGCGGGTCGCGGGGAGCGCGCGACGCAAAGGTGAACATCCAGAGATGTGCCGGAACGGCCATTTTTATTAAGCGTCAATTGACCAAAAAGTTACCGTCCTCTTTGATTCCAGAAAATGTTTGCTGTGCCATTATCGTCATTTTTGTTCGGGGTGACAAATATAGTCAAAACAGCAAAAAACATCTGTCTGTTTGGGATTTGAGCGTCATTTTTTTGTCACAAATATGGGCAATTTTTTAGCAGCCTAGGTTGATTTCCAACCAATTTTTCTCCTTCCTTGACTCCTCGTAATCATTCGGATTTTCTTTTTTTAGGAATCAATTCACGAATCGTCCAATCGTCCAATCGTCCAATCGTGCAATCGTCCAATCGTGCAATCGTCCAATCGTGCAATCGTCCAATCGTCCAATCGTACAATCGTACAATCGTACAATCGTACAATCGTACAATCGTACAATCGTACAATCGTACAATCGTACAATCGTACAATCGTACAATCGTACAATCGTACAATCGTACAATCGTACAATCGTACAATCGTACAATCGTACAATCGTACAATCGTACAATCGTACAATCGTACAATCGTACAATCGTACAATCGTACAATCGTACAATCGTACAATCGTACAATCGTACAATCGTACAATCGTACAATCGTACAATCGTACAATCGTACAATCGTACAATCGTACAATCGTACAATCGTACAATCGTACAATCGTACAATCGTACAATCGTACAATCGTACAATCGTACAATCGTACAATCGTACAATCGTACAATCGTACAATCGTACAATCGTACAATCGTACAATCGTACAATCGTACAATCGTACAATCGTACAATCGTACAATCGTACAATCGTACAATCGTACAATCGTACAATCATACAATCATACAATCATACAATCATACAATCATACAATCATACAATCATACAATCATACAATCATACAATCATACAATCATACAATCATACAATTGATTCATAACCATTTGCATTTTCTTTTTTTATCGATGAAACAATCATATAAAACGTGTACGAAATTAATTTCTTTTTTTTATCAACGAGATTGGTACTTGGTTAATTTTGAAGTTCGGACCGTGGAGACTTTTATCGTTAATGTCGCTGTTGTCACAGTGCGGTCATTTCCGAGCTGGCCAATTGACGGTAGCGTGACAGTCAAATGACGAAAAAATGACCGACCACAAAGTCGGCGCCCATCTCCATGAACATCGGGACGAGAGATGCGCGATCGAATTGCCGCAGACAACCGCGAATGTCAACAGCGAGAATATAATCCCTCTGATTCTCGAGGCGCGTGATGAATAACTTTGAGCTCTTTATGGGTACCAGTTCCTCGCAGTGGGCCCCGCTTTTGCCCAGCGGGTGTCACCGTAAGTGCACCGGCAGCGGGCCTCGCGGATGGAAGGCGAGAGCTACTCCATGTGCAACTCTCAGCACAATTCAGCTACTCGGCCCGACGTACGATAAGTGCGTATAGCTCTGTCCCGGTATATAACAGAGATTTTATTACAGCATCCAAGCGACTCCTACGGCTGCGCTTGCCTTCCGAATCGGAGTTGGAATCTAATGAGCCCTTTGTATCAACCGGGTATCCCTGACAGAGCGTCTCTGTAACCCTTTGTGTATCGTTCACTCCATACCCACACAGGCCCGATTACATGTACTCACACTGTGACAGAGATTATGCCGGTCCGAGGAGCTAAAACGGATCGCACACGCTGTAAAAGTATTGGAAGTTCTTATGCGTAAACTGGTATGCTAAATGTTATGTACAATTGTGTTGAAAAATTATCGTACTTTATATTACAGACTTTAAAAATACTTTACTTTTAATAAGTTACTTTAATTTCGGTGTAAAATTCCATTAATTTTTCATCGCAATTGTACATTAAATTCAATGTGACAGTTTTTGCATAAAAACTCCCAGTTCGGTGTAGCAAATGTACAATTTTTTTCGACAGTGCAAGAAACTAAACTATAAAAAAAATTGTATATTAAACTTCGTGGACAATTGTGTTGAGAAATTAACGTACAGTATATTAAAAACTTTATAAACACTTTGCTTTTCATCACTTGGTTTAATTTTCCTATAAAGGCACTGCAAATCCAATAATTTACTTTAACTTTACTGTAAAAGTTCATTAATTTTTTATCACAATTCTACATTGAATTTAGTGTGCCAGCTCTTCCATGAAATCTTCCAGTCCGTTACATCAAAGTTCATACGAATTTTTTTTTACAGTGTAAGTGCGGAACACAGACAGGCCTTTCGATATTCACATACAGGCGTGATTGATGCAAATATACGCGCGATGAAACGAATATATATTTAATTCAAATAACTTATTTGAATAGAATAAATTTTCATTTCAATTAAACGAACATCCATTTGATTTAAATAATTATTTGCAGCTCACCCTTCAAGTAAATTATTTTTCGTGGGTGCAGCCAATCCACCGTTCCGTGTTGTTGACCGACCGGCTCGTCCGTGTTCCGCACGTAGTTTCGTGTGAACGCACCCTAGGCCGAAACCACCACACATCCCGCCCGACGATGCGGATACGTGATCGCGCCCAAAATATTTACGAGTCAATCGTTAACTGCGCGTTCGAGCAGTCTAAACATCGCACAGTATTCGTATACGTTGCGTAATTTCTATCGAACGGCAAACATAATGTCGTATTTGACACCGATGTCGGTACACAGAGGGGGGGGGGGGGGGGGGGGAGGGGGGCGCATTCCGGCGGTCCGTTCGGCCGAGGCTCGTTAACATCGCGGACCCCCTTCGGAGAGCCGGCGCGGAGTCGAGAAAATGGGGAACCGACGAGGAGGGTATAATTATTGGCAGTTTAAGAAACAGTGAGCTCGAAATTAACCGGGCATGTTCCTCGGGCGCGGTGCGAGGAGGAAAAAGAGCGCGGTGGAAGCGTCTATGAGGCGGGGAGCGGGACGGCTGAGGGAAGCGGAGGGGACGAGGGGGGCTGTTGGCGATTCGAACGAAAAGAGAACGAATTTGCTGGAGGCAGCTCGAGCCGACAGCGGGACAGTAAGAACCACCTTCGGGGCAGCCATTAAAATTGCTAATTTCGTACAAGGGTGTCGAGAGCGATGCCAGAGGTCCGCGGCCCCGGGACGCCCCCTTTCGCCCGAGCCGGACTCCTTTATTTCGGCCCGGAGAGCGATGAAGTCTCCCGTAGTCCAGAAACCCCTTTTATTTATTTTTATGTATATTTTTTTTTTGTCGACCGCGAACTCGAATTCCACGGCGAAAGGATAACGCGCGGCATCGCTGGAAGACCGAGCACGCGCCTGCTCGCGATTGCGCCCCGAAGAGGTTGGAACTGTTCGATTTGCTGGAAGACGTTAGATCGCGATCGCCTAACAATCCAACGGGCTTATTCATCATTAGCGAAGTTCTCGCGCGCGCGCCTCGAGGTGCAACTTTCTATTCGTCGTGTCCTGGAAGCGCGCCAAGAACGGGTTCCTGGAGTCTCGATAATCTCCACCGCTGCTGGGCCAACCGCGGGCCGCCGCGCTGCAGGACTCCGTGCGCTCGACGTCGTAGCGAAAATTTACCTCGCCAGCTGAATTTTTACCGCGTCGTGGCGGTCGAACGAGAGGTATCGGACTCGCGGTCCTTATTGCAAAATATGACTATTCGCGGTCGTAATTTTCATCGGGCGTTCTTAGAGTGAGAAAAGTAAATGGTTGGATTAACCGAGGCCGGTGACGTACGTTCTAAGGTGTTATTTGGGTGGTACAATAATAGTTATTTATATGGTGTGGGTGTGGAAAGGCAGTTCTTGACGAATGTGGAACATACCAGTCAGGACTTCCCTTTTTACGCCCCTGCCATTTAGATAATTGTTACCTAACAAATTCATGAAAATCACGCTTTTCGTTTTGGGAAGTGTACGCACTTTCTCGCACTAGTGCGAGGAAAATTCCTTGTTGCGTTTGCACGCATGCGCAGTATTTTTCTCGCACGCTATGCCAAAACGGCCATTTTTGTGCTCACTTCACAGGATCAGAAAGCGGGATTTTACGTGCATGCGTTACGAAACAATAATTTGTTACACTCGGTGCGAAAATTGCAGTTTTACGCACGCTTCGCGTCCCCACAACCCCATTTTTACACCGTGCGAAACACTTTTTCTGAACTCGTGCGATTGCAGCACTCTTCAAATAAAGTTTTACAGCACAAGTATCGTAATAGTACATTACGATACTAGTGCGAAACAATTTTTCTGACGAGTGTGCGTTTGCAACATGAACCGAAATTTCAAATCGCCCCTTAATTTGACATGCTTTGGGTAAAAATGCAAAAAACTTTTCATAAATTTTTTCGTTAATGAAATCCGTTGCGTCCACTTGGAAGCAATGGCAGTCGTTTTAATTCGATATCTCGAGTTTTTTTTCCCGATATTCTATCTGCTAACATTTCGGAATTTCGGTTTCTTAGCATAGAGAATGGATTTCGAAAAAAAAAAATTCCTGACATAGAATTAAAACCGCCGCCATTGTTTTCAAGTCGCATATTCCCCAACGGACTTCATCAACGCCTGAACTTCATCCGTACGAATCTCAATTTCGTCCTGAAGTGAAGTAAAAATGTTTGAATCGCCAAATTTTGAATAGATCGAAGCAAACAATCGGTGCTTTATTCATACCAATCAAACAGCAGGTTCGTATCTCACCGCGACTTTGGTGATTAATTCAACAATTTTTTTTCGGCCTATCCCGCCGAGGAAGAAAGAACCGAGGCGAATTCGCCCGATGTTGGGATTTCTAACTCCGGTACCGGTTCGCGGTCTTCTTTTAGCAAGCGACTTCTAATCTCCGGGTGGCGGAAGCCTCCTTCGCAGTCTCGGACCTTGACAGTCGGTAGCATTGTTGGCTTTGTACCGAGGCTCGATAATTAGCGAACGGGCTGGCACGGCCCGGCAACGCGTTAAACTCCTCACCGCCGCGCACACCGCGACCCGCCTCGGCATCTCCCCCGCTGTCGCTCCAGCGCCGAAGACTCCTCAAGGTGAGAGTCCCGCGAATGGTTCACGAAGCCGATTCACTCGCAACGTTCCTTTGCACCGGTTCCGTCAGCGTATTCGCGGACGGGCGCGGAACATCGCGCGGGGCCGCGACCGGCGCGACTCCGTACGGTTCACGCCTACGAAAGCTGCCACCTCGGCTTCACCTTCGCGGAATCGCTGGCTGAAACCGCCGGACTCTCGGGGAACTCTAGCTCGTCGATACCGAGAAACCGTCCGGGGAATTTGCGGACTTTGGCTGCGGGCCATTTTTTTTTTTAGTTTCTTTTTTTTTTACTACACCTTTCGTCGGAAATCGAACTGATCGAAGCCAGGAGAAACGAGCGAGCAACGCGGAAGCTCTCCCGTTTGCTCCTCGCGATCTTATCGCCGTCGAGGAAAGATTTCCCCTCGGCGAGTCCGCGGTACCAGCTCGGTCGCCGATGCTCCATTATAATTTTTTTTTCGTATTCGAGAATTCCCCGAGAGAAAACTAAAACGTGACTCTGGCGAAAGACGCAATAAAAAAGGAATATTGAAGAAAATAAAAAATAATAGAATTTGCGAGTACAGTTTTGTACGACTACGGTCGCTGGAGAGTGCACAGTCGGTCCGGGGAGGAGCTTGGCCCATTACCCGCCCCGTTACAATTTTTTTTTTTTTTTAGAATTCCCGAAGAAAGAACTAAAACGTGACTGTGGCAAAAGACGTAATAAAAAAAATATGCATAAAAAAATGAAAAATAATAGAATTTGGGAGTAAGTTTTGTACGACTACGCTCGCTGAGTGCACTGTGGGTCCGGAGAGGCGCTTGACCCATTACCCGCTCCATTATTTATTTATTTTTTTCGAGAATTCCCGAAGAGAAAACTACATCGTGATTGTGGCAAAAGACGTAATAAAAAAATATACATAAAAATATGACAAATAAGAGAATTTTCAAGAGACGTAATAAAAAAATATACATAAAAATATGACAAATAAGAGAATTTTCAAGAGCCGTAATAAAAAAATATACATAAAAACAAAAAAAAATTAAAAATAATAGAATTTGCGAGTACAGTTTTGTACGACTACGGTCGCTGGAGAGTCCACAGTCGGGCCGGCGAGGAGCTTGGCCCTCGGCTTGGCCCATTAACCGCTCCATTATTATTTTTTTTTCGAGAATTCCCGAATAAAAAACTACAACGTAATTGTGGCAAAAGGCGTAATAAAAAAATATACATAAAAATATGAAAAATGATAGAATTATCAAGAGACGTAATAAAAAAAATATACATAAAAAAAAAAAATGAAAAATAATAGAACTTGCGAGTACAGTTTTGTATGGCAACGGTCGTTGGAGAGTGCATAGTCGGTCCGGTGAGGAGCTTGGCCCATTACCTACTCCTCAGCGCGTCGGCCATTACGAGCGGTGCCGCGATTCTCCGGGCCGACACATCTGTCGGCAATAAAACAGCGTGCCGATCGGTATCCGCCATTATTATCTATCCCGCGGTATGTCGATAGGTATGCGGCCTGCACAGTGGATCCGGTTGTGTGTATGCACACGTACCGCGGTTAATATACGTGCACGTACACGCCGTCCGCGTTGGCCTCTTCTGCCACACGGCTGCGCGCGTTATGCGCGGCGCAGCCGCTCGGTCGCCTATCGGAAAAGAAGAGGAGACTCGCGAATCTGAACGAGCGATCTCGGTGAAGATTGTGACCCGCGCGTTTAATGCGCCGAGCTGCTGTTGCAGAGAACCGGCGAACTCGGGTTTGCGAGTTCTACGGAGAGAAAGAGAGCGTTGAATAGCCGCGCGATCGTAAATCAACCGGGCGACGCCGCAACGGACAACCCGCCGATAGGCCAGATCCGCATTGGCTTCGAGAAAGAGAACTGGAAGAAGAACGACGAAACCCCATCGAGCTGTACGCAAACTCGAGGGCTGCTGAGGCTCCAAATTTTCACTGGAGTACGCGACGTATCGGATGGGAATTGGCAATTTGGAACGTCAATTGGGGTCGATGAATCGAACCATTTTTCCCAGTTTTTTATGGACCTAAAATCTTTAGCCGATAGGCTAGATTTACATTAGCATTGAGAAACAACGCGAATAAGAAGGAAGCAACTCCATCGAGCTATACGCAGACTCGAGGGCTCATACACCATGGTTGATGTTGTTTTAAAATACCTTTTTGTTGGCTGAGTGAAAGATCTCGGAAAAACTATCGTCATATGGTACATTTCGACCAAGAAACGTGGTCGTCAGCGCCACCACTAGCGACATGTGAGATTTTCACAGGGTCCATAGCAATTTTTACCCAACCTATTTGAGAACTTGTCGTAGAAGGCGGGTTGGCAAAATGTTGCGTATCTGGCTAAGAATTTCGTGGATGAAATTAAGAACTTCGGATTAAAATTAAGAATTTCGGATTAAAATTAAGAATTTCGGATTAAAATTAAGAATTTCGGATTAAAATTAAGAATTTCGGATTAAAATTAAGAATTTCGGATTAAAATTAAGAATTTCATGGATGAAAACTGAGAATTCCGTTAATGTGAAATTTTATCGACATAATTTCCTGGTGCAACGAGCCAACCTAAAAGAAATGGTTCACGATCGCGACGCCATCGATTACGACACTTTGTAGTAGGAATACTTATACTCTGTCAAAAATTACGGGCTACTTGGGTAACATCTGCGATACTGAAAATCACCGTACCATCTAGCAGAATGTGTTATGTTTAATACTAATCTTTACCACGATGTCGCCGTAGTTTCCATATACTTGAAAGTTCCCTCAGTTTATACCAGATTTATAGTAATTTCTATCGGATCCGTCTCGCGATCTATATTACGGATAAATTATGCAATTTGATCGAAAACTTACCAATCTGCCTTATCCGTTTCTTCTCGATGACGCTCGCTCCAGACACTCCTCTCGATGCATCTTCGAACGCAGCTGATTGAGATAAACGTCGAAAAAAAAAAAAAAAAAAAAAAAAAAATACAATCTCAGCAAATGGCAAGTACGGAACATGCGAAAGAGAGAGTCGCGGGTACTTCACGCGTAAAATCGTAATGTGCCCGGAGCGCGAAACGCGGAGGTCGCGCCGTGTGCGGAACGCGGCGCGGAACTCGTGAAAATTGTTCCCCCAGGGAAATAGGCGTGCTACGACAGTCACCGACATTACGCACCGGTCGTAGCTCAATGGGCGTAATTTGTTTATGAGATCACGGGAAAGGATACGACGGCGAGAATGTGCGGGAGAAAATAAGTGATCCTTGGACGGCAAAAGCCCGGCCTCCGCGAGATATTAATCCGACCTGTGCCAATTACTTGCCGATCGAATAAATCGCCCCTGGACTCCTCTCTTTCGCAATTCTCCGAGAGTTACGATCGCTCTCCGTTACCGTTGGTTTGCGGCGATGAAGACCTGCAATGAAATTCACAATTAATACGTTCGACGCAACACGCCCCTCGGCTCGCTCGAATGAGAGAGGCTTTCGTTGCGTCGCAGCGTTCGCCGTTCGGCGCCGGAGCGAGGGATGAAGATTGGAACAGAAAAAAAAGACCCAAGAGTAAAATTTCGCAGACAGCCAACCGTATCACTGGCAAACGAGTGCCATTGCTTGCCGCCAAACTTTGCTGTTTCCTTGCCATAAGTATGCCTGCATTTCATAAATCGACACCCTAAAAGTGACTGAAAATGTCTCAACCCTCAGGTTCATTTGAGCGTCGATATATCTTTCTAAAATATGATACATAAATGGACTAGCACTAACGATCCTTGACATTGAATTTTCATGAGAATCGATGGAAGCATTCAAATTTTACAAGATATCGATTATTTTTTAAATTTCACCCAAAATAAACATGACTCACGGAGAACAAAAAAAATTGTTGGGACAGCAAGAATTTTGTTATCATAACTCATTTACCTACTTAACATAGGGACAAATAAGTCAAAGCAAATAAGTCTTTGCAGTGAGAAGCAAAGCACCAGCAAGTCTTCCTGGCAATATGCTCCTAAGAATTTTCGGCATTGAATGCTGACAAAAACAGGCAAAAGCGGACGCTTATGACGCAATTTTGCCACCATTCCGTGCGTATGCTGACTATTCCCCGGTTGTTTTCAAAATGCTATCGGGGTCTTCGACAAACGAACAATCGAGTCTCAAGATCGGATTCTGTACATATTCGACTTTTTCCGTTAAAAATAATGTCCCGATAAAAAGTTAGAAAATTCGGCATTGAATGCTGCCAAGAACAGGCAAAAGCGGACCCTCATGACGCAATTTTGCCACCATTCCGTGCGTATGCTGACTATTCCCCGGTTGTTTTCAAAATGCTATCTGGGTCTTCGACAAACGAACAATCGAGTCTCGAGATCAGATTCTTTACATATTCGGCGTCTTTCGTTAAAAATAATGTCCCGATAAAAACGTAGAAAAATCCCGTGAATCCTTAGGGCAGGAACGAAGTCGCCCGCGGGGGGGGGGGGGGGGGGAGGGAGGGTTTCGATGCGAGCATCTGCGCTCGCCGGTCCGAAGGATAATTACTTATGCCAGATAGGATCTCGGGACTGCGTGGTTCCTCACCAGAGACAAAAGGACGTGGATCGCCAGGATCCCGAGTTCCGCAGCGTGTGTCCGTAAGTCCGTCCGTGCCGCGCGAACGGCGGACCTGGTGAAAGGAGCGCATCGAAGAAATGCGTGGATTCGATCGGGAGAAGAGAAAGATCCTGGGAATATACCGTGGGAGAGAATAATTTGTAGCGGGGCAAAGTCTATCCCCGGGTTGCAGCGCGGGGACCGCGATAACCGCGACGGAGACGGGGAATCCTCGAAAAATAAGTGATTTGAGGACAGGCGCGATAAATTACCCGTTCCATAAGGACGAAAGAAGCCGAGTCAAAAAGGGCACCGCCTCTGGTTCGCAGGTAAACCGAGACGGGATGTCCAAGGAGCCCGAGACACGGTGTTAGATTTCTTGTTCGACATCGAGTCCCGAAGATTCCTCGGAAAGAACGCGCGCGGAACCCTTCGCGGAAGGGGGTTGAATGATTCACGACATAAACGCTTTTGGGGAAGCAAGAACTGCTAAGACTCTGTCGGCTCTCGTTCCTTCGCATTTTGTTTTCTTCATCCCTCGATAAAAATTTAACGACCAACCCGAGGAAAGTCACTCTATCTGTTGCGACCATAAAATCTTGCAGATCAAATTAACGGTGCAATTATGGGGGTAAATGGTTATTAATAAATCGTACAGTATGTCGGCGATACTTTTGGAAAAATCGGTAAATCATTAAATCGATACAAAGTTATATTTCGTTATCAGAATTGAATTGATAGCGTACAATCGACGTGAAGATTTCTTGTTCGACAGCGAGTCTTGAAGATTCCCCTGAATAACGCGCGCCTGTGGAAAGGGGTTGAATGATTCACGACATAAACGCTTTTGGGGAAGCAAGAACTGCTAAAACTCTATCGATTCTCGTTCCTTCGCATTTTGTTTTCTTCATCCCTCGATAAAAATTTAACGTCGAACCCAACGAAAGCCACTCTATCCGTTCTGACCATAAAATCTTGCAGATAAAATTAACGTTGAAATTAGGGGGGTAAATGATTATTAATAAATCGTGCAGAACGTCAGCGATACCTTTGGACAAATCGGTAAATCATTAAATCGACACAAAACTATATATCTCGTCATCGAAATTAAATTGACAGCGTACGGTCGACGCAACGACAAGTCACGATAAGTTACGACTATTGTAATTGACATAAGAGCTTCTCTTGGAAGCAAAAACTGCTCAAACTCTGTCGGTTCTCGTCCCTTCACATTTACTTTTCCTCATCCCTCGACAAAAATTTAACGACGAACCCAACGAAAGCCACTTCATCCATTCCGACCATACAATCTTACACCTAAGAACTAACGCTGAAATTATGAAATAAAAAAATGATTAACAGAAAATCGTGCAGAACGTAAGCAATACTTTTGGGAACAAAAATCGGTAAATCATTAAATCGATAAAAAAAAAACTACATATCTCATTATCAGAATTAAATTGATAACCTACGGTCGGCGCAACGACAAGTGTTACGACTATTGCAATTGATAGCGAACTACTGACCGCGCCTTCGATGCGATCGGTATCGATCGAGAGTCCCTGCGGTGCTGCAATTCGGTGCAGCACACGATCCGAGTCGCGGTAACTTCGCGAACCGGAGAGTTCCGACCGTGCGTGGCAGGGCTATAAAACGGTCGCTCTATAAACTCGTAGATAAGTGCCCGCGAGCGGGCAGTAAACAATGTTACGAAGAGAACTCGAGGACTCGCCGGTAATGCAGCGGTTGTTACGGCACGAGCGCAAACAACTCACGGGCGTTCGGTTGCAATCGGATCGCCGAGGCCGTATCTCACAAATTTCCATCCTTGACTTTGACTTGCATTGGCTGCGCTCTAAGCCTGCTCACGATTCGGACGCTTGGAAGCGCGCGACGTCTCTATGAAATCTCGGCGGCGGAGCGTGGGCCATGTGGCCGACTCAGCCACGTCGAAATCCACCTAAATTAACGATACAGAATAATTGCGTCCGGAGTCGCGTAACGAGTTTTATTTACGACGTTACCGGGCCGGTTTCAACTTTACAATGCTACTAGAAAAACGTAATTGCTTCCAGGTCAAAGCTCACCGGCGATAAACGGCCGCCGAGTCGGATGGGCCGGTCGTGCTCGCTGCGAAACACGAGAATCCGAATAGATCCGCCGGATAAAATAAAATAAAATAAAATAAAATAAAATAAAATAAAATAAAATAAAATAAAATAAAATAAAATAAAATAAAATAAAATAAAATAAAATAAAATAAAATAAAATAAAATAAAATAAAATAAAATAAAATAAGTGAATCTCCGTCCTTATTGACTTGGAATTACGATGTGTTAATGGTCACCGTAACATGGCTGGCTCTGTGATATTCTCTACTGCTTTAGATTATAAGTGTTCGAATTGTTTGCACGGCTAAATAGCATACTCGCATATACACTCTCGCGCATAAATGGATTTAAAAAAGGCATGACCCGTATATGATAATAAATAAAAAAGATTAAATAAATGAAAAAAATAAAATAAAACCAAATAAAATAAATGCCTGAAGGACTTAGGTCGATGGTCAATTGGCAATATATATATATATATATATATGTTCTCACGAGAATCTACGTTATGTCATGCAATGTTAAAAAATTGTTCCATCTGGCATACCGTCAATAAATGCACTATTACTACTGCAATAAAATAAAATAAAATAAAATAAAATAAGCCGCGAGAGAGAAAAAGATGTCGGCGAAGAGCGGGACGGAGAGGGTGGCCGGTCGAGCGCGCGGGACCGGGCATCTCTTATCGTCCTCCCGCGTGGAGAGGGTCGTATCCCGTCGTTCCCTCGTCGTTCGAGGGCCCCGCACGCGGCACTCTCGTATCCCATCCTTGTAAAACAACTTGTAAAACGAGGACGCCCGCGCGAGGATGCGCTCCTCGTAGCGGGCAGCACCGGCCGCATAACGACGAGAGAGGGACGAGGCAAATGTTCCCCAGCGGGCCGGCGATCCTCCGCGGTCGCAGACGCCGGGTCCGTATCGCCACCGCGAATCTATCGGCTCTTCCACAGTCGGAGGAAAAAAAAATGCTCGAGCGCCCGCGCGAAAGCTCGGGGTCTTCGGATTCGACGAGGGAATAAATTGGTCGTGCTGGCGGGCACGACGTTATGCACCTCGACAGGACAGTGAATAGTCTACAATTTGCATAAGTATACGGATCGGGACTTATCGTTTTTAGCGCTTGTGCGTTGCTTCGGTACGAGCGAGCTTGAATCCGGGGATTATCGTATCCGAAGGACGAGCGAAACTTTCCGGACGAACCGAGAATAACTTTATATCCGTCGGCTCCGAGAAGGCAGATGGGCTTGGAATTTCTCGTCAAGTACTTGTAAAATCGCGGGAGATAACTTCCGATTTTACCGAGCGAGCGATCCACCGAAATAATGAGAAAACACGCGGATCGTTGAGCTTGGGCGACATTTTTTCGCGATGCTATTGTAATAAATACTAAATATAATTGAATAGGAATTAAAAAAAAAAAAAAACATGGGGGAAAAAATGTACCGTTTGCTCTGTGGATTAAATATCCACGCGCGTTTTTTTTTTTGTTTCAGATCGAGCAGAGACGTCGCACCTTGTTGGGAACATCGGAATCGATCGGCGAACGATTCCCGGGGCAGAAGTATGTAAGTCGAACAATTTTCAAAATGCGTAGTTTCCGTTTCCTCGACGATTCTTTCGTTCGAATCGATACCAATATTTTGTTCGAAATGATCGCCTTTTCGACCGATGAAATTGATACCAATATTTTGTTCGAAATGATCGCCTTTTCGACCGATGAAATTGATACCAATATTCTACTCGATTGACATCCTATCGATGACTTGACCGAAAGTTCTATCTATGAATGTTATAGTCGATAATTAGAGCAAATGAAAATCGTTTCGGTGTGAGAGGAAAAAAAAGCTACGATGCAGCTCGATAATTCAATTGACAAAATTGACCGGCCTACGAATAAATCGGCGACAAGACCCTTCCGAATTTCGATATTTTTCGTAGCACGGAATTTTTTATTGAGTAAATCGGCGACAAGACCCCTCCGACTTTCGGTATTTTTCCTAGAAAATAATTTTTCAGGTAGGGAAATTTCGTAGATCGACTCGAGGGCCAAACGTGGCTCTCGCTGCCACAACGAGTGTGGGACGAGTCTCGTCCGAGCAGTGTAGCGTACCGGACCGGTTGTATTTTACCCGGTGGTTTTTTCGGGCCTCGTTAACGAACTCCCAGATGGTTATCGGTCAGACCCGTTGCATTATCATCCCGCAGCCTTGCTCGAGGTCAATCCGGTGGCCCCTGCGGCTTCGACAGCCGGACGCGTCAACTCACCTGGAACAAAAAACAAACGACGAAGGGTCAGAGCGAATAATCGTGAATGCCGCCGCCTAATTTAATTGGTTGTTAGCAAGCTTGTCCCCGCTGCAGTTTCACGAGCCAGCGAGGGAACACGATTTGAAAATAAAGAAAGGCCAAACCCGAGGTCGGACGATTCCTCTCAACTTTGACTTTGAGATTATACGCGGCGAGCTCAAATATTCATGCGCACTTGGAATACCTACTTGACTCACTTTATTTATTTTTTATTGCCCGGCTCAATCAGGAAGTTGGAAAATGTTAGAAATATGAAGAAAAAAAAATCTGCTCTTTGTATAAGCTTCGGCACACTTTGATATATATTTTTTTTGTGTAGATGACGTGTCTTGACGAATAAGTAACACCAAAAACGGAATTTTATCGTCTTTTTGGCAGTAATTTGAGAATGCGAGTTCTTCCTCCACGATTCGTGGCAATAATTCAATTTAGCAAAGTGCCAGTTTTCTAATATGAAACGCCAGAATTTGCCAGCCGGTGTCCCAAAGTTATCACCCATTCAACATTAAAAAAAATAAAAACTGATTTTTGTTAATAAAAAAATCATTTTTTTATTAATGTTTGTTGGGCAGTAATAGTCTGCTTTTCACATAAGCGTCGCTACACTTTGCCACATGTTTTTTATGCGCGGATGCAGTATTTTGACAAATTAGTAATCGCAAAACGCAATTTTATATTCCTTTTATTAGCAGTAATTTAAAAATACCAGTTCTTCTTCCTCCATCGTTCGTGACAATGATTCAATTTAGCGAACTGCCAGATTCATATCATAAAATGCCAGAATTTCCCCGCCGATGTCCCAAAGGTTTTACCTTTTCAACATGTTTTAAATAAAAATGAATTTTCATTAATACAACATTTATTTTCATTAATGAAAAATCGATTTTCTTCACAAAAAATCTATTTTATTTATAAAAAAATTATGTGATTAATTGAAAATTGACTTTACACCTGAAATATTAAGGTTCTCCCTGGACCGTCCGGTATTCGCCCAACGCGCCTAAACCATTGGCTTCGCTCGCCTCTTTCGTTTCGCGAAGTCCGAGACGTCTTCTGCGCGTCACGTACTCCGGTCTCGACCCGGCGAATACCAGCGAGTGTTGGTACAGAACACGTGTACGCGACTACGTGACCTACGTACGCAGTGCGTGCATGACGACGCGTGTGTACGCGCTAGGACATAACTTCTCGCGACAGAACATCGCCGTTTCGCCTCGGTAAGCGAGTTCTCCTCGTGCGTTAAACGCGGCGAAAGAAAAAAAAAAAATGCTTCCACAATAAGAACAGTACACGAGTTGTTTCGCGCTGCTCGCGAGCATTCCCGATATCTTCGCTATTCGTTCTCGCGATTCCCCCCCTCCTATCAATTTCGCCACGGGGCTCGTCACGAAGATTCGTGATTCGAGTTCGAATCCGCCGCTGCACTCCCGGCGAGTCCCGGCAGCGGCGGAATGCTTATTACCCGGTACGGATCGTCGTTGGTGGCACGAATCGTGCTCGCCTTCCCCGACCGAACGCCGGAGCGAATATCGAATGCAATTTTATCCGGCGAACATTACCGTGTACTTTCTGTATCGCAGTAAAAAAAAAAAAAAAAAAAAAAAAAAACTAAAAAAACAACGCGAGAAGAGCGAAAGTGAAGACTTTTGCCGCATCTTTCGTCTCATTTGCGTCTCGCGGACGTAGAAAGATCGAAATTTGTCTGTTCTTTTTTTTCGCTTTCTCGGTTTAACAGGCTGTGGAAGCTGAGGAACGCTGGAGCGAACATCTAATGCAATTTTGCGTACTTTACGCATAGCGGTAAAAAAAAAGTTAAAAAACCACAACGCGAGAGGAGCAAAACTGAAACTTTCGCTCCATCTTTCATCTCAATTGCGTCTTATGGACGAAGAATGATCGACATTTTTCTGTTTTTTTTTTTTTTTTTCACTTTATCGGCTCAACAGTGTTCGAGTTCCGAGTCTCCAAGACGATATAATCCACAGGTTGTAAAAGTTGAGGAACGCCGTAGCGAATATCGAACGCAATTTTACCCGGCGAACATTGCTGTGTACTTTCTGCACCGCGGTAAAAAAAAATGTAAAAAAAACAACAACGCGAGAAGAGCAAAAGACTTTTGCTGCATCGTTCCTCTCATTTGCGTCTCGCGGACGACGAGGATCGAAATTTTTCTGTTTTGTTTTTTCACTTTAGCGAGGCAACGGTGTTCGAGTTCCGAGTCTCAGAGACGATATCATCCACGGGCTGTGGAAGCTGAGGATCGTCGGAGCGAACATCGAATGCACTTTTGCGTACTTTCTGCATCGCGGTAAAAAAAAGTAAAAAAAAAAAAAAAAAAACAACGCGTGAAGAGCAAAACTGAAGACTCTTGCTCCATTTTTCATCCCATTTGCGTCTTATGGACGAAGAAAGATCGTCATTTTTCCGTTTTTTTTTCGCTTTATCGGCTCAGCGGTGTTCGAGTCTCCGAGACGATATAATCCAAAGGCCGTGGAAGCTTTCGTGGCATTATCGGGTAGGTAAGAGCGGCGCGGCGAATGCTCGGGCACTTATCGCCGTGCGGACGGCTCGAGAGTCTCGGGGCAGCTTTCTTTTCGTGTGTAAGCTGCGCAGGTAGGTTTGGATGTGTATGTTTCGGGAACCGGGAACGGACACTCGTAAAGTGCATCGTCGGGACTCGGAATCCAGTCATGGAGTTATAATTGTCTGCTCGACGAGGTCGGCATTCCTCGTGCGTTAAAGTTATCGCGGTATGATCACCGCGCGCGCGCGCGTTCTCGCTGCGGATGCTGCAGTCGGAGCGACGCAGCACTCTGTTCTCCTCTGCACCCCCGAGACTTTTTGGACGACGAAACGAAGGATATATAACCACCGCGATAGCGCCGAAGGACTCGCGCGTCTGACTTTGCCGGTGAGATTAAAAGTCTGCTAATGTGAAACAGAAAATGTTGGTTCGGTAGAGAATTTTTTTAAAAATCGCTATTTCCAGGCTGAGGGTGGAATTTTAAGACGTAAGTTCCAACTTATGATCGCTTTTGAGATCGAACTTGCAATCGAAGTTCAGCGCGAACTTCATTGCTTGCTCAAGATCTATCTTGAGTTCGAACTTAATTGAACTTTATTTCGTGCTCAATTTTGATCTTAAGTCCGAACTTAAGACCGAACCTCAGTTTCAACTGGAGTTCGTGCTCAAGTTTGATCTTAAGTTCGAACTTAAGTCTGAACGCAAATGCGATCGTAAGTTCGAACGTAAGATCGATCTTAAACACGCGATGAAGTTCAGGCCAAACTTCGACCTTAGTTTCGATCTTAAGTTCAAACTAACGACTTAAAATTCGCCCCTAGGAGATTAATTCCGACGATCCGTGATTTACAATGTTTTCTGGCAATTTTATTTAGCTATTGCAGTCATAACATTGATAAATTCACGTGATCGAGTGAATGTCCGTAGTTTTTCCATCAGGTCGTAGTCCAGCGACTACATTTGTGGGATTCCCAACCGCGGGTCCATTATCTCTTCGTCCCATCGGACGGATCGCCCGTCCGAGAGAAATCTTTCCGCCTGTACCGCGGAGCCCGCTTTTCTCAGATCGATCGGTTGGATCAATGATTTTTCGTTCCGAGAATATACCGACCGAACGCGTTCTAGAGAGTTTCGTCGGTCACTCTGACTGGCAAGGGAGAACTCTCCGTTGCGCGCATGCGCGAGTGAACTGCGCGCCGGGACTTCGGTGAGTCGATCGGGCAGCGGGGCGAGTCTCGGGGTCCTGAGATTCCACGAGATTAGCCGGAACAATGGCGAATCCAGCCGGTATAGTTATGGCGGAGTCACGCTGCCGGTCGAGCCGACCAACCTTGGAGGCACGAGCTTATGATATTCTTATTATTAATTTGTTTTGCCCGCGCCCGCGCGCTATCTCGCCGTCCCTCGCGCAACGCCGTTGCGCGGAAACCAGTTTGCTTCCCCGTAAGAAACAAATACGGAACACATAGCGAGTTATCCTAGGTATAGTGTTACGCCTGCGCCGTTTCCTTCTTCAACCACTGAACAGCCTTTTTCATCATTTTTTTTTTTTTTTTTTTTTTTTTTTTTCGGTCACTTTTACGAAACTGTTGGACGAAACGACGACGAAGACGAGTGACCACACCGAAACTTTGTTATCCGAATCGTCATCTCGAAACCGGATTATTCTAGTCCGGAGCTCTTCGACTCCGAAGAAGTCATCCTCTTACACCGTCCCAATGCGCACGGTTCGTTCGTTCGTTCGTAACGAGACGAGTTAAGTGATATTTAACGGAACTGCGCGATGAATTTTATTGAAACATTTACCGATTGGACTGTGAGACGATGAGATCGACGGTAAGACGGTGTAACAGGGAATGGCAGGGAATGGTAGAGTCTTCGACTTTGCGGAAGTCATCCTTTTTCACCGTTCGTTCGTTCGCAACGAGACGAGTTGAATGATATTTAACGGAATTGCATGCTCGATTTTAGATACGTAGATAGATAGATAGATAACTGGTTTATTGTGTCCTGGGATGAATCCCCTAAGGTACATCTGGCGAGGTGAGGAAAGTTTTGAGGACAGAATAGTTAGTATATAGTTTACGTAGCGCATTTAAGAATATTATAAGAGACGCTACTGCGTCTCTTGAAACAGAGAAAAATCAGAGCAAATACAGAGCAGAATCGTAGCAAATACAGAGCAGGTACAGAGCAAAATCAGGGCGAATCCGGGGTAAAATGAAGTAAAAAACGCACGATCAATTTTAGATAGATAGATAGATAGATGGTTTATTGTTTCCTGGGATGAATCCCCTTAGGACCAATCGATACAAATTAGACGCGAAGAAAGTTTTGAGGACAGAATAGTTAGTATATAGTTTAAGTAGCGCATTTAAGAATATTATGAGAGACGCTACTGCGTCTCTTGAAACAGAGAAAAATCAGAGCAAATACAGAGCAGATACAGAGTAAATAAAGAGCAGAATCGAAGTAAATACAGAACAGATACGCAGCTAAAACAGGGCAGGTACACAGCAAAATTGGGGCGAATCTGGGGTAAAATCAAGTAAACAAAAAAATGAATCAAAATCAAAGTCAGCGGCTTTTATTGAAAAATTTATAGATTCGACTATGAGCTTGGCGGTAAGATAGTGTAACAGGGAATGGTAGAGTCTTCGACTTAAGTCATCCTCTTCCAACCAACAACAAGTTGAATGATGTTTAACGGACCTGCACGATGGATTTTATTGAAACATTTATCGATTGGACAGTGAGACTTCGAGCATGGCGGTAAGACAGTGTAACAGAGAGCGCAAAGTCTCTGAAAGAGCCGAGTGTCGATTCGATCCCGGTGCGGTTAAACCACGGGTCTGACAAGCGCGGCGGCAAGAGACGAGACCGAGTCGAATTTCCTTATCGCGGCGGATCTCAAAACCGGCTTGTGGGAGACCGTACAGCGGAGAAGTTTAGCTTCCCTCGACAAAGTCGGCTCCAGGTGAGGGGGGGCTTCGCGTTTCGTACTTTTCGTACACAATCCTCACCCTTCCGAACGGTCGTTGCCCAAATAGTCGCGAAATCGCGTCTTCGCGAAGACGGCGAGAGGAGATACCGCGATCTGCTGGTCCCTCCTCATTTCTCCCCCTCGCAGACAGCGATCGTTTGATCGCAAAAACCTTAAAAGGTTTAAAGACTACAAATTCAGGGGCTGTTGATACACGAGGAATGACCAGTCTTTAGTCGTTATTTATGAATTTGGTGCGCGCCCGAGCCGAAAAAGGATCGGAGGCTGGACCAACTCA
Source organism: Exephanes ischioxanthus (assembly GCA_958510785.1). Lineage (NCBI taxonomy): Eukaryota > Metazoa > Arthropoda > Insecta > Hymenoptera > Ichneumonidae > Exephanes > Exephanes ischioxanthus. The sequence goes on from OY294019.1 coordinate 19,458,293, forward strand.
GATTCGAGATGGAAGAACCGCGAATCGAATAAAATATCTCGCGGTGAACGTCGAGGCGGTTTAATGGTTTTCGACCGTGCGGCTTCGACTGATTTGTGAGCAGGTAGCGGCTATCGTGCGGGATGAGCATCGCCGAGGAGACTCTCCGAATGCTGTTACGAGAAATCCTTATCAGTCGCCCTAGGCGAACGTTCGCTGTTGATCGATCGACGAAAATTTACCTCGGCGAGCGGCAATAGAATTCGAGTTTCCTCGTACACGGTTACCCGGCTGCGGCTGTCGCCGGAGCGTTGATAGCGACGGAGCGAACAGCATTGTACTCACTACCGTCGGCGATACGTTTATCACGAGCTCGCGTGTGGGTATAGCCGCGCGTGCAACCGAGAGTTACGATTCTCTCGGCGTATTACACCGGGATAATATGGCCGATGGATGTACGGGACAACCGGTCTCGGCGCTACGGTCTCGCTACCGAATCCAACGAATGGGCACTCGTCTCCTCGATCTTTCACCTCCTTTGATGCTGCTACTGGCATCCGAACTCGCGTGTTCTTCTACCCGTTCTTTTACACACGTTCCTGTGTTCCTTAATTCAAACGTTTCGTCGCGGGCTGCATTCGACGTACATTCCAGAGAGCAATAACAAACTTTCACTACAGCGTCACTTCCGGTTTGAAAATCTTAGTTTCAACCCGTTCGGCAAAACGTCACTTCCGGTTTGAAAATTTCTGTTTTCAACTGGAAGCGACCCCATTCGGGAAAACGTCACTTCCGGTTTGAAAATCGCAGTTTTCAACCGGACGTGACCCCATATGGCAAAACGTCACTTCCGGTTTGAAAATCTCAGTTTTCAACCGGAAGTGGCCACATGCGACAAAACTTCCGGTTTGAATATTTCAGTTTTCAACTGGAAGTGACCCCATTCGGGAAAACGTCACTTTCGGTTGAAAAATCTCAATTTTCAACCGGAAGTGGCCTCATTCGGCAAAACGACACTTCCGGCTTGAAAATCTCAGTTTTCAACCGGAAGTGACCTCATTCGAGAAGACGTCACTTCCGGTTAGGAAATCTCAGTTTTCAACCGAGAGTAATATCAAAAATACATCACTTCAGATCGGAAAATTTAATTTTGAAACCGGTTCAATCGTTGGCGAGAGTAAACACTCGAGCGTGCACAAGAGATATCGTCCGATGTACGACGGCTCGTGTGCACCGGGGCATCCCCCTTCGATGTTCATGGAGAAGTACCTCCTGCACCTAACCGCGATACAGCTACCGGTCCTTATTAATTGCTTTTATAATTCACTCCCAGCTATCGGCTGTTAATGCTGCTCGTCGGCCGTGGCTCACAGCAAGCATAGCCGACCGACATACAACACCCGCTACTCGCCCGTATCCCATTCGACGCCCAAGCGGTAGCACGAACGCGCATTAAACTACCGCATTATTCATCGCACCGCATGCACTCGTACCATTCCGCTCCGAATGTGGTAGGTGGCGACTTCTGGGTCGTACGAATGTCTGGAGATAAAAATTCGCTGCTATCACCGAAGCGTAGCCAAATATTGGCACAGCCAATGCAGCTGCTCCGTCTCGGGGTCAACAGTGGAATCCTCCCTCGTCCTGATAATGCTCCGCGCCCTAACACGCAAGCGAGCCGTCATTATAGCTAAGGTAAAGGACCCAGTTTTTGACACTCTCCCAGTTTGTGACAGGGGTACTTCTAGCATCGTCGGCTCCCCCCACCGTTTGATATGCAGCCAATGGGTAGCGCGCGTTCCGGGGGTCACAAACTGCGACTCTTGGTCCTTCTTGTCTATCCCTATTTCTTTTTCTTATTTTTCATTATACTTTATTTTTCGTTATACTTTATTTTTCATTATACTTTATTTTTCATTATACTTTATTTTTCATTATACTTTATTCTTCATTATACTTTATTTTTCATTATACTTTATTTTTCATTATATCTTCACTGTAAAAAAATGTTGTTTGAAAATTAATGAACAGTATCGGAAGCTTTTTTACATAAACCGTTTCTGAAATTTAAAACACATGTGCGTTGCAATTTTACAGTAAAATTTGCATTTTTCATGAACATTTTTGTAAATTTCAAGCAAAAGATTTGTAATTTTAATATCTGGTATTTTTATTTTACAAGCAAAGTACACTAATTTTGAATTAATATGAGTAATGTTAGCAAATTTCAAGTGCCAGTACATTAAATTTACAATTTTTTTTACAGTGTTTCTTTGTGCGTACTTTATGTTTTTCTGCTTTGCATTATATTTTTTGTGTACTCTTATGCTTGCTTTTCTGTTATATTCTATTACATTCTTCTTGCAGTCTTTTTGGGTTGTAACGATTGTTTGTATCTTGATGCACGGTGTTCTTAGGGGGCTTATGCCTCAGAACACGAAATAAACGAATCTATCTATCTATCTATGATTTTACCCGTTAAAAGTTAGAGAGCTGCGTAGAAGTGTCATAAACTGGGCCTTTTACCTTATGCATTTCAGACACTTCCAGGAATAAATGCAGTTGATGCAGCAATTCCGTCGCCCTCTCACGGAGCTCCCGCCACGGCGGCGCGAGGTCGTGGGGATGCGATATCAAAAGTCGTCCAAAGATTAGATAAACGGCACTTCTCGCCTTTATCGACCGGTGTAAAGCGTTGTAAACACACGACCGTTTCGTGTTATGCGCCGAAGTCAACAGACCGCATCGTTCGCCCGGTCGTCTTCTCCACCCTCGACACCGATCGAACACGAGCTTGTCGTAAAAAAAAAAAAATCTATAAATTCATAATAAAATTTACCTCGATCGAAGGAATGTATCGAGACGACTTCCTTAAATTCGGTACACCCACGAGATCGATTTGCGTGGGTGCGGACTGTTGTACGGATGCGTCATTGCGATCGTTCACGACTGCATATCTTCGATCGTAAATACCTTCGTAAAAATCGTCGGATTCCATGCGCCTTTAACGACCCGACGTCGTAAACGGCCCGAACCATCGAGTGTCGAACGGCAATAGCGCTGAGAAACGAATCGGGGATCCGTCGAAACGGAGACGTCGACCCGCGTTTCGGGTTCAACGCGTTCCCGGGGTAGTGATCGATCGTTGACCGGCTGGATTTCTTCACGATCGCCGTTACGTTGTGTGCGAGGTTTTCTTTTTTTTTTTTTTTTTTCTTATCTCAACGCAAATTGATTAGATTGAAGGAAACGCAGAGACGCGTCAATCAGCCTCACGCACGCGACTGTTGCGCTATCGTGGTTTACGACCGCGCGAGAGCCTCCGAGCCCACGCACGACAGTCGGCATACATCGTGTGTATAATGTACCTGGGATCCTCGGACACGTTCCACTTTGGATGTCGCTGCCGAGAGCGATAACGTTGGCTCCGCGGAGACACGAGTTCCCGGATCAAATTATTCCTCAGCCGAGGTGATCGGGAACGATGCGACGTTACGCACTCACTTCCGGCGAAAGAGCGGATCGGCTTTGCGGATGAATTTTTTTTTTTTTTTTTTGGCTGCCAACTTTATCGCGTATGAAGTGGATGACGACCCAGGTGCGGTTTTAGAGCCGGCCTGACGTTGGACCAACTATGACCGAGTTACACGGAAAACAATATCAATGATTCAAGTAACATTTTCTGTGCACGAGGAACCGCGTTTGTACCGGATCGTGGAAGGATTTCGCTGGATCTCGCCATACGGTAATTGCGACGATGATAATTTTCGACCGAATGATGAATCTCGAAAGCTCGCCAGGTGCGGTTGGTTGACCCTCGGAGCATGGCTGACGATTGGTCGTTAGTCTGCAGCAGCCGATGATCAGATGTCGTCTAATGCCAATCGAAGCTTTTATATAGCTTCGTCATACAAGTTAAAAATTGAAATGTTCGAAGGTTCTCGCAAAGTACACAAGCAGGCACCACAAGGTCCGCCGTACGACCGAGTCAAATGATTCCTCAGCCGAAATGACCGGGAAGCACGCGACGTTGCGCGCTCACTCCCGAGTAGACATTTTCACGCGTCACATTGGGCCCTGATAAGGTCCCGAGAACGCCTGACAAGGCCTTATCAGAACCCTATCAGGGCCCGATGTAACGTTCGAAAATGTCTACTCGGGCTTCCGATTCGGCGAAACAGCAGATCGGCTTCGCAGATCTGATGCTTTTTTCGGTGTGACGAAAAAAATTGGTTTCGGCCAATTTCATCGTGTGTGACGTAGGAGACGAGTTTCCGAGATTCATGATCGGGTGAAAAAATGATCATCGTCGCAATTACCGTTCCTCAGAATCCATCGAAATCCTTCAACGATCCGGAATAAACACCGGTTCCACGTACACAGAAATGCACTTCGAGAGGTCTCGCGAAGTACCGAGGAAGCATCGACTGCGATCATATGCGGGTTCCACAAGGTCCGCCTCAGGTCGTATAAAACCATCCGAGTCTCGGCGCCGAGAGGCGCCGAGACTCGGATGGCTCATGTTATTCGCGCTTCTCGCGGTAGAGTTTCCAGGAGGGTTGTAAAGGAACACCCGCCGGCTCGCGAGCGCGGCAACCGTCGAGGCAACCTGTGCCCTCTATTAACGCTTGTAGACAAATTGGCAATGCAGCGTGCATTAACCGAGGCCCCGAGGATTCCGTGAGGAACGAGCGAGAGAGCCCCTACAAAGATATACGTGGGAAAATCCCCGCCGGTCTGTCTCGTTGAATACCCCGAACAAGAACGACGAGCAACGAGTATAAATTTCATACACGAGACTGAGGGGGGGGGGGGGGGGGGGGGGGGGAGTTTGGCAGTATTGATATTACAAGGTTTCTTTGCGATAAACCGATTATTACAATAATTCGCAGTAACATCAGCTTCGCACCTTGCCCGAAGGCAAACATGCCGGGTCGCCTTCATTGCGGGTTCCTGCCGACTGCCCGACGTGCTCTCCGGTTCTTCCCGAGCGGTGATCGTGGAAGAGTCTCGGCCGTCGATTCACGACGAGGGAACGGAGACGAGACGAGAGTGAACGTTCGCTCGAGTTGGTAACCGTTCACCAGCGTCAATGATGGCTTAAATCTCATCCGCGGCCGCGGTGTGTTGGCTTGCCCAACTGTCCGAGCGTGTGTGCGTGCGCGCCCGGGCTGCTTTCGAAAAACCGGCCATTAGAGGCAATTAGGCATGCATCATAGGACCGTGGAACGGGATACCTTACATGGCCAGAACTTATCGTCTGTCGTAATGGTAAACGCGCCGCTGTAGCGTTTCACCGCGTCCCGCTCCTGAAGAACTATCGTTCCCCTGGCTATAAAGACGCCCGTACAGTGCGCTAAGTGACAGGATTGCCGCCACTAATCTCCGTACGCGTTCACGGCGACGCTTAATTTTCTCCAACTCCGCGGAATGATTTGCCGATTCGCTAAATGCTGACTCGCGTAAACGATTAACGAGGCTCCGGGCGGCCGATCGACACGTACTTTCTCACCCAATTCGTTCGTTATCTGACTTTGACGCCAGTCGACTGGCGTTCTGCAACAGTGCCAATAGAGGCTATTGGCACTGCAACAGTGCCAACCTGGACACTAACCGGTCGATTGGTGCATCAAATCAACTCTGATTCCGACGTTTGAGAGATTGTTTTTTTGGTGATAGTAAAAGACGTAAGTGTAAGCCAGTCGTTTCATGTGTCGGATAGGATGATGGTTTATGGTTGGATTGTCCTGAAACAAACCGATTTCCAATCCTGAGCAAGAGCTCTCGGTGCTCTCGACGTAGAGTCGGAAATTGGATTCTTTCGGGAACTTCCAACTCTAAATCCACTTTCTATCCGACACAAATAGCAGTTGTATTACAGTTGGTTTTGAAATATCAAGCAAATACCAACCGGTCGATTGGTGCACCAAGCCAACTCTGATTCCCACTTTCGAGAGATTGTTTTTTTTTTTGCGATATTAAAAGACCAATCGTAACGCCAGTCGTTGTATGTGTCAGATGGGATGATGGTTTATGGTTGGATTGTCCTAAAACAATCCGATTTCCAATCCGGAGCCAAGAGCGATCAGTGCTCTCGACATAGAGTCGGAAATTGGGTTGTTTTGGAAACATTCAACTCTAAGTCAACTTTCTATCCGACACATATAGCGGTTGTATTACAGTTGGTTTCGAAGTATCAACCAAAAACCAACCGGTCGATTGGTGCACTAAGTCAACTCTGATTCCAATCTGCGGGAGATTGATTTTTCAGCGATATTAAAAAACCAACCGTAATACCGATCCCCTTATCCGTGTCGGATAGGAGGTTGGTTAATGGTTGGATTTTCCTAAAACAACCCGATTTCCAACCCTGAGCAAGAGCTGCCGCTGCTCTCGACATAGAGTCGGAAATTGGGCAGTTTTGAGAAAGTCGAAGTGTAAACCAACTTTCTATCCGACACATACAGCACTTAGTATTACTGTTGGTTTTGAAATATCAGCAAAAACCCAGCCTCCAGAAGCTTGGAGCCAGAGTCGGTTTGGCGCACCAATCGACTGGTTGAGTTGGAACACATTGTTAGAAAACAACCCAAGAGTTTTACGGTTGCTTGGTCCGCGCGAGGGTCGGGCTGGGACCACGCAGGTCGATAAGGAACACCCGTGAACGCACATCGTTTCTCGTGGAAAATAATTAGTCCGCGGTCATAAACGAGATGATCTCCGATGATTTTTCAGTCTCGTTGGCCGCGAAGCTTGCGCAAGTACCCGAAGGCTGTCGCGGGCAGGATTAACGACTGACGGGCACGTGCACCTAACGCCCGAGACGACTATCGTAACGGCTGAGGGACGTTGTAAATCACCGTGCCGGTCATTAATATTCATAAGATCGATGCGTCACAAAAGCCACGTGCGCGCGCGAGGGTTGGGAAACAATTACGCCGCTCGCAGGACGACGCTCGATACTCAGCGTCTCGAGCAGTTCGCGAAGCGTCGCGAGGAACCTTGCGAAACGTTAAGTTTCCCGGCGATAACGCTGAATTAGGCCGAAGCGTCATTCGGCACGAAGAGAACAAATGAGTTTGGGGCGCGCGCGCGCGAGAGCATCGCGTCGACATTCTTTTGCCGGTCGGGTAGCGACTTCGATAACGGGGCTTTTCCGTAGAATGCGGATTACGAGAGAGGGCAGTTTCGTTCGCCGTCCGGTAGGTGATGCTGGACAACGAGGCTCCCGATCCTGACGAAGGCCGTCGACCCCGAGGTAGCGCACGGAGGCGCGGACGGACTCGAGAAGAAGAGCGGATGATCCGAGGCGAAGAGGCTAGGGCGCTATTTCTTCTCTCTACGTCTACACGCCGAGGAGGGAACAGCGTCCGTTGCTTTCCCCGAGCGCACGCGAGACTCCCATTGTCGTGAATCTCTGGATTCATGAATTTTTAGGCGGAAGAAGTAACGCCGGCCAGTCACGCTACGGAGGATAACATTCTTTTCCATGGATGCTGCCCACGTGCGTGATTTTTTTTTTTTTTTTTTTTTTTACTTCACTGCCGGAGAAAACGATGTTTGCGCCGATAATCGACGCGGCACGAGCACTTTCGCTACGTCCGCTCCAGAGCATCGATATTTGTCGTTGGATCACAATTTTGAGCGTAAAGCATACGTCTTTCCTCGTTTGCTCGCTTCACCGTGACGTCGGAGAAGCGACGTACGAGCGAGCACGAGGACGGCCTTCGAACTCAAGAGACTCCAGGAAAAGAAAAACAAAAAAAAAAAAAAAACCCGTTGAACTGGCAGCGAGAAACCAACATCGTATTGTCATAATGGCTGGGGACTAATTATGCGCGAGCATTCCTAGCCCATTCGTTCCGCAACTTTCGAACCTCCGATTATTTAGCTCCGTTAATGTTGGACTCTTTTATTATTTTTTTGTTATTTTTTTTTTTTGTTCCCCACATAGCAGCGTATGTGTCTAAGGTTCTACTTTTCCGCTCGATTAGTCGCGGACAATCGAATCTGCGGTGTTACATAGCCAGACGCGGTGCGCGCGGCGGCGAACGCGACGCACGGAGCGAAAGATGGCGAGCGACGAGAAGACGCCATTACGGAGAACGGGAACGTTTTCCAATGGGCATTGGGACTGGCGGATACCCGGAAACCTTGCGCAATTACAATTGCTAACTTGGCTCGGTTAACTGGAAATTCCTAGCGTCGGACCGAGCCGAAGGATTTTTCCGTGCTGCGACTGCGAGAGATTCCCGAGGCTGGCGACGTCGTATCAGCGGCGGCGGCTTCCTTGAGCCACTTCTTATGCGCATTGTGGAACGTACAGTTACGCTGCGGAGAACGCTCGAAGGTCGGCGAAACTCGAAAGTTCCACCGAGGGCGATGTTTCGGTCGGTAAGACGATCGCTGTTTTGCCGATCACGGGCGAGTCTTACCGACCGTCGCTCCGGCAGGATTCTGCCTTATCGACAGATCGACGGGAATGTTCGCTCGGTCGGGAGAAATCTCGCTCCCCTACCGGAAGATCCCCGAAGTGGATCTCGGATGACCGGCCGGCAGGACAGCTTCCTTACCGACCGGCGAAAGACGGAGGCAAATTCCGCAATACCGTGTTGGCTGGGAATTTCGTGTGGAAGTGAAAGTTTGCGTTTCCATCGATTTGGCAACTTTTTTTATAACCTGTATATCGTTGATTCCACGGTTGGGAATCAAGTTGTTTCTTATCGTCATCTATAAATCGATCGAATTCGATCAAAAACGTAAAAAGAACCTTTACGTGAAAAAGAAAATGGTAAATAAATTGCGGTCGCAATTTGATTAGCTCTCTGCGCGCTAATATCGTCGCTAAAAATTTGATGCAGTCCCCCGCACAAAAGTCATTGCTCGTTCGGTCAAAGACGCTCACGCATATCGACGCGGGAAGCGGGGGCGACGAGCGAGTCAAGAGCGGCGCGCGTCTACTGTAAATACCCGCCATTATGGTACCACGCTTCATCGACGTGTTTATAATGGTTTCTTTGATCCTAACTGTGAATAATCCGAGACAGATGTTGGCTAGGAAAATTAATAATAGACGTGCGTTTATTAAAGTTCGAGGGAAATTTGCCGAGCGTCGACGCGGATAGCACAGTTGGAGTCCGAGAGCTTGAGTAAAAATTTTCGGGCGTTACAACGGGCCCTGTTAGGGTCCGGAGGAGGCTTGACAAGGCCTTCCCAGGACCTTATCAGGCCCCAATGTAACGCTCAAAAATTTCTACTCGGGAGGACCTTGTCAGGTCTCGATGTAACGCTCAAAAATTTCTACTCGGGGGGACCTCGACAGGCCACGATGTAACGCTCGAGAATTTCTACTCGTTAGGACCTTTTCAGACCCAGATGTAACGCTTGAAAATTTCTACTCAGAATGACCTTGTCAGGCCCCAATGTAACGCTTGAAAATTTCGACACGTTAGGACCTTGTCTGGCCTCGACGTAACGCTCGAAAATATCTACTCGGGAGAACCTTATCAGGTCCCGATGTAACGCTCGAAAAATGTCTATTTAACCGGACCTTGTCACGCCCCGATGTAACGCTGTAAAATGTCTACTTGGCCGAACCATGTCACGACCCGATGTAACGCTCAAAAATGTCTGCTCAGTAGGCCGGGAGGAAATCTATGCGGCGAGTATCCCACAATCCTAAGACGGATCCTCATAGCTCCTGGTCAGTTCGGGCGCGTATCGCGAGACACTATAAAACTCCCGTCGCGATATATATATGTATATATCAGATTACGTTCGGTGCGAGTAGACGCGTCGTAGGTCGAGTGACTGTTACGAGGAAAGGTAGGGCGTCACGGATGAGAGCGTTCCAAGTAGAAGGAAGGAAGGCGAGCAGGCGGCCGACGGGCTTATACGGCGATGAGTTCCACAGCCGTACGCGTTTCGGTCGCCATGAGAAGGCGAAGAAGGAAAAAACATGGCGACCTCATTGTTTTACAAACGGGCGGTTCGTACCGCCCGGCCGGATAAGATAGCACCGGCGGCGACGGAGACGAGGAGAAGCGGCAGCCGGTTGTAGAAACGCGCGTACGTTGTAAGACGCAAAAAAAAAAAAAAAAAAAAAACCCTCCGTCGCCGACGACGTACAGTTCGCGTACTCACAGTCCGTACTCCATGCGAACTTGCCGCCGTTTCGCTGTGCACTATAGCATCGCATGTCCGTGCCTTCTCTCTCCCCGCGGCTCGCGACTTCTTGTCCCGCCGCCGTGCACCTCACCGACTCGCAACTGGTACTGGCGCGATGCAGAAGGACTCGTTCCCGAGTCGCTCCTTCCCGCCGCATTGTCCCACTCATTATGCATGTCAATTTCTTCTGCCGACGTCTTCGCCTGCCCTGGCGGGTTCTTCGCCGATATTCCTCGCAGATACACACTGAGAGAAAAATCTGGGATCGCGCGAACATACACGTGAGGTTGACGCAAACAAATATGGTCGAGTCAATGACGATTTAGGTGGCTTAACCATCCGAGAGGCTGAGTTAACAACATAAGGTTGGCTCAACCTCTTCGTGAGGTTAAATACGGCGATACTCATGCACTGAGAAAAAGACATGGTTGGATTAAGCATATGCGCGGTGACATACGTTCAAAGGTGTATTTTGTTGGTTCAACAAATATGTTTGTTTCAATCGACAAATTTTGAATAAATTGAAGCAAATAATCTTTTAACAAAACAATGCTTTACCAAACAAAACAATGCTTTTACCAAACAAATGACAACTTTGAACGTATGTAACCGCGACTTTTGGTTGATTCAATCAATTTTTTTGTTCTCAGTGTGGTGAACTTGAATCAATAGATCTCATCGAGGCTGAGCCAACCTCAGTAAGGTTGATTGATTAACATTGAGGTTGACTCAACCTCAATGAGGTCGATTGGTTAAAGTTCACAATCAGTTTCGCCGTATTTAACCTCACCGAGGGGTTGAGTCAAGCTTATGTCGTTGACTCAACCTCTCGGTGGTTGAGCCACCTAAATCGTCATTGGGCCAACCATATTCGGTTGGCTCAAGCGCTCATGTATGTTCGCTCCATCCCCGTTTTTTCTCTCAGTGCACTCGTTTCGCCGCTGCACTTGAGACACCGCCAGGGCACCTTCTCGACTCTTCCTGCGTGATATCTTGACGGGCTCTGCCGTCGCGGAGCCGCGAATTACCTGGAGAACACCGGCCGAGTCTTCGACAACTCCGACGGTTGCTTTGTTCTTCGTACGCGAGGGATCGATTGTGTGTCAGAGCGTTTTGCAAAACGTTGTTTCCCACACTGTCAATTATTTTTCATTCGCGGTTGGCACGTCTGGCCGCAGGAGTGTCGATCGGATGCTGCGAGGCTCGTCTCCGACCGCTTTCTCAAGATGGACTTCGCGGCGCGATGCACGCGAAGTCCTGCCGTACGGACGGAGAGAGCGTCGATGTCGACGGCGGTTCGCACGAAGAGTTGAGACTGTGGCGTATGATACGGGACGAGAGATGCGCAGCATCACCGAAGATCTGCCGAGCCATCTGCTCATTGTACGACGCGGCGCACCGGCGGCGGGTTAAGCTTCTTCGTGAAGTGGGCGCGTTTCCAGCAAACCCCTTTCCTTTCATCGACGCACTTCGACGGCGAAACTCAACAATGCGAACCTTATTTTTTTTTTTAGCGCGGTGCAGACTACGTAGGTGCTCGCTTCGGCGAGAGGAAGAGGCAAAGCCTCGGAAGTCCCGAGAACTGCGCCGGAGTCGGGAGATCGAACGTCACCTTGCGTCAAGATCGAATTACACGACCTTCTGACGAATGCACATTGAGAATTTAATTGAAAAAAATTGAAGGGGTGTTTCGCGGCGAATCGGAAGTACCGTCTTGGAAAAGATACCGAGTCGTGTGGGAAATTCGGAAAATTTTTAAAAATTTAGTTGAACAATTAATGAATACTATTGGAAGCTTTTTTTGAAATTTCAAACACATGTGCATTGCAAATTTTACAGTAAAATTTTTATTTGTAGAGCAAATTTTTGTTAATTTCAGGCGAAAGATTTGTAATTTTAATTATCTGATATTTTTATTTTATAAAAAAAGTACATTAATGTTCAATTAACGTAAGTAATGTAAGCAAGTTTTAAGTTCCAGTACATCGTACGAATACTGTGAAAAAAAATTCATGTAAAATTTAATGTACAGGTACTGGCAATTTTTAAGCATAAACTTGTATATTAAATTTCGTGTAAAATTGTGATGAAAAATTAAAAACATTGGGAATACTATATTTTTTTACAAATTATTTACTAAAATTGTACTATTTCATTAAATTTCAAGGAAAAAGCACATGAATGTATCATCACAATTGTATCAAATTTGATGTATCAGATTTTTTACAAAAACTTCCAGTCCGGTACATTTCATTAAATTTTTTTTACGGTGATGCTCCGTCCGATGCCTGCCGCTTGCTCGAGATGAAGAGTTGCATCCTCGGAAGTCTCGAGAACTGCACGGGAGTCTGGGAAACGCACCGTTCTCGTCCTTACCTCAATATCGAATTACGCGACCCTTTGACGAACGCGCCACTCCCGCGCGAAAATTTAATAGACAAAAACTGAAGGGGTTTTCGCGGCGAATCGGAAGTAGGATGCTCCGTTCGTTGTCTGCCGCCCTTCCCGCCCTTCCCGCCCTTCCCGTCCGAGGTGCGTTACAGATCGGAAGCTCGGATAAGATTTCCGTCCACTTATCCACGCGGGAGATAGGAAGTCGAACAAAGGAGTGAAGTGCGCTCCTCGTGTAATACGAGAGCCATGATATCTGCCGGACGGGAAGGGCCCGCGTTCTCCGCGAAGGGACGCGATACGGCCGCAGCATCTTCCTGCAACGAACTCCAGCAGAAAAGGATTTTCGCCGCGCGCCCGACGAGCACCGACCGACCGACGGAAATCTCAATTTTTGCCGACGTGAATTCGTCGCAGCTGTACGACGATTCGCCCAAAGAAATCCTATATTCTTTCGTGGAAGAGAGCGTTTTTTTTTGTTTCTTGCTCGTCGGACTCTCGAGAAGATTCACACTGGCTACACTGTAAAAAGAAATTGTAAATTCAACGTACCGGACTGGAAGTTTTTATGCAAAAACTGGTAATAAATTGAATGTACAATTCTGATGGAAAATTAATATACGTCTCGTGGATATTAAAGAAAATCATTGTACTTAAAGTACTTTATTAGTACAATTAAAGCAAATAATTAAAAATAAAGTATTTACAATGTTTCGAATCGACTGAACATTAATTTTTCATCACAATTGTACATGAAATTTAATCTACCAGTTTTCGCATAAAAACTCCAGTCCGGTACATTAAATTGACAATTTTTTTTTACAATGCGCGTGAAGTACTCACCGCCCGCGGCCTCGAACCCAGACATCGACGAAGACACCGAGTTACAACGCGACAGCGATACTTCGACAGACTTCCACGTGTTTGCACTTTGGTGACCAAGCGAAAATGGAGATAAAAAAAACAAAAAAATTGCGACCCATGTTCGCCGTTCGGTCGAGCGATGCGTGTGTTCTTATTTTTTTTTTTTAATATGAAGTCGTCAAGCCATGCGCGACGATAAGTTCATTAACACCGACTCGTCGATTCGGCACCATCGGGAAAGTTCGAGGCCGGGTTACCAAAAATGTTTATTAATACCGGAAACAGCGCTCACAAAATGTTTACCGAGTTCGGTTCCCGTACAAGACAGTTCGGCGGAGGGGGGAGGGGGAAATTTGCGGTCGCTCGATTGCCGCAATCTAATTACCAGAGAAGTCTCGTCGACACGATTGTCGCACGCGGCATAACTCGTCGGATATTTTTAAAACAAACCGCCCGACGTATCGCTACAAGCCGAACACAATTCTTCAAGATAATGAAGATAATCGTTCGCGGAGCGTTTTGAGCAACAGTTATTTTTTTTTTTTTTATTACGGAACACAATGTCGATACTCGTTAGCGATTCGATGAAACAGCATCGGGGACTCTTATATTATTTTTCGCCGCGTTTGTGCCAAGTTTCCGAAGCAGTGTCCTGTATCGGAGGTTCAGCGTGACGGAATTCGCCGAGCCAGCGGCGAGAAGCGTCGTCCCACGAACGCGCGCGCACACACACACATGTTCACACACACAAATCGCACGCGAAGCGTATGTGTGACTGTACGATCAAAGCCGAGTGTCTTACGACCGCGAACGCGATACTCTTTCAGGAGCCATAAATTCGCAAAAACCTACCGGGGAGTCCGGATTCCCATTGTCGATCGACATAATTCGCAGTCGTTTATTTAATTACTGTTTTTTTATCAATCGGTATTTTTAAAAAATACTCTTCGTTCCCACTGTTAATCAACACTGTAAAAAAAATTCGTATGAAATTTGATTTACCAGACTTGAAGTTTTTATGCAAAAACTGGTATATTAAATTTCATGTAGGATTGCGATGAGAAACTAATGTTCAATGTATTAAAAATATTGGAAATACTCAATTTTTAATAATTTACTTTAATTTCCATGAAAAAGTGTATTAAATTTTCATCACAATTGTACATTAAATTTAATGTACCAGTTTTTGCATAAAAACTTTCGGTCCGGTACATTAAATTTACAATTTTTTTTTTTTTTTTACAGTGGATATAATTTGCAGCCGGTATAATTGCATTGTCAATCGATATAATTTTTATTTATTTAATTGAATTACTAATTTTTTATAAATCGGTATTGGAAAAAAAAAAATGTACTCTTCGTTCCCGTCGTTAATCGACATAATTCACCGTAGTTTACTTAATTACTAATTTTTTATCAAATGATAGTACATTTTTTTAAATTTACTCTTCGTTCCCTTCGCTGGAGAGTGCGGCGCATGCGCGGCCGTGCATACCCATACTTACACATACAAATCACACGTGTCGCGTATGGGTGAGATTGTACGACCAAACTCGAGTCCCGCGTATCTTACGACCCCGAACGCGATACTCTTGTGGTACCCATAAATTCGCAAAATCCCACCCAGGAGTTCGGATTCCCATTGTCGATCGAGATAATTCGCAGTCGTTTATTTAATTACTAATTTTTTATCAAACGATATAAAAAAAAAAAACGGCGCATGCGCGGACGAGCCTGCGTACACAAGTCCGGCCTTATGCCGCATCTGGCTTGAATTACCGACCCGCTGTTTTGCTCGGATAACCACCACGGTAACGCGAACTTTAATGCTCGAGTGTGACGTTTCATCCACACGGCCCCACGCTCAACGCGCGAGCATGCAAAGTAAATAAATCCATTCGACCACCCTCGATCCGCTTGATAGTATCGAGCTATAGTGGGCTGAACGTAAAAAAAAAAAAAAAAAATCACAAGTACAGAAGCGTTTGCAAACTGAGCCCGAAGGGAGCATCGATCGGAGATGCGGGACCCTGCGAGTTCTCTCCCTCGAATGCTTAGAATTCTTTGTCGGTTTCATGCCCGTGAGAACCCACGGTCAGGGGGCTGCGCGCCGTGTACACAGGCATTGTCGATCGCCGTGTGGCAAGGAGGCAAGGAGGACCAAGACGACGACTAAGGAGCTTAAATAATAAAAAGAATGGCAGGCGACTTAAAAATAGCGCCGAGCAAGTACCGGACCATACCTGTGTGAGAATACATTCGGTTTGACGAATCCCGCTCCTGGCCGCGCATTTTTTTTGCCAACACCCGAGGAAGGGCGAAGCGTCCGTTCGATCATCATGTATACACAGGGGAGAGTGGGGCAAAATGGGACAGTGGGCAAAACGCAATTTTCGAACCATTTTTCGATGTCCCATTCTGCATCATCGATACATCCGAATTTGCTGTCCCGTTTTGTCCCACTTTCCCGTTTTGCTCACTCTTGCACTTTGCCTCGCTGTCCCATTTTGTCCCATTGCCCCGTTTTGTCCCAATGTCCCGTATTGTCCTACTGTCCCGTTTTGCCTCGCTGTCCCATTTTGTCCCGCTTTTTCCTATAATATATTTCGTTAACGATCTATAGTTAATAATTGATCGCAGAAAGCAGGATGAATTTCAATGTGCGCCGTGTACGCCGGCATTGTCGATAGTCGTGTACATGAGCGGTGGCAAGGAGGACCAAGACGAAGACCAAGGAGATGAAATAATGGAAGGAAAGGAAAGAGACTTAAAAATACTGATGAGCGAGTACCAGACCTGCGTGACAATTCATACGGTTTGACGAATCCTGCTCCTGAGGCGCATTTTTTACGAATACCCGAGGACCGGCGAAGCGTTCGTTCGACCATCGTCCACATATATATATATCTCATTCACATATATCTCATTCACGATATATAGTTAATAATCGATCGCAGGAAGTAGGATGAATTTCAATACGCTCAATGTAGTGTACACAGAAGGCGGTGTGTTATTGTGAGGCGAGAGACAGGCAGCCGGTCTGCCCCGATAGTCGGAACACCTGCGAGTTCCTCTCGCGTTTGTCTTAACGCCCACTGTGTGGCGAGGAGATCGCGAAATAAAAAAATGTATGTCACTCGGTGGGAAAATGGCGGTTTTTTCGCACGCCTCGCGTGCGAAAACCCCAATTTTCACACCTTGTGAAATAAAATTTTGTTCGATACTCGTGCGAAAAACGTTTTCTGAACTCGTGTGATGAACTCATACTCGTCAGAAAAAGTTTTGTCGCACTCGTATCGAAATGTACTATAAATTGCTCTGCCTCGTTATTGTCGTGTTGGAAATTGTTTGCCCGGAGAGTCGCGGGAGTGTCCCGTGCGCCAGATTGGGCAGATGTTTGAGACGCGGTATATTTTCCCGAGAGGTGTGTGTCGGCCGGCTTTGAGCACAAACTCCCGGCATGAAATACGGGATAATCGGAAGACGGGCGGAAACCCTGCAAAGAAACGAAATTGGCACTACGGTGACGAGGAGGCGGTTTTCGCACGCTGAGAAATTTAAGTACGCGGCCGTAAGTTGCACGACCACTGTTGTTATAAAGCGTGAGTTGTAGTACAGGTGTCCCTCGGTGAAGGAGCGATATCGCAACGCGAGAGAGGATGTTACGCAACCGATCGCCGGCCGCGGCTGTCGGCCGACGTTTTGCCTGCGCCTTGGCAAAAGCCTCCTTTTTGCCTTGTTAACGCGCGCCCGGCCACGGGACGAAATTAGTCTCGACGGAGACTCGGGAGATAAACTATCGGGACATCTCGGCGACGTCTCGATCGTACTTATGGAAGAGAAAAAATAATAAAAATTAATAAACAACGGGGACGGAGGCACCGGTTGCCTTTGCTTCGTGGCTCCTCGCCACTTCGTTGCAGTTCTCAGCCAACGAATCGTTCACTAATCGAGGCAATTTTTCACAGCGGGAATTAATTAGCCGAGTGGGAGCGGGGATAAATTAACATAATGCATGCGGACTGTTATTCGCCTACGGACGTTTCTCATTGCGGGAAAACATTTAATTGGTTGCCGTTTATGCGGTCGCGGATGGTGGTGTAAAATCAAACATTGACGCTGTGCATGGGTACACTGGGAGAAGGATCTTGGAAAAACCTGACAAGTCGTTATGGAAAATTTGACGGTGTAAAATCAAACGTTGACGCTCTGCGTGGGTATACTGAGAGAAGGATCTTGGAAAAATCTGCCAAGCGATGTGTGAAATTTCCGCAGGGGCCATAGCAATTTTTACCTGAACCCATGTGGTAATTTTTTCGACAAGGCGGGTTAGGAAAATGTTGCGTATCTGGCTAAGAATTTCGTGGATTAAAACTGAGAATTTCGTGGATTAAAACTGAGAATTTCGTGGATTAAAACTGAGAATTTCGTGGATTAAAACTGAGAATTTCGTGGATTAAAACTGAGAATTTCGTGGATTAAAACTGAGAATTTCGTGGATTAAAACTGAGAATTTCGTCGATAAAATTTTCTTATGTATGTGCACATAACAACTATTGAAATTTCCTGCACATGCGCATTGCAATTTTACAGTAAAATTTTTCTTTGTAATGCAAATTGTTGTAAATTAAAGGCGAAAGATTTGGAATTTTAATTATCCGCTACTTTTACTTTACAAAACAAGTACATTGATGTTCGATTAATGTAAGCAAATTTCAAGATCCGGTGCATTCCATTTACAATTTATTTTTACAGTCCACACTAACCGACAAAAAAATAAAATAAATGATTGAATTCACCGCGGCCCCTTTACATACGTTCAAAGGTCTTATTTTTTTGGTGCAACAAAAATGTTTGTTTGAACCGACAAAATTGTTATCCTCTGATGCAAATAATAGTTCAACAAAACAACGCTTTATTGGTTCCAAACAAACAATAGTTTTGAACAAACATCACCGCGACTTTTGGTTAAACCAACCTTTTTTTGTCTCACTGTACCGATGGGGTAAAACGGACCGGCTCTTTTCAGCGATATTTGATTCTCGGAAACGAGTTTCTCCCCAAGGACTGCCCGAGTGAGGTCATAATGCGGAGTGCGAAATGTCTTTCGCAGACATCGGAGAGATCCCTAGCGTGACAGCGGTCTCCGCAGGAAACGGGACGAAGCTCGCGGTGCACGTCGCGCACGTAGAGATCTCGTTTTTCGCGCATAGACTGTCTGCCGCTGCGAAAAAAAAGCGAGAAAGATCGGAGAGACTCGGATCTTTCCGAGGTGCAGGAACCCCGTGAGACGCTTGGGCTGCGAGCGACAATTAAAACCCACGAGCCATATCGCGCTGGAATTAACGTGAGATTTATTCGTTATTTGTTAAGTTTATTTTTCCCCCACGACCGAGAGTCAGAGACGATCTTCCGCCCTGGAAATCGTCACCTTCTCGTTCCCGGCGAGTCGACACCGCCCTTCTGATTCAAGCAGGGTAAATCAGGGTGAGATGGCCAGGCGGGTGAGATGGCCACCGTAATTGTTTTTAGCTTGCACAGTTTTTAGTAAATATGGATGAAATGCGATTGCACAAAAAATTTTAAGATTGTAAGATTGTGAAAATTGTAAGACTGTCAACCCCTATTTTGAGACAGCCAGACATTTTTCGAGCTATATTTCTGGCGCTCTGGAGACATAGTAAATTATAATTTTGCTAGTAAATCAACATTGCACACTGTAGTTGGATCTTTCAAGAAAATATTGGCGCGTAGTAAACCTATTTTTAAAAAATTCCTTCCCTAAATTTAAGCAGCGGCTATTTTTCCGAGAAAATGGGTGATACGGTCATTAATTTTCCAGGAGACATGGCCACTTGTTTTTCGGAGGATATGGCCATGTCAGTGGGCCACGGCCCGCAATAGCAGGCGGTGGCAATGTCCGGGTGTTATGGCCAGTGATGAAACGATTTTCTTTTGAGTTTGGCATCTGAAACATTTGACGGAGGCAATTACTGTCTTTCTGTAGTTCATTTAGACAACATAAAATATAGTAAGACATGTTTTGTGCGATCCCGATGGTTCTCTAGGCCTAATTGACCACCATTATTACCGTGGCCATGTCACCCGTAGTGTTCGGGTGCACTGAGAAAAAAAAAATTGGTTGGTTTAAAAAAAAGTTGCGGTGACATACGCTTAAAGCTGTTATTTGTTTGGTAAAGTAAAGCATTGTTTTGTTAAACAATTTCCTTCAATTAATTCAAAATTTGTTGATTGAATCAAACATATGTGTTGTACCAAAAATGCACACCTTTGAACGTATGTCACCGCGTATTTGCTTAATCCAACTATTTCTTTTTCTGAGTGTGAGACGGCCGATCGCAAATATTTGTTCATAGAGCTACAATTAAATTACGCATCGAAAATATCGAAAGTTCCGAGTGGATTACTTTAGTGTGAATTTTCTATAGTTGTTCACAACAAAAATTGTTGAGTTTTCGAAGTGTCAAACCTCCAATTTTAGTTGTTTAAGAAACCACGGCCATATCACCCCGACTTACCCTACGACTGCAAAAATGTCGCGGTTTCTCGCGGCGGGCGCAAAGTCCACGGTTGGCGAACGTTTCGCGATGGAAGTTAACAACTTTCACTTTGCAGCGCATTGCTCGCAGCGTTGTATGCACGAGAGACGGCTGGTCTATCGTAGGTACGTATCTACGCTTACGTAGCGCAAGTGGAGCGGACGTGGGGCAGATCTCGGCTGCGTCTGCGTGCATGAATCGAGCATACCCATAGAAAACGGAAAACACAAAGACGTACCTGCCGCCGCGGTGTGTGACCTTTCGCGTGAAAACGCGCAACCGGGGAGAGCGGGGAGATTTTCTGTACGGTCTCTTATCGCAGCTCGATCGCAAGACTCCACGTAACGCCATTCGCTTTTTCCTTTTTTTCGACATTTTTTTTTTGTGCGAGAAACAGCTGCGCTCGGAGAAAGATCTTCGGATGCGGGAGACGGCTAGTTGGCGCTCGATCGATCTTTTTCGCCATTGTGAATAATTCACACCCTCGGCGCAGCGATCGGGTATCCGCTCGCGGGATCCTTTATGGAAGCGAATCCCGGAGAGATCCCGGTGTTAGTCCTTGCGTATAAATTTCTCTCGATCTCCGGATCGCGAGGATCGCGCGAACCGGTCGGCGAAACGATTTCTACTCGCGTACACGTGTAAAACCGCTGGGAGAGTAGCCTGTGCTGGAGGCGTGGGTGAGGGACACTACGTCGGGATGTTGGAGTATTGAAAAAAAAAAAAAAAAAAAAAAAAAAAAAAATGAAAGGAAAACATGAACGCGTCTCGATTCGCGGTATAGTAGCGGCCAAGGATGATGTTAATTCCGAAGCGGGTATTCACCGAAAACGGCACTCCCGCTCGTTGCGTGAGCTGCCTGTGGAGAACGCATTTTTACGAGGAGTCGGATCTGTCGATGAAATGTACACACTTGTCGGCAGGTTTCGGTTTTTTTTTTTTTTTCTTCTTTTTTGCATCCCTCCTTTCTTTCATCTTGCATGGCAGAGCAATGTTGTAAAATCCGTTAAAATCCCGTTAGTTCGAGAAGCCGAAGGCCTTGGCAGTCTTGATGAATTTACCGAAAGCTGAAGACCATGTACGTTTCTGCTTTTCCAGCGCCGGAATGAGATCGCGGTCTCCACGAGAGCATCTCGAACTGCGCGCCCGATCCCCATTAAGGTAGTCCTTGCGAATAGTGTTTTCACTTCGCGTAAGTTTCAGAGATATGAGAGGAAATTGGAAGCACTTCTGGATGGTATAAAAATCCGAAAAAAATCAAGCATATCAAACTTGCTGAAAAGATTAATTTTGCATAATAATAATTTCGAAATGTTATTAACAAATTGATGAATAATAAAATTGTTCGAAAAATCTGCCGGAAACCTAACTTATCCTTTTAATGAAAATGATTCGTTCATTTTTCTGAATACGTATGAATTTTTTTAGACTTCTAAATACACTTTCAATTTTGAGACTTTCTACACGTTTTTTCCATATAAAAAAAAATTCGCAGTGAAGTAAAAAATCGGAAAAAATTCATACGTATTCAGAGAAGCGATCGAATCATTTTGATTTAAAAAAAGTTAGCTTTCCTGGAGATTTGTTGAGTAATGTTATTTTTCATCAATTTCTTAATAACATTTAAGAAATATTACTATGCAAAATTAATGTGGTTCAGCACTTTTAATATGCTTGATTTTTTTTCAGATTTTTATACCATTCAGTAGTGTTTGCAATATCTTCTCATTGCTCTGAAACTTATGCGAAGTGAACAATATTCGCAAGGACTACCTTAACCATATCGCGAGTCAATGACGTTCGCAAAAAAAAGAAGCGGTCTCTACGAGAGCATCTCGAACAGCCGGCCGACAAGTCTCAAGACGCTATTGCGCCGCTCGGTGGAAAGCACGCTCGATCGCCATTAACGATATATCGCGAGAATTAATGACGTTAGCAAAAAAAAAAAAAAAGAAAAAATATTAATCGAGCACGCAACATCCGGTCGAAAAACTGTACGAGACAACCAGGAGTGAGAAAATTCTCGATGCGACGTAAAAAAAAAATCGCTTGGGGAATGAGCGAGAATCATCGCGCCGGCAAGAGCCTTCGGGGTAACGAGTTTCCTTCGTAATTACTCAAAGCCGCATTCATTGAAATCGCGTATGCGAGCGATGGGATATTGATCGTTCGATAGCGCACGCGATATCTCCGAGCGCCGCGGAAGCTCCGTTGGATATTACATATTAGCTACGCAAGAAAAACGATCAGTGGAGGCGTAATGCCACATTTCATTACCGTTCGAGGAGAGCGATTAGGACACGGCGCGTCGAAAGATACGAGTTCCCACAGAGGGTGAATAAATAAGTGCACAAAGAGCTCGTACCCGCATCGCAGCCGGGCGAAATAGACTTCGTATCAGTGGCTGTCCGGCCCGCCCCAATCCCGATATTCTTAACGGTAATTAAGTACTTCTCTTAATTAACTGTTAACACATGTTGCCAGTCGAAGTACCGGCCAATGATTGAATTAGCCGACCAGTTCCGCTCGGTAAAGCGTTTACGAGCGTTAACGCGGGCGCTAATGCAACGAGAGCGGCAGTGATCGAGTGCACGGCGCATGCGCACTGCTTAATGACACGCTGCAGTTTGGGCCAATCTTGCCGATTGGAGAAGCGTTAAGGGTCGAATTTCTGCGGTCTCAAAAAGGCATTCATTACAGTTTTCGTTACCGGCGACGGTATTTCACATCATCTTAAGATCGCTCTTGTGATCGAACTTACGATCGAAGTATCGAACTTAAGATGGGACCTCAGTTTGAACTTCATTTCGTGCTTAGATTCGAGCTTGTTTAAGGTTGATCTTGAGTTCAGACTAATAACACGCGATAAGAAGATATCCAAACAAATCCTACCGCCCTCCACGTATCGTTTTCCACCGATCTTGACAATCACTGATCATGTCAGTCACTGGCTGGAAAACAATTGTTCTCCAGCAATCTTCCATGGAGACGGATTTAAGAAATCCTTGTGCCAGATCACCTGTTCATGACGGTGTATGTTTGGGATTCAAATATAGATTCTACGCCGAAAAAGCGTTAAAGTTCGGTCTCAAATGTCTTGAGTTCAGACCTAAGTTCGAACTTAAGATCAAACGTAATCACGCGATCAAGTTCGAACTAAGGTTCGTTCTTAACTTCGAACTTATTCTAGATCTTAAGCACGCAATGAGGTTCAGGCCAAACTTCTATCTTAATTTCGATTTCAAGATACCGTCTTAAAATTCGACCCTAAGAGCCGTCAATTTTGTCACGCGTCCGAATAGAGAGATCTCCAAAGTCTGAGTAATTCGACGTGTTTCATACGTTAATCACGGTGATATCACGCTGATATAATGAATGGTCGATGTTCGTGGAGTTAACTCAGCTCTAAAAGAGTCATTGATACTTGGCCGTCGACTCCGATTGCTCACGAAACCGACCAAAGTTTCAACTCCAGTGTAGTCACGGTAAAAAAATTTTCCCATGACATTGACGATTACGCATATCACAAGCCGAGTCACTTTCGTTACTCACCGATCTCGAACAAACATTCACAAAGAATTCATAGTGAATATTGAAATATGCCTTTAATTCGTTAAATACACAGCCTCGACGTGTGTCGTTCGCTATAATCCCGACGTGTGTTTGCACACCGCGCGTGCGCCGTGTGTGGCGTCGCGTCTGTGACGCGAACGCCGCTTCTCGATTAAAGTGATTGTCTGTTTGATTAACGATTCGCAATGTCTGCGCCACTCTTTCTCCGTCCTCTCGCTGGTATTACGATCGAGGGCTCGTTGCTGGATGTCACCTAAATCATTCGCCGAAGATCCCGCGCGCGATGACGTTCCAAATAGTGTCGGGAAGTTACGAGCAGGAATTACTCGGAAGCGCATGCGCAAATCTTACCGTCATTTTTCCACCGCATAGACAAGAGGTGCGTTCGATTTGGCGTTTTTCGTTACAACATGAGTTCGCATTTCCACGGTCGTTTTTTTTGCGTTTTTTTAGTAAGAATTCATCGTACCAGAGGCATTTTTAAAAATTTCAATTCTACTTTCAGGTCCCACAATTCCATATGATATTGAAACACCGACAGCAAGGCGGTCAAAGTGACATGTTATCGTTTCAATCCCTCATGAAATCGTAAGAATTGAAAATATAATTGAAACAATAATTTTTTTCTTTAGCAGCCCGCAAGCGAATTTCGTTTGAGTCGTCGATTTTTTTTTTTCAGCGTGCGCATGCGCAGTCACATTATTAAGAACACTTAATTATTAATACTTTATTCATTATTAATACTAATTGATACGATTAATACTAATTGATTTAGGTTGTAACATCTAAAAACTCGGTGGCTGTCTATTTAGTTTTAAATGAAGTCTCAGCGCAATGTTTCCTTACGGTTAGTCTTTAAGCCTCAAATTTGTATGTTATGTCTGATCACTCTCACTATACCACGTCGTTGGACGGAATTTTCCCATCTACTGTAATTGGGTCTGGCCCGTTTTTAATCGAATAAACAAATAAGCAAATAAGAACGCAAAATCGATGCCACCTGAGGTAATTCGATATAACAGAAGACTGCATCGCCTACCGAAGAATTCATGCCACTAAAACGTGGCTGGCATGTGAATGTTATGTGTATACAATAATCGCGAATGGTTCTTCTCCCGATTGCACAACGCGAATTCGAAGCCGCGCGAAGCGCGGGCTGTTTGTTTAGTTTCTCTTGTCGCTCCGACGCGCGATGACGTCAGCGTTAACCGATTCGAGAAGCTGCGATAGATAAAACAAATGCTCGCTAATGAGCGAACGAACGCGCGAATCTTCGCAACGAGCGACGAGAGCGGCGGGGTGAGCCGCGGAATCCTCCGAGATATCGTTAATTGAAAAAAAAAAAATTGAAACATCGGCAACGATTATCGTTAAATTGGTGGCGCAAGCGGAACAATCGCGACCCTCGATTTTTCGCGGCCGACGTTAATTAATAAATACCCGTGCACGTAATTGAAAGACGAGCGGGTGCTTTATCTCCGCGAGCGAGAGTTCAAAGGTCCGGTCTCGACGATAAAGTCGTTTATCGCGCATTTCTTTTCAATGTGCACGAAGCCCATTTTTTTTTTATCTCGCCTCGAGCTGCGAAGGAAACGCAAGAGAGAAGTTTGCGAAAAAGGGGAATCGGATCATAGCTGATGCGGCGGGTGGAAGGATCTTTGAACCGGGCCGATGAAACACTTGGAAATGGCTCGTAGGTTTCTTGCTTCGGAGATTCGGGGGAGCTCGTCGTTGCTCCGTTCGCCGTCTGGATGGCTCACTGGCAGTCTGCCTACCCGGAGTCATTGAATATGCAGTGCGCGTAGGACGTGTTTGCTGATAAAACCGACGACGCGTTTACGATAGTGCGTGTCCGAGGGTCCTTAATGGATGCGCGATAGGATTTGATTCCGCGACGCTGGGAAACACGCCGGCTACCGGCGATGTCTACATACCAATACGGCTTGTAACCAAGCATGCGAGTGCACTTGTACCAGCTTCGTTTTTCTGAAAGACAATGGGGATCGATGCTTCGACGCTTCGATGCAAAGTTTGACCTCTCAACCCGAGAGAAACACCGGTCGTGCTCCGATTGCGAAGCGCAGCTTCGGGACACTCACGAATCGCGGCGCGTTGCCACGGGTGGCGCTGCTGTTCTCTACGTGCATGTCCGAGGGTTCTTAATAGATTCGCTGTAGGATTTGATTCCGCGACGCTGAGAAACACGCCGGCTACCGGCGATGTCTACATACCAATACGTCTTGTAACCAAGCATGCAAGTGCACTTGTACCAGCTTAGTTTTTCTAAAAGACAATGGGGATCGATGCTTCGACGCTTCGATGCAAAGTTTGACCTCTCAACCCGAGAGAAACACCGGTCGTGCTCCGATTGCGAAGCGCTGCTTCGGGACACTCACGAATCGCGGCGCGTTGCCACGGGTGGCGCTGCTGTTCTCTACGTGCATGTCCGAGGGTTCTTAATAGATGCGCTATAGGATTTGATTCCGTGACGCTGAGAAACACGGCGGCTACGGGCGATGTGTACATTCCAATAAGAGCTTATTTGTATGTGCACATACGAATAAGAACTTGCATGCATGTAGCCAAGCATGCAAGTGCACTTGTATCAGCTTCGTTATTTCTGGAAGACAATGGAGACCGATGCTTCGATGCAACGTTTGACTTGGCTGATCGAACGAAATAATTGTCGACTACGACAATTATTTCGTTCGATGAACCAAGAATTTGTTTCGTCAGCCGTAAGCGCTCATTTGGTTGATTCTCTTTTTTTCGCAGTGTAATAAGCAAACTATAGCAATGGCATGATAAGCGGATAAAGCAAGTGTAGGTGAAGGATAACGAATATAAAAGATAAGTAGGCAGATCGCTAGGCAACTAAAAAATGAAAATCCAAATAAAAGCACGAATATAAATAAATTAAAAATAGGTAAGTAAGATTGAGGGGTTCGTTGCATCGGAGCATCGGTCTCCATTAAGTAAATAAACATTCTATTCGGCGGACTGTTAGTTTGATCAACGAGGTATTCGATCATCCAAATATTTGTTTCGCCACCCGTAAGCGCACACTTTGTTGACTGAATTGATTTTTTTTTCTCTGTGTATGCTTCGCCTATTACACTCTGCACTGTCTCGGTTGATTTGCTACCTATATTATATCTATCAATGTTTAATCTAGCATTGCTCTGCATGTACTGCATAGGTCCTTACGCTTAAAAAAATATGAATGACGCAAGTAAAATTCACTTGCGGCTTGCCGAAAAAAAAAGTATTTCAATTCTACTTTCAATTCTTACCATTTAATACGGAATTGAAACGATAACACGTCACCATGACAGTCTTGCCGTCGTTATTTCAATGTCATATGGAATTGTAACAACTGAAAGCACGATTGAAATAAGAATCAATTTATTTTGGCAGCCCGCAAGCGAATTTTTTTTTTTTCTGTGTGGAGGAGACGTTCCAGGACTTAATAAAATGCTATCTATATCTCAACCGGCGGCGAACCCATGCCGGCCGTGCTCCGATCGCGGAGCTCAGCTTCGGGACACTCGCGAATCGCGGCTCGTTGCCACGGATGGCGCTGCCGTTCCCTCGGTCTCTCCGCGACGCGTCGATGAGCCTCGATCTAATTGCTGGCCCGGTTCCCGTTTCGTGCGAGCGATTCCTCGTTCCCAGACAGTCTCTTGGCCGATGCCTCAGCGGGGACGTGGGAAGCGAGAGGCATAAATTTCTTGGCCCACGGAGCCGGGGGAGGGCATGGGCCGGCTGCACACATGGGGAAACGGCAGGCGCCTCTATCCGACCATGTGTCCCGTCATGAGAAGGAAAAACCGTGCACATTTTTATCGAGCTTCCTCTCCCCGACCGGAGACTCTCCCATAGTCTCTCCGCTATGTTTTTTGTTCTTCGCAACGCGAGATAAGAAAAAAATGATCAAAATAACATATTCCACAGTAGCCAAATCGCATTATTTTTTTCCGGTGCCTTTTTCTGTCCCTGTGGGGTTTCTTTTCACTCCCGACTGCCTGCTAGGGAAAAAATACTGGAGTTATGCGTTTTACTGCAATCCATCGGCTCGGCGACTTTTCGCAAGTGCCTATAAACGCCGGAACGGCAAAGAATTACTTGGCAGATTTTGGTATACTACACTCAGAAAAAAAATTTATTTGAAGACCATCGTTTATTTGGTTTAAGTGAAATATTTATTTGTTTTACTTGGCAGATGAATATGTATTTAAATGAAGTAAATAGTTGCTTAAATGAAATAAATATTTATTTAAACAAAATAAACGGTGGCTGTCGAATAAATTATTTTTCGATGACGTAATTATTTAACGACGATAACGTAAAAAAAGCGAATAAAAAACGTTACGATTATAAATAAATAAAAATGCCATGCTTCTTTCCATGGGGCATTGAAAACTCTTATTTGAATATACGAACTTGTCCTTTTATTTCCCGCGTCATTGACAATTTTATTTTGTATACTTTTATTTGTGAAACTTGAAAATTAACGAATAAAAAATTGTCCACCAGGTAAATGAGTTACGGTAACAAAGATCTTGTTGTCGCAACAATTTTTTTTTCTCCGTGCGCCGCTGCCGATATAGTTGCCCGAGTTTCCAATGCTGCACGAGAAGCCCGGAATTGTTATTTATTTATAATCGTACACTGAAAAAAAAATCGCTTGCGGGCTGCCGAAGAAAAAAATGTTTGTTTCAATTCTACTTTCAATTCTTACTGTATACATTGGATTACTGAATTCATATGATATTGAAATAACGACGGCAAGACTGTCAAGGTGACATGTTATCGTTTCAATCCGGTATGAAATTTTAAAAATTCAGAGTAGAATAGAAACAACTTTTTTATTTCTTTGTCAGCCCGCGAGCAAATTTTTCTTGAATCAATGAAATTTTTTTTTTCAGTGTAGCGTTTTTTAGTCGCCTTTCTTTTTTCTCTTTCCACGTTCGCCGAAGGCCGTTCCTCAGGAACACGAAGCGTTTATTTGGGGACGAGGAGCCACGGAGGCCACCGTGCCATGGCTCTTTTTCATTCTCGTAGCCACCTCCTCCTCCTCTCGGTTGTCGTCGTCGTCTGGCTCTTGTTCCACTCGCTCGGGCAACTTCCCACTGGCGAACGCCGCCAGACCCCTCGGCTGCAGCCTGTTGCTTCGCTTCTCCTTTGGCTCGCTTCCCACACGAGCGTCGCACGCACGCACGCATGCGTTCGTGCACACCAACCGCGGCCACGGACGCACCGAGAGATATACGAGAGATGCGTGCACGGAAAACCAAGAAAGGAAACCCATACTTTTCTGTCCTCAAAAAAAAAAAAAAAAATTCGGATGCGTGCGTGCATTCGCGGCGAGCTACCGATCCTCACTCCGTCTCCGAGTCTCATCGAGATGAACGGGAGGTGCAACGACGAATGTCTACATTACGTAAATCCAACAAAAGTCATGGTTGCGATTTAGCGACGAGAAAAATTCTATCGCCACTGCGAAGGTAAACTAATTAACTCGAGTTGCCGGAAGAGGATAATTTTGCGAAACTGTGCGCTTAATTAACTTATCCTTAGACGGTTTGTCCAGGGGTTTCGAACCGAAGGCAGGTGCTGTTCAAGGATTTTCCTCGCGACTTTTCGTGCGATCCGGATCTCGCATTGTCCCTCCTTTGGCTCTGTGTTTCTGCGGACTTTGAAAATTATTTTGTCTCTCGACTTTGAATGAAAGTGTCCGCGGTCATAGGATATGTGTTACGTTATATGTGTCGCCAAATGTGGAACGCAGGCCGCGCTGGGAGAATTCCTATGTTAATGAGGCGGGCGCGCTCTCGATATGTCACCAGGCCAACTACTCGAGGGATCTCGCGGCCGATGTTGCCGCCCCTCGGGAACCGCGCTTCCCGCATTCGACTGTGCGTACTCAAAGAAACTCGCACTGTCGCGCGGCGTAAATGAGAATGCAGAGTGGGCCGACTGGTTCGCGGAAGAGAACGGGCTCCCTCGGGTTAGAGTACACGCGTGGTCTTTGTCATCCGCGACAAAGCTGTGCGTGTCCCGTACACGATTGCAGTTGCATGTTCGGCCTGGTGAACACCGGCGAACAGGGAAATCCTGTTCGTTCGCGGGCGCATGCGCGCACCTCGCACCGTGTTCTCTGGCACTTCGTGGATTTTTTTTGGGACTACCTTGAGGTGCTTGTAAAATTGTCACCATTCTAAAAAATTTTATGAAATTTACAACACGTTTAATATATAAAGTTATCTGAAATATGGAACCTCGGTACATGAAATTACAATTCATATACATTGTATTTGAATTTTAATAACACTGTAAAAAATATTTAGTTTGAACATTAATGAACGGTATTGGAAGCTTTTTTTTTACATAAACTGCCTCTGAAATTTCAAATACATGGGCGTTGCAACTTTACAGAAATGTTTTATTATTAATAAAATTGTTAGTAAATTTTAGGCAAAAGATTTGTAATATTCGGTATTTTTATTTTACCAAAAAAAGTACATTAATGTTCAATTAATGTAAGTAAGGAAAGCAAATTTCAATTTCCAGTACATTAAATTTACAATTTATTTTTACAGTGAATTTAATCTCAAATGCAATACCTGGACATTAAAATTACCGGTGATGGCATTGAAAATTAAGACATCCGTATATGAAAATTATGTTATTGTTACAAATATTATTGTTTTTAATATACCGGTAACGCAATATTCTTACATACGTGTCAATGAAATTTCATATACTGTATGTGCATAAAACTTCATATACATTTATGAACTTTCAAACAGACATTTTTACAGTGTCTGTCCTCATATTTATTCTGTCGTACTCGTACATTTTTCGTTATAATTTATTTACGACCGCTCGATCTGATTGCTATGCTGTTATGTTAAGCGAATATCTTGGTTATTATGCTTCGCTTATTATGCCCTGTGCTGCCCCGCTTATCTTGCTGGCTATGCTGTATCGATTAAGGAGGTTGGAGCGCTTCAGACTAGTCAAATGAGTGCCAGATTTTTAACCCTTCTAGTACGGGGGACTTTTTTCCGAGAGCAAACGATCTTTTTTTAAGCACAAAAACGATAAGGATGTTCGTAATAAATGTTTTTTCTGCTTTATCAAAAAAAAAACAACACTTCAAGGTATGTCTGTGAATTTTTACAGATTTTTTTAGCGCATCAACTTGTTATTGGAATCATTCGAAGGTTGGGTCTTCTAAAAAAAGATTAAAATTCTAGGTCTTCGTTGAACATTCTTAACGATTAATCTAGCACTGTTCTGCTTGCTCTCAATAAAATTCTATTTATCCATATATCTATTCTTCGCAGCGAAAAAAGGCGACTTTGGGACCAGACCTTGCAACCAGAGATTCTCGTTGATTACTTAATGGACTTTAAGGCCGTCGCGAGGAATGGGACGGTGGTCGGAAGAATTCGCGAGATCGCCTTGGCATATCGCGAAAGCAAATGTGGCCGCACGAGCGAGAGGAGCCGCCTCGCGGTCTCGCTTGGCGAAGCGCGAAACAACTCTGCCGTTCGCCACTGCCTCGTTTACCTATCTTGCACGGATAACGGGGACCTCGCGGTACTTCGGGAATAGGGAAGGTATCTTTACTTCTTGAGGCTTTTTATTCAATGCTACATTTTCTTTTTTTTTTTACTCTTGTTACTTCACACCGCAATGGAAAGGTCTTCGGGCATTTTATGGATTCGAGGCAATCAAGGTATCTACAAACCTATAAATCTACTATAATCTATGAATTATAGTAGGTTTAATAAATCTATAAAACTACAAATCTCGTAAAAATCGACAGAACTTTCAGGTAAATGGGAATTGCAGCGACATGCTGGCAAATATTTATATTAAACTTAACAAATTCTGCTAGAAAAAATGGTAATTTTCGCTGTCGCAGATATTACCCGAATATCCCGGAATTTCTGCTACTATATAAGTTCTTCTTACTAGAAAATATAGTAATCGGTGGCGTCGCGATCGGGAACCGTTTATTTTAAATTCGTGAGTTATACCGGCAAATTATGTCGATCAAATATTTCTTATGTATACATACACAAAAACATTTGATCGACGAAATTCTCAATGTTTATGCACGGAATTCTCAGCTTTAGTCTACGAAATTCTCAGTTTCATCCTCTTTCGAGGATAAAACTCGAGAATAATATTTTGCGTAGGTAAGAATTTCTTCTTACCTACGCAAAATTTCGTCCGCCTTTTGGAAAAATTGACCGTATCGCCCGGGTAAAAATTCCTATGGCCTCTGTGAAAATTTCACATATCGCTACTGGTGGGGCAGCAGCACAATAGTGCCTGCACTCTAAAAAAATTCGTATAAAATGTAAGGTACCGGAGTGGAAGTTTTTATGAAAAAACAGGTACATTAAATTTTACGTGCAATAGTGCTGGAAAATTAATGTTCAGTGTATCAAAAATATAGTGAATACTTTATTTTTTGTAATTTACTATAATTTTACTATGGAAGTACTTCAATTTTAATCATTTATACTAATTTTACTATGAAAGTACTTCAATTTTAATAATTTACTTAAATATCAATGAAAAAGTATATTTTTCATCACAATTGTACATTAAATTTCGGGTACCAGTTTTTGCATAAAAATACACATTTTTTTATTTACAGTTTCATCGAATCATACGACTCGCTAGTTTTTCCGAGATCTTTCTCCCAGTGTATACCTACTCTAAATTATGTTTAAGTAAATCTACGGATTACATGCGTGAATGTTTAAGTTTCGGAGAGTAATCGACTCGTCCAGTTCAGGAATGTTAAATATACATGAATTATGTCTATTAGTTGTGCGCCCACGGTCTCTTGTCAGGACAATACTTTCGTCTACGCGAGCTAATACGCGTGCACGAACAGCGTAAAACTCCACCGCCACAGCGAGTGATTAATGCCACTGGAACAAAGGAGCGAACGGAGAAAGGCAAGGAGGAGAGTAGCTGCCCGGTCGTTGCTTGTTGTTATTCAACGGTTTATTCGACGTTACAGTGCCCGGATAAGAGGAGTATGTACCGCGCTGCGAGCGACTATCCGGCAGCGGTCTCTATCGCGAGCCTCGGTTCCCTCTTATCACATCGCGCGAAGCTCGAAGGGGGATTCCCCGGCGGAGCGTCAGGCGTGGGTGGTCGTCGAAGGTGCAAAGCGACCGGCTCTTCCTCGTTTGCTCTCCGACTTAACGACGAGACGGGATCTCCCTGCCGACGAGGAAGAGAGGAGCGCTACGCTAGACTGTTTACGACCACAAGGTGCGTAAACCGTCCAGCTGTTGGTTACTCGGTAAGAGGTTGAGAGAGAAACGAGAAATAACGCCGATCGTTAAGGGCAGCATTTTTTCACTATTAGGGTAAATCAGGGTGAGATGGCCACCAGTAATATCTTTTAAAGTACCAAACGAATGGCGCCGCCGCTTGCACAGTTTTTAGTATATGGGGATACAATGCGATTGCCCAAGAAAATTTAAGATTGTAAGTGCAAGGGGTCACTTAACGGCGGTACGACCGGTGAATCCCTATTTCGAGGTAGCCAGAAATTTCTCAAGCTATATTTCTATATTAATTATAATTTTGCTAGTAAATCAACATTGCACACTATAGTTGAATCACTCAAGAAAATATTGGCGCTTAGTAAAACTATAAAAAAAAATTATTTCCTTAAATTTAAGCAGCGGCTATTTTTCTCCGAGAAAATGGGCGAAATGGCAACTCATTTTCCGGAAGACATGGCCACTTGTTTTTCGGGGGATATGACCATGTCAGTGGTGGTGGGCCATTGCCCGCAATAGCAGACGGTGGCCATGTCACCCATATATTGCAAACGAGATGGCCATATCACCCATATATTGCGAGCGAGATGGCCATATCACCCATATATTGCGAGCGAGATAGCCATATCACCCATATATTGCGAGCGAGTTGGCCACGTGGCCATCTCGCCCGCAATATAGCCAATTAAATCACGCATCGAAAATATCGAAAGTTCCGAGAGAATTACTTTAGTTTGAAGTTTCTATAGTTGCTTACAACAAAAAATGTTAAGTTTTAAAAACGTTAAACCTCCAATTTTTGTTGTTTAAAAAGCCATGGTCATATCACACCGGCCTACCCTATTGATTATTTTTTTAAATCGGTATTCAACGCGGATGCGATGCTCAAGATGAGTATCGCGCGTTCTGGCACCTAGCAATTTAGCTCAATCGCTCAATAACGACGGCAAGGTGATCTTCGACCTTCGGTAATTAATGGCGATCGGAGGATGCGGCTGGATCGCTCTCGAAGGAACGAGTCTCGATTCACCTCTGGTGTTCTATCCGAAGCGCCGATCTTGATTTAATAAAGCTTAAGAGGCTTTTGATTATTTCGTGGTGTCGGAGACGGGCTGACCTGGGCCAACGGGCTGCGGAGAGACCGGAGCTCTTTCCTCGGCGAAAGTGAGTTTACCGACGACCCACGCTCGATCCACATCGAAGGATCCCCAACACCTGCTGGCCGTTTCGGCGTGGGACGCGATCGCGGGATTCTCCAGGTAAACTCGGGGAGAGATCGGAGAGAAGGAAAAAAAAAAAGTGGGAGAGAGTCCCGTAGCGGGAGCGTGAATAACGCGGGGAGTTTCACCATTATTAATGTTGGGGCCCCCACGAACGCATATGGCGGATGCACAATGCCGACTGTCTATACGTCGAATAGTATCGATCTCTATGGTGGCTCTTCTGAGAGAGCTCGATGTGATCTACATCGGATGTTCTCTCACGGTACCATTTCGCTGTTTCGCCTCTTTCTTATTTTTTAGTAACGCAAGACTCGAGCAGCTTGCGGGTTCATCGGGTCTTACAGATCCGGCCATGGGTTGCCTCGGGTTGTTCGATGAACACTGTTACCCCGTGGAGACGAGGGACCCGGAAACATTGAGTCGTTCGATGAATTTAGGCGAATTTTAATAAACTTTAATTAATGAATTTAATGGCATTTTAAAAATCATTCTATACGCTGTAAGAACCAAGATTCCGAAATTATAGCACATAAAATTGAATTTCGAAATCCATTTTATATGCTATAGAAACTGAAATTCCGAAAATATAGGATATAGAATGGAATTTTGAAATGTATTCTACGTGCTATAAACACCGAAATTCTGGCATATGGAACGGAATTTCGAAATCCATTCTGTATGCTATAAACACCGAAATTCTAGCATATGGAACGGAATTGTGAAATCCATTCTATATACTATAAAAACCGAAATTCCGAAATGATAGCTTATAGAATGGAATTTCGGAATTGTGAAATCCATTCGATATTCTATTAAAATTACGCGTTGAGGCTGAACTTGCGAGTCAATGCTCGAATAAAAGGACAAGTTCGTATATTCAAACGAGTGACAAACGAGTCTGTCACTTATTTTGACAAAATTATTTTTACGAAATTTTGCATTCCGATTTTACGAAATTATTTTTTTACTGTCGATCTGTGTCTAATTTTTTAGCGCCGCCAAAGCTCGGGCCGCTCGCCGTTCGTCGGCTCTTGCAGATGCGGCGCTGGGGCTGCTGTTTTTCGGGCCGTTCGATGAACATGTCGCCGGTTGGAGTCGAGGAACTGGAAAAAAGTTGAGCCATTCGATGAATTTAAGCGCGTTCAGTCTCAAGTTGCAAGTTCGAGCCGGGCCGGAAGACCCGCGGTCCTCCGAGTCGGTCCATCATCTTGTTTTCCGGTGTGCGAGACAGTGGCGGAGCGCTGTCGGTGTGAGTTTCCTTAAAACACTGGGAAGCCGACGAGCGAGCCGGTGCCGAATGGGGCCAGCTGCCGCTCTGCCATGGGACACCGGCACCGGTGCTGGGAGGAACTGAGAGCATGTGAAAGGAAGAAGGACGCCGCGTTGAGACGAAATCCTTAGAACAGGACGTGTTCTTTGCGAGGACCTCCCGCTTCCGGGTTCTCATCTCGTCCCGGCTGCTCCTCTGTGTTAGATATTCGCCCCGTGGACCGTCGAGGGTGCAGCAGCCCGCTCCTCGCGCGCAACACCTGGCTATTTTTTTTTCTCTCTTTCTCTCCGCACACTCGTGTGCGCCTCTCGAAAAAATCATTCTTCCTGCGCCGGTGGCCGCGGAACGGAAAACCCGAACTAATTTCGCAAGAGCCAAAGTTCTACGCAGCCACATCGCGTCTTCGGAAGATTCCATCATAACAACCTGCCAACATTTTCAAGCGGCCCGGCTGTCGGCGATTCGCGTTTGTATATTTTCACGGAAGCGGATCGGATATATTCGTGGATTAAAAACGGCTCGTCGCGGCTCTCTGATAGGACGAGAACGCAATGACTCTCCCGCCGCTGAAACGAGAAATCCTATGGGAGAATAACGGAGAGCGGGTTTTAACCGTGGGAAATTGAACTCGACGCTTAATTACCATGCCGTCGAGGCCACGTGGCGATACGACGGAGCAATAATAATACTGAGAAGTCCATCTTTAAGCACGAGATTTGAGAGCGAGAGATGGAGAGCCCCGTGCGCGCTTCCACGACTTGGCGAACGCAACTGCGGTGTAGCCGTATATATATATATATATATATATATATATATGTATATATATATATATATATGGTGTACCGTGTAGCGTATGTATTCGGAACAATGAGACATTTACACGTCCGCCGGGACACGCGACTCGTGACGACCACTGCAAAGAGGTAATAACGCACGAGCCGCTCGCTGATAAGATTGCACGGGTCAGTGTCCCATTTCGATAGCCGATACTCCCTTTGGTCGGACGCTCGATCGATGACGAAGACACTCCTTGTTTCATTGAAACTTTTTTTCTTTTTTTTTTACCTGCGGTCGAATTTGAAAACGTTAGTTTTAACTTAAGATCGCTCTTGAAATCGAAATTTGGTGTACACTTGATTGCTCACGATCTATGTTAAGTTTGAACATGATCTTGTGCTTAAGTTTGATGTTAGGTTTGAACTGAAGTGTGAACTCAAATTTGATTGTGGTCCGAGTTCTACCTGAAGCTCGACTCTTAAGATCGAATTTTGACGCTTTTTCAGCGTAGAATCCACATCTGAATCTCCAATGCGGTTAACTTTGATGACACGTTACCGTCATGAGCAGGTGAACTGGCAAAATAATTTCTTGAATCCATTGCTATGGAATGATTGCTGGAGAACGATTGTTCTCCAGCTAGTGGCTGACATGATCAGTGGTTGCGAAGACGGGTCAAAAACGATACGTGGAGGGCAATAAGATTGTTTTTTTTTTTTTCTTATATCTTCTTATCGCTTTTCATTAGTCTGAACTTAAGATCTTAAGTTCGAACTTAAGATGGATCTTAAGCACGCAATGAATTTCGGGCCAAAGGTTCGATCGTAAGTTCGATTTCAAGAGCGATCTTAAGTTCAAACTAACGTCTTAAAATTCGACCCTCGATGCCTCCGGACAGAGAAATCCTACGAGTCTCCAAGATTTTTCCCCGCGGCTAGAAGGGACCCTGTGTAAACTATCCGAGCGCTGCCGCACTGCCGCCTACCCTAATATTTACGGAACTGACTGGGGATGATGTCTCTCGTGGTTCTTCGGCTCCTTTTTGAATGCCCACCGCTCGGACTATCCTTTGTGAGTACCGTTGCGCGTGGCTGTGCAAGCACTCGGCACTCACTTTTCACAAATTGAAATTCCCCCGAGCCACTCCAAGTGCGGTCTTGAGAAAATACCGAAGAACCACAAGTCCCCCGTGGTCCCGCGGAACGTTAACGAACATCGCCGAGGTTCGTCAGCCTAGCGGCGCGATAACCGAATGAAATACCTCGATACCGCGTTAGCCGTGCAGTACTCATACGGAATGAGACAGCGCGAAGCGTTTATTTCACGCTGAGAGGCGCTACGTCGAGGTCTCGGGGCGCTGGGAAAAGTCAGTCGACCGTTAGTACGTACGCACGCAGGCCGGGGCACTCGGTTCTCTATAATGTTGCGGAGGTACTGCTCGATCTTCCATTGTCGGGGCCGGTTAATAACGTACCAGCGTCGTTCTTTCGCACGTACACGCATTCATGAATGTGCCTTCAATTCAGCCCCGCAATCACTGCGGCCACTCGTGGAAGCAATTAACACCGTGACTTCAATCGCATTAAAGTAAACTGTTCGTTACGAATATCATGGTAATTCGCAATAATGGAATTTAAAGCTGAGGTAAAAAAAAAAAAAAAAAATCGTCATTTAGTAATCGAAGGCAGTTCCTTCGTGATCTTGGGTCCGATGGCGCGCAGTCACGTCAATCGGCTCGGTCGAATTAGGGGCAATCCGGTCATTGGACGGAACGATCAACATTGGATCGAGGGAGATTCGGGAGTCGTTAGGAAATTTCAGGAACCTTCGGGTTAACTCAGGTGTAAAATGAGTGCGGAGGAGGCGACGAGGCGTTAAACGCCCGGTTGACCGGGTGGTTCGAGATTCGAGACGTCCCGAGCCTCCCACGATATTCGCTCCGGGAAAGACGAGCAAAAAAAAAAAAAAAAAAAAAACGAAGATTGCCCCCTCATGCTGGCGACGTTCTCGAATGTCGGACAACTTAAGGCTGCAGTTACGTTACTAGGTAACACAAGTGGAACGGGCCAGAGGCTCGTTGCTCTAACGAGGAAGACGTCTCCGATTTCCTGCATACCTCGCGCGTTCTGGAACAAAGCAGTCTTATCCGACTGTGCGACTAATGTTTTTTTTTCGCGCATTCCCGATAAATCCGCTGCGAAGCGCGAATCGGCAGAGCGTTCGTCTCGCAGAACGTGGACGAGCTAGTCTCTCGGCCCGAAGTGGTCCACCCGCGTATGTGCCCTTCTCTGTGGGAACGGGCCAGCGTCAAGAGGACGAGGTCCCATCCGTCTGGCCATTGTTCCCATTCGCCACCACAATGCAAGTCCTCGATGTACCGTCGCGCAGATTGCATTGACTACGGGAGAGCCTCAATGACTACCCATGGTGTACCAGTCGACGATCCCACCGAGCCATTCACCCGGCATTCCACCTGTGCGTTACATGTCTTTTCTTGATCCGTCCGGGCTCGCGTGGATCGAGCTGATGTTCGGCCGGCCGTCACGAATCCCCAGCCTCACCGAAGGGGCGGCAGGATTGGAACCTCTCGGCGACAAAAAGTACAATCCCATGAGCATGTGCGCCGCGGCCACATGATAGCGCACATGGCCCGTCGAAACTTTTTCCAGACTCCGCTTCGCGCGAGACGAAGACCAGGATCGTTGTTTCACCCGGTGCAAAAAAAGTTCGCGACTCCTCGCCCGTTCGGGCCGCGGGAGGTCAGAAAAAACCGGGCTTGTTTACGGATCTCTTTTTATCGGCGTGCGAGATATTGCGCACGGTGGAGCGGAGAGGTCGAAATCTTGAACTCACGCACGATAAGGCCGTTGGTGTGCATGCGCCGTTTGCTAAGTCGCCGAGCGTGTGTACTGCGCACACCGAGAAATTCACGCCGACGAAGTAATCCAGGACTCATAACGGGCGTTGAGTTACCGCCGAGACAGCGTTTCTCAGGCCAGCGGTGCGTACCAGACGGTCTCCTGCGCGTACCGTGGCGTCGTCGTCGTGTCCATCGCACCTTCGTTCCCATACGAAAACACCGAGAGCCAGCGGCATGTAACGTTATACCCTATCCGCAGCTGAGGGAACTCGACGAGGAGTTTATACTACACGGGTAACGTACGTGTCTGCAGTGCGGTATGAGTATAATAATGACGTACGGCGTGGCCCGGCCAACATCACGACGAACGTAAAACAGCGCCGCAGGAAATTCTACATGGGTGGCCGGTTCTTGATGAGCTACGAAATTTTCGAGTCTCGAGAGCTGTGCATTATTATTATTTACAGCCTCGTCTGTGATCGCGAGGAGGCATATGCGATGTTGAGAAACACGATTATAGTTCTGCGTATCAGTTATCGGCAACGTAATAAAGCGCGGTGTCCCTCCTCGGACACTGGCACAGGCGTGTCTGAAAGTGAGGTCATGCAGACAAATTTTTAAAATTTTGTGGTGGCGTCACTTTCGGTTTGAAAATCTTATTTTTCTACCGGCGTGACGTCACACCGAAAATACGTCACTTCCGGTCGAAGAAATGAGAAATTCAAACCGAAGTGACGTATTTCCGGTGTGATGTCACTTCGGGTCGCAAAATGAGATTTTTGAACCCGGAAGTGACGTTTTTCCGTATTGCGTCACTTCTGATGAAAACTGAGATTTTTCGAACCGGAAGTGACGCCATAGCGAAATTTTGAAAAATATTCTGCGTGGCGTGACTTCCGGTTTAAAAGTAAGATTATCAAACCGGAAGTGACGCCATAACGAAATTTTGAAGGATATTCTGCGAATTAACAAAGACAGAAAAGTGACTAAAAGAACGTGCGTGATTGATTTAAAACGTATTTGAGTAAATCCGGAGTGCACTGGAGTGGAACCAAAGCAGTTTCATGGTCTCCGAATAACATTCGCAGACCACGAATCTTCAGAAGAGAACACAAGCTCCAATACTGTGAAATTTGCGCAACGATAACATTTTTCGTCGGATTTCGTTCGGATCATACTCAATACCGGACTCGAGATGACGCCGGCTTGAGGGCCCGGCGACTACATGACCGTAGCCGTGCCGATGGTTAAACCTCACT
Source organism: Exephanes ischioxanthus (assembly GCA_958510785.1). Classification (NCBI taxonomy): domain Eukaryota; kingdom Metazoa; phylum Arthropoda; class Insecta; order Hymenoptera; family Ichneumonidae; genus Exephanes; species Exephanes ischioxanthus. The sequence goes on from OY294019.1 coordinate 19,498,542, forward strand.
TGGAAGCTGATGCACACCTAGAAAAAAAAAATGTTGAATCCCGGGTCATGTAAAGAAAATCCCCGAGGCATTGTACTCCGGTTGATGCGGGACAGTGTACTACACGAGAAGAAGAAGAAGAAGAAGAAGAAGAAGAAGAAGAAGAGGAAGAGGAGTGCAGTCGGAGGCTCCGCAGTTCGAATGGCCGTCAGTCGGGTTTGGGTTACTCGAGCCACGACGCGAGGTGGCTCATTGTTGCGTCCTCGTGATGCATACCGCCTCCGGCCTCGGGAACCGCTTCGAATTGTGCACCGGCCGGAGATGTCGAAGAATCGAGCTCCTCCCGCGTGTGTCCCCCCATGCCACGGGACAAGAGAATGAAGTCGAGGCTGGCTGAAAAACCTGCGCCTATTTGTAGGTGGTACCGAATTTGAGACTCCGCGAGTTGCAAAGAGCACCGGACAAAGAGATCGCAGACTCGAGGCGAGCTCGCGAAAAGACCAACGTAGGCTGCTCCCCGGCTGCTTCGCAATCGGCGGATCGTTGTTCGTCGGATTGTGTTCCGCTGGTCCATGGGAAGAGCTTAAGTTACTTCCGGTCCCGGCTGCAGCCTCTCGACCTGCAGTCATCTTACGGCGAATGGTCCTCCGAGGAGGAACCGCGCAAACATCGTCACACAATCCCAGATAGCATTTTGTCAACAACCCGCCAGCAAATGGGCAGCATATTTCCGCACGTCATGGCGGCAAAATTGCGCCATGTGCGTCCGCATTTGTCAATGTTCTTGCCAGCATTCAATGCCGAAAATTCTTAGGAGCATACACAGTAAAAAAGATTTGTATATTTAACAAACCTTTTTTGTCCACAAACGTCAACAATTATTTTGTTGTTAATATTACAAAAAGTATTCGTAAAATTGACGGACATTTTTGTAAAATGGCCAAGATTTTTTTGAAAAATCAACAAGAAAATGTTTGTGGACGTTTGTGAACAAGAAACGTTGGTACAATTTTTTACTGTGTGTTGTCAGCAAGGCTGGTGCTTTGCGACTCACGGTTTTACATGGCATTGATTCGAAAAGTGCATCTGTCACGTGGTACATCTTTCGCATGGCCTTGAGTTACTTCCGGTCTCGGCTGCAGCCTCTCGACCTGCAGTCATCTTACGGCGAATGGTCCTCGAGGAGGAACCGCGCAAAGATCGTCACACAAAGTAGCTCCATTCTCGATCCCACATGAGCGCCGTTCCCCAAGCGTGCTCGAGGCAGCTCGATGCAGCGTACACGCCGCTGGTCGTTTGCGAGCGCGAGGCAGGTCGTCGATGCAGCCGAGCGTCAGGCCGAGTCGCCGAGTTCACTTGCTCGTCCGGTCCTGGCGAGCATGAGCCTCTCGCCGCGCGTGGACGTTCACCCCGGGAACGGCGACGACGACTAGGAGGACCGGTGACGACGAAGACGAAGACAGTGAGCGAGGAGACGTTCGCCGGCTCCGAGTCCCGGTTTGGCCGAGCGAGCAAACTCTCCGGAGACATATCTGGGCTGTTTTCTCGGAGACCGGTTGCCCGATTTGGTAAAGAACTGCTGGTACCGGCGAAGCGAACCGCGTCTTACGCGTCGTCGTTCTCCGGTCCGGGGCGCTTTCCAAGGGTTCGCCGAGTTAACCGCGCGAACGGATATGCCCCGTTCGCCGATTGGAAGAATCAACCTGCGAAATATACTCGACCATTCTCGCCCGGCTCGATGGACCGCCACTCTCTTACCTCGAACGAGATGTCAGCACACGCGATCATAATCGTGCCTCGGGAGCGACGCGTTTCCGCTCCCGTATGTTCGGGGTGTATATGTGTATACGTCTATGTAGAGGGACAGAGTGCTATAGCGGCGAGTCTCTCGGCTCACCGAGTTATCGACGGTCAATGACATCGCGGAACCCTTGCCATGTTATTTTTACGCTACGTACGCGCTTCTTCCTCTTTCTAGAGACTGGAAATCCTCGCGGAAATCACATATGAGGCGACTGTGTTTCACAAATGGCAGATCTTTTTTTTTGATAGATTTGACACGCATTTTTTAACTTTTAATAATAAGACAAAAATGCCATATTTTAGAACGCTTGTAGCGTCCCATCGTCAAAGCGCTTGGATCTTTCGTGACATCGGGGAACTCTTGCCATATTATTTTTACGCTCCGTACGCGCTTAAATGGCAGATCTGTTTTTTCGATAGAAACCTCGCGTACTTTTTATCTCTTGATAAAAAAAAACATTCCATGTTAAATACTGTTTTCTACTGTAATACCGGCCCATTGTCGAAACGCTTGGATCTTTCGTGACATCGGGAATCCTTGCCTTATTATTTTTACGCTCCGTACGCGCTTCTTCCTCTTTCTCGAGTGCCTGGAAATCCTCGCAGAAATCAAATATGATGCGACTATGTTTCATAAATCGTAAATATATTTTTTTCGGTAGATAAGATTAAAAAAGACAACCCATATTTTATAATGTATAATACCGTGCGATTGCGAGAGCGCTTGGATGTTTCGTAACATCGGGGAACACTTGCCATACACCGTAAAGAAAAATATTTCGTAAAATCGAATTACGAATTTTCGTTAAAATAATTTTGGTAAATAAGTGACAAACTCGTTTGTTCGGGTTTAAATACATGAACCGGTCCTTCTATTTTCTGTGTCATTAACAATTCGAGTTTCTAATTTTGTTTGTACAACTAGAGCCGCGGTATACACGATCGGAAAATTAACTAATCGACAATCGTCGACGTTTTCGGACAAATAAGTTGTCGTAAAGAGTGCAAACTTTTTTTTTACTGTGTATTTCTTTCTTTTCTTTCATTTTCTTGAGTGCTTGGAAATCCTCACGGAAATAAAATATCATGCTATATTTCATAAGTCGCAGATATATATTTTTTTTCTACAAAAAACACGTAGTTTCTATCTCTTAATAAAAAAAATCATTCCGTGTTATGTAATGACGCGGATCGTCCCATTGCCAAAGCGCTTGGATCTTTCGCCTCCCAAACACGTCTGTCGCTGTATTGCCAGCGAAACGCTTTGCATCACCGGTTGCATGTGCGTCGATGCAGGCACGAAGATTAACGCAACAAACGACAGCAAGCCCCAGCGGGAGGGATTAATGTTCCATCGACGATGTTTCATCGACTCTTTTGCAATACCAGACATTTCGCGGGAAACAAAAAAACGGAAACTGGTTTGCGCTGCTACGAAATGATATTCCATGAAGTCGCGGGATGCGAATCTTCGATTGCAACCACCTCTCTCCAGCAAAGTAAAAAGTAAAAAAGTAAAAAATAAAAACCGCACGCACATACCCAGATAGCCAACCGTAGCACAGGGAAAACAAGAGCAATTGCTTGCCAGCAAGCTTTGCCGTTTGCTTGCCAGCCATATTGCAACAATAATTTCTAGCACAATATTGCAGCATGCACTGATAAAAAAGTACAGTTGAATCAACCATGATTCGGGCAGGGACATTCAAATAAATATTTTGTTGGTCGAACAAAATATTTTAATGACTCAAAAATATTTAGTTGATATCACTCAACAAATTGTTGAACTAACAAATTTTTTAGCTGTACCAACAAAATATTTAGATGAACGACCCTGCCCGAATCTTAGTTGGTTCAACCGTATTTTTTTTATCAGTGTAGCAAAAATCCAACAACGGTTGCTATGAGCTGATTTCTTATTCTTAACATCCGTGAAAGAGATCGAAATTCCAGATGGTCCCTTTGAGTGTCATATGAAATATGATACACAAACGGACCAGCGCTAACAATCCTTGGAATTGAATTCTTGTGATAATCGATAGAGGCACTTAAATTTTATAACGAACCGAATTTTAAAAAATTGCACCCAAAATAACCATGACTCAAGCAAATTAATCTTCGTAGCGTGACGCAATGCGCCAGCAAGTCTTGCTGACAACTTGCCGACAATATGCTCCTAAGAATTTCCGGCATTGGATGCTGGCAAAAATATAGGCAAATGCGGACGCACATGCCGCAATTTTGCCATCCCATGCGGACATACGCTGCCTATTTGGTGGCGGGTTGTTGGCAAAATGCTATCTGGGTATTGCCCGTCTTCGATTTGCCGGCTGCGCTGAGAAACGAGAAATAAAAGAGAGCTAATGTATGTATTTATATGGAATGAGATACGCAAATGGATCAGCACTAACAATCCTTGAAATTGAATTCTTGTGATAATCGGAATTTAAATTTTATAAGGAATCGAATTTTTAAGAATTGCACCCAAAATAACCATGACTCAAGCAAATTAATCTTCGTAGCGTGACGCAAAGCGCCAGCAAGCCTTGCTGACAACTTGCCGACAATATGCTCCTAAGAATTTCCGGCATTGAATGCTGGCAAAAATATAAGCAAATGCGGACGCACATGCCGCAATTTTGCCATCCTATGCGGACATACGCTGCCTATTTGCTGGCGGGTTGTTGGCAAAATGCTATCTGGGTATTGCCCGTCTTCGATTTGCCGGTTGCGCTGAGAAACGAGAAATACAAGAGAGCTCATGTATGCATTCACGACGGTGATGAGCTCGCTCATAGCGCGGATCTCCCTTGCTCCCGTGGGTTGGATGAGTCCAGGTGGAGTGGCCCGAGATGCAACGCCGGTAGCCATGGAAAACCGAAGTGCGGCAGAGTTTCTCCGTGCAGGTCGGTGGCGAAGGAGCCAGCAGGTCCTTTCGTGGGACCGTGCACGAGGTTGCGTCTCAGAGACGAAGAGTGAACGATATAGCCGAAGGAGGGCGAGGGAATGAGAGAAGAAGGCGAAGATCGCGGTCGCTCCGCGGGCTCCGCGGGCTCCGCGAGGTGGACAAGGGGTCTCGACGGCGAGCCCGCGGGAGCGACGGAGAGGAGAGGCGGAGGACCGGGCCCGAGGTCTCGTAGCATGCAATCTTCGCCCATTGAAGACGCGCTGGGAAACTGCACGGTTATTATGCCTGAATGGGATAGGGTACGCGGCGGGGCGCACGGGAGGCCGGAGGAAGGAATGCCGAAGGTAGAGGCACAGTGGTTCTGCGACGGTGAAACCGTCCGTCCTATCTCGCTCGCACGCACTCGCACACACCGGGGGAGGTTCTTGATCTCCATATAACCGCGATGCACGCAATTCCCTCGAACCTATATAACTTCGCGTGCATATTCGGCGCCCATGTTACGTGCCAAGGACTCGGCGGGTTTCTCAAGAAACGCCGAAACTGGCACGGCATGGAATGATATGGGATAAGGCGGGTAACGAGCACTGCACAAGTGCCAAAGCCCGGATGAACATTTTCGGGCGTTACATTACTGACAAGGGCTTATCATGGGCTTGTCAGGCCCCGATGTGAGGCTCGGAAATTTCCGGTAAGTCCTATCTCGCTCGCAGGCACACCCAGAAAAATAATTTATTTGAAGGGCACCCGCAAATAAATATTTATTTGGTTTGAATAAATATTTATTTGGTTTGAATAAATATTTATTTGGTTTGAATAAATATTTATTTGGTTTGAATAAATATTTATTTGGTTTGAATAAATATTTATTTGGTTTGAATAAATATTTATTTGGTTTAATTAAATATTTATTTACGGGAGCCCATCAAATAAATTATTTTTCTGGCTGCACTCGCGCACCGGTTCTTGATCTCCATATAAGCGCGATGCAGGCAATTCCCTCGAACCTATATGACTTCGCGTGCATATTCGGCGCCCATGTTATGTGCAAGAACTCGGCGGGTTTCCTCAGAAATTACGAAACTGCCCGAGTAGAAATTTTCGATCGTGACATCGGGCCCTGACAGGGTCCGGAGGAGGCCCGGCCAGGGCTTGTCAAAGCCTCATCAGGACGCAATGTAACGCACGAATATTTCTACTCGGGAGGATCTCTAGGAGACACCGATGAGAATACATCTTTGGAGACATCGGAAGATAGTTTACAAGACAATATAATGGCTCTTATTATGGATTACATGATAATGGCTCTATCGGCGATAATAACTGGATGAGCTCATAGCGGTTCAATCGAATTCAGATGTAAATAACAATCGTAGCATGACCGGCATTACCCCGATCTCCGGTGATTCGGACCACGAGATCTTGCCGCAGGGTTCGTCACCCGGGAATATTGAAGTTCCTGTTTGGAGTCGATAAGTGGAAAATTTTTTTTTTAATTTGCCGATGGGCTTTATCAGAGGATCGTGTACGTAGGTGGGAGTTTTCTCTGATGCGTGTTGTGTGCATTACAGTATGTAAGGCAGGATGCTGACAACTCGATTATCGAGGTGGCTGGTACGCCTCCATTCAGAGGCCGAGACGTCGTACGAGGCTGGTACAAAACGCGCTCGACAAGTACCTATAGTCTACTGTACTATACGAACAACCCGCGCGACGAGCATTTAGAAACGGTCCTGTGGAATGTTCACGCGCGGCATTACGAGGCGACACCTTAACCCGATAAGACGGCCGGCTTGGGCGTCTGTTGACTCTTGAGACCCAGAAACACACGTATCTGCTGTCGCTCGACGGAACCCATGCAACGAGCCTTCTTTCTTTTTTTTTTTTTAATGCGACGAAACATCAGACGAGAGATTATGAGATGAGTGAGCTAGTTTCAACGATACGGCTTCATAAGCGGGGGACCGCATGGGGAGTCGCTCGGAATCGGACTGTAAAAATAACAGTGACTGGGTCAAAGACGGCGGCGTTGTCAGTCAGTTGGTTAAATTTTTGAGCAACATTTTTTTAGTCAGTTAAAATTTCAATGAGTTCAAACTTTGAGCAAAATGCTTTCAGTCGGTTAAAATTTCAGTGAATAAAAATTTTGAGCGAGATGCTTTCACTCAGTTAAAATTTCAGTGAATGAAAGTTTTGAGCAAAATGCTTTCAGTCAGTTAAAATTTCAGTGAATACAAATGTTGATCAAAATGCTTTCAGTCAGTTAAAATTTTGGGCGGTTTTGAACTTAAAAAAGTAAAAAAAACAACTTTAAAAAAGTACGATAAAGCGCTTTTTGGCGGAAAATAGAAGAATGGCAAAAAATGAACAAGCCTTAGGTATCTCCATAGACACGTTTTCCCTGAATATGAATCCAATGCCTCTTTCGCCCGAAACTCAAGCGGGACATTGGTAATCGCGAAAAAAAAGAATTGTTTCCGGCTCAACTGGCAGTTCCCCATGAATAAACTTCCACGAAGTCTTCAGCTTCCTGCGGCACGCGATCGGCATGCGAATAAAGCGCCAACGCGTCCCCTTCGATGCACATCGAGATGTTTCTTTAAAAATCGTCACAATGACGGAACAAATTGGTCCACGTAAAAACGGAATCGATTATCCGGCGCATCGTCTTAAAGACAAACGGCGTTATGGTTGCGAGGCGCGTGAAACATCATCCCGGCATTGAATTCCGGGCCAATACGCGCGCCCCCCTCATCAACCTCAATTAAACTCCACCGCGCGTCTCGTACTTATGCTCACTTCGCACCCGAGCTCCGGGCACTCGGAGAGTAACGCCGTTGCTGGTGTTAAGTCAACTCCACGATCTCCACGTTCCATACATGTATATCGCTCGATCGGGACGATTCGCGCTCCGGGAAAGCGCAATGCCATTCTATTTCTCGATCGCTCCACATTTGTCCCGCAGCGTTACACGCGACTTCCAGTGCGTGCATCACCGAACGGCATATTTTCAATGAATCAGTTTCCTTCTTTCAAATCGTCCTTTCCTGCTGACGATACTTAGGGTCGAATTTTTAGACGTTAGTTTTAACTTAAGACCGCTCTTGAGATCACAGCGTGGTTAAGATCTATCTTAAATTCAAACTTACGATCGAATCTCAGTTCGAACTTGATTTCGTGTTTAAGTTTCATCGTAAATTCGAACCAGCGTTCGAACTTAATATCCAACTTGAGTTTGAACATAATATCGAACTCGAACTACACTCGAACTTGAGTTCAGACTTAAGTTCGAACTTAAGATAGATCATAAGCACGGAAGGAAGGTCCGGTTAATCTTCGATCTCAAGTTCGATTTCAAGAGCGATCTTAAGTTCAAAGAAACGTCTTAAAATTCGACCCTCAGGGCGATCTACAATAGCGGATCGCGCCAGAGTCCCTCTTGATGCATACACTAAGAGACGGATCTGGTAAATAAATATTACTATATCGCTCTTGAGATATTACCATAGCACACACTAGAAGGAAACTGGGACGCCACCTACGGTAGAAAGTACCGGATTTGTAAGAATTTTTCGTAGATATTATGGTAAAAATTCTTGGAAAATCTGGGACTTTCCGTGAAAGGTGTCGCCCCAGTTCCCTACCAGTATGTGCTATGGTAATTTTTCTTAGACGATCGGTAGTTTTTACTGCATCCTCGATCGGGACGGTACGCGCTTCGGGAAAACGCAGTGCCATTCTATTTCTCGATCGCAGTCGCTCCACATTCGTCCCGCAGCGTTCGAGACTTCCAGTGCGTGCACCAACGAACTGCATATTTTCAATGAATCTCTTTCCTTCTTTCAAATCGTCATTTCCTGCTAACGATACTTAGGGATATCTACAATACCGGATCGCGCGAGAGTTCCGCTTGATCCTTTCCTCCCGACGATCGGATGCATGCGACGCTCATGTCGAGGAATATCGGACCGAGATTAAAGCACCTCGCGGGGTAGTCGACCTGAACTTGAATGGCGCGCGATAAAAGTTATCCGAGAGTTTCGCCTCCGGCTTTGAGGACCGATCTTGAAAAGAGTCTCGCTAGGGTTACGGACACACACACGGGCCTTTGAACTTGGCCCGAAGCTCCGCAATGATGCAGCTCTCCCTTCTGTCTCTCTAACTGACGCGCGTGTCACGACTTCCGGTTCGTCGATTGCGGCCTCGTACCCCTTCCTCCGCCCCCCCCCCCCCCCCCTCCTCGGTTGTAACGCCGAGGCTAGCTGATCAAAGTACAGGGTACTCTCTCCTCGTGACACGGCGAAACTCACGCGATCCTCTTCTTTAATCTCTTCGTCGAAGACGGCACGAAGATTTTGTTCTCCTTTATGCCGATCTCGCAGTCGCGAAGTGGCCAGGACACGCGAGCTCCGGCCCCAGAGGCGAAAGATAACCGTTGCGGAACGCCCGACGACATACAGGATACTCTTCTTTCGTTTGTCAACGTGTGGAGCGATGCCTCTTGGCTCTGCAGTCTCGAGCGTGGAGCTTGAGGGAGACTTTATCGGAGCATGGAGAGACAATCCTATATTTCAAGTCGCTGCTCGTGCATCCAGAAAAATTAATTATTTTACAGGCAGCAAAGAAATATTTCTATTGATTTGAATAAATATTTTTATTGATTTGAATAAATATTTTTATTGATTTAAATAAATATTTCTATTGATTTAAATAAATATTTCTATTTATTTACGAGGCGCTCGGCAAATGAATTATTTTTCTAGGTGTGTTTGTCAAGCCTTTTTTTTTAATGATTTTTAAGTATTTTCTCTCATCATTTGAATTTCGACCTATGTTGAGATAATATCGTCAACACCTAAACCGCACAGTACAAAATAATTTCGTAAAATGGAAATACGAAGTTTCGTAAAAACAATTTTGTCAAATAAGTGACAAACTCGTTCGTTCAGGCTTGAATATACAAACTCGTCCTTTTATTTCCCGTGTGATTAACAATTTTAGTTTGTACTTTTGTCTGTAAAATTAGAAGCCTAGGATGGTGCGATCGGAAAATGAACACATACAAAATTGTGGTCCTTTGCGGGCAGTACGTTGTAAAAAGTACAAACCTTCTTCACTGTCTGTTTAGGCATCGAATAAGATCCGCGAGAATATCCGAACGACGATTTGCAACGGCGAAGCGTACATCCGTCGGAATTAGAGTTTCGCCAGGGACGCCCGAAACATGCAATCAGCGAAAGGTTGAGCAGGAGTCGCGGGGGTCGAGCCGATAATTTTTCAGACGTGTCCCATTGTCGAGCGACTATCGAGTTTCCTGTGGAAAGCGAATACGCGCGATCGCAGAGTTGAATTGACGCTAGCTGACGTTCTCTCGGGGCGGCGTAAAAACCGCAGGCCTCTCCTTCGTCGTTGCAGAAAGCTGCATTCTTCGCGGGGCATCAAATTACGCCGGGCCGAATAAAGAAACGACGATGCTGTGGGCCCCAGCGAGGCGAGGCTTGAATGCGTACGCGTTGCATGCGTGCTCGGAGATAACTACCGGAATGGGAGGTCGCTGTCTTCTTCTTCTTCACCGGAGGGAAATGATCTTCGTCAATCGCGGTAGAAAAAAAAAAAGAAAAAAAAATGATCTTTGGCAGAAACGGTAATGTGGAAACGCGCCGGGAAGTGAGCGCTGGCCCATCCTTTGCGAGGAATGGGAACGAACTTCCTTCGGCGAGTTCCTGCTTGGTTCCCGCTAAACTGGACCGGCTCGTTTCACGGATCGCATCCGCGGAGGTGCGATCTTGGACAACAGGAAACGGATGTAAATCAGGCGGTATCTCGGCGACGTTCTCAATTTTTTTCTATTTTTTCTCGTCCAAGTACGCGCAGAGCGCGAACCGGTCTTGCGGATTTTTCGATCGGCAAGGAGTGGAATGTTCGGGCGTGTTGCGAGCATCGCGCCGGACGAGTTTCTCTCTCCGGTCGTTCGGTGGTTCCTCGGTGAAGGAAAGAAGGTATCGAGGGACCGTGGGCAGCCCGCGCGTGTATGAATGGGATTGCAGCCACCCCCGTTTAAACCCTCACGGCGGGGTGTCCTTTTTCCTGTGAGGCAAACTGCCTGGATTCCGGTCTGGCCGTGTTGCCGGATCTTTTTCGTCGTCCCTTTCGGCGCATCGAGCCACAGACCGTCCCGCTTGCTGCGATACATTTTTATTCATTTCCGCAAACCGAAAGAGATACAACAGCCAACGATTTCACGAAAACGGCAAAGAAATTCCTGAGAGTCGAGGCTTAGATTCGGCGGGTGGGTAATTTCATTAGTCCGTCAGACAATTAGGACTCGGGCACGGCGTGTCGCGTTGGCGGCTCGGCCAGCTGTGAATGCACGAGCTCCCACGCACGATTTACTGTACAACGTTACCTATTCTTCTTGCATATTCATGAACTCCCCCAGTTGTTATCCATTTTTCCAATCCAATAATCATCGGACAAATTTCCCGGGTAGACTTTTTCTCGCGTTACGTGAGGGCCCGACATGGTCCTGACAAGGCCTTGCCTCCTCCGGACCCTGTCAGGCCCCGTTGTAACACTCGGGAATTTCTATTCGGGTTGGCTTATTTCCTCTCGATGTGTTCTGCCGGTCATCGGCGCTCGCGGCTCAGCCAGCTGGGAATGCACCAGCTTCAACGCATTATTGGCTCTACAATGTTACCTATTCTTCCTCTGCATATTCATGACTTCTCTAAGGCTGATACTCATTTTCCAGATCCAAAAATCATCGGACAAGTTTGACCCGGTTTCTCGATTCCTTCTGCCGGTCATGGGCGCTCGCGGCTCGGCCAGCTGTGAATGAACCGGCTCCGACGCATGATTGGCTCATTAATGTTACCTATTCTTAATCTGCATGTTCATGACCTCCCGGGTTGTTACCCATTTTCCCGATCGGAAAATCATTGGACAAGTTGGCCCCGTTTCCGCGATTCCTTCTACCAGTCATCGGCTGTGAATGCACCAACTCCTACGCACGATTGGTTCGACAATGTTAGTTACTCTTCCTCTGCATATTCATGAACTCCCCGGTTATTTGCCATTTTCCCGATTCAGAAATCATCAGAGAACTCCGCACCGTTTCCTCGATTCCCTCTGCCGGTCATCGGCGCTCGCGGCTCAGCCAGCTGGGAATGCATCAACTCCCACGTACGATTCGCTGTACAAAGTTACCTATTCTTCCTATGCATATTCATGAACTCCCCAGTTATTTGCCATTTTCCCGATCCAAAAATCATCGGACAAATCTTCGGTGACCGTTTCCTCGATTCCCCCTGTCGGTCATCGGCGCTCGCGGCTCAGCCAGCTGGGAATGCATCAACTCCCACGTACGATTCGCTGTACAAAGTTACCTATTCTTTCTCTTGCATATTCATGAACTCCCCAGTTATTTGCCATTTTCCCGATCCAAAAATCATCGGACAAATCTTCGGTGACCGCTTCCTCGATTCCCTGTGCCGGTCATCGGCGCTCGCGGCTCAGCCAGCTGGGAATGCATCAACTCCTACGTACGATTCGCTGTACAAAGTTACCTATTCTTCCTATGCATATTCATGAACTCCTCGGTTATTTGCCATTTTCCCGATCCAAAAATCCTCGGAGAACTTCGCACTGTTTCCTGGATTCCCTTTGCCGGTCATCGGCGTTCGCGGCTCGGCCAGCTGGGAACGCATCAACTCCCACGTACGATTCGCTGTACAAAGTTACCTATTCTTCCTCTGCATATTCATGAACTCCCTGGTTGTTACTCATTTTCCCGATCCAAAAATCATCGGAGAACTTCGCCCAGTTTCCTCGATTCCCTCTGCCGGTCATCGGCTCTGAATGCACGAGCTCCCACGCACGATTGACTCTACAATGTAACCTATTCCTCATCTGCATATCCATGACCTCCCCAGTTGTCACCCGTTTTCCCGATCCAAAAATCATCGGAGAACTTCGCCCCGCTTCCTCGAGATTCCCTCTGCCGGTCATCAACGCTCGCGATGTCGCTGGCTCGGGCATCCACCTTGCCGCTTATCAATTGGTATGGGATGAAGTCCGAGGCGCGTGACGTTCCCACGAATTACTGCGGCAGTCGTGCTCACGAGCGGCAACGACAAGGCTCCCGCAGCCAGGGCACGACGAGAGAGCCCGGGTCAACACCACTTGAACCGATCCCGATGACGAAGATCGCCACTGCCGATGACGCATACCGCGAATCATCTTGCGCTATCGCCGCTGCACGGAGTGATTTTCTCCGCTGGTGCCTGCATGGAAACATCTTCGCAGCCGCTCTGCAGCCGCGTCTGGCACTGTCGCTCCGAAGAGCCGCTCGTCAGGTGCCCGAGTAGAAATTTTCGAGCGTTACATCTTGCCCTGACAAGGCCTGACCAGGGCCCGATAAGGCCTTATCAGGACCCGATGCACTGAGAAAAAAAATCGATTGAGTCAACAAAATGAGCGCTTACGGGTGGCGAAACAAATTTTTGGTTGATCGAACGAAATAATTGTTGTATTAAGTGAAGAAAAATTTGAATCGACGGCCTGTCAGTTCGATCAACGAAATATTCCTTTCGATCAACCAAACATTTGTTTCGCCACCCGTAAGCGCACATTTTGTTGACTCAATTGATTTTTTTTCTCTGTGTGTAACGCTCGAAAATTCCTACTCGGGTGCTCCAGACTTAAGGTAAAGGACCCAGTTTGTGACAGGAGTATCTCTAGCATAGTCGGCTCCCCCCACCATTTAATATGCAGCCAATCAGTAGCGCGCGTTCGGGTGGTCACAAACTGCGACTCTTACACTGAGAGAAAGAAATTGTTGGATTAAGCAAATGCACGGTGACATACGTTCAAAGATGTATTTGGTTGGTACAACAAAGATGTTTGTTTCAATCGACAAATTTTGGATAAATTGCAATAAATAATCGTTTAACAAAACACACTGTAAAAATAAATTGTAAACTTAATGTACTGGAACTTGAAATTTACTAACATCACTTACATCAATTGAACCTTAATGTACTTTGCTTGTAAAATAAAACTACCAGATATTAAAATTACAAATCTTTTGCTTGAAATTTACAAACATTTTTATGAAAAATACTAACTTTACTGTAAAATTGCAACGCACGTGTGTTTGATATTTCAGGAACAGTTTATGTAAAAAAGCGGTACTGTTCATTAATTTTAAAACAACATTTTTTAACGGTGCAATGCGTTGTTTGTGCCAAACAGATAACAGCTTTGAACGTACGTCACCGCGACTTTTGGTTAATCCAACCAATTTTTTTTTTCTCAGTGTAGTCCTCCTTGTTTATGCCTATGACTTTACACGCTTAAAGTGAGAGAGCTGCGTAGAAGTGTCAGAAACTGGGTCCTTTACCTCACTTCCCCGACCGATCGGTCTCGTCGATGCACCATCGACAGTGACGATCATCGACAGCCGGCGTCGACAGGCACCTTCTCAGCAATCTCGCAGGGGACTCGTCGTCTGCGAAATCTACGCGTCCTTCGCGCTCTTATCTTCGCGGTGTGCGTCGTCGACCGTGACTTATCGCCGGCGCACTTTAGCATTGCTCGGCGCTGTTCGGCCAATTGAGCTATCCATCGTCGACGCGCGACTCGAGCAATCACGCGATAGATCCAGCGCCTAGCGCTGCGCATCGTAGGACACGCTTTAGATCGTCTCCGCTATGAATAGTACACATCGCCGTACAGGCTGTCGCAGCAATTCCAAGATCGCCGATTAACCCTTTGAAGGCTCGTTCACCGTTATCCCAATTCTACAAACGGGCTTATCGCGCTGAGCCGGGCTTTCCCGAGCCGATGGAAGGAGAGAGCGACGAAAAAAAAGGAAAAAAAAAAAAAAATTGGGCGGCGAAGGGTAAAGAGAACTCCATATCCGGCGAGGTAGCAGCGTCGGCGTACAGAGAGGAGCATGGACGCGAGGTATATACGTGGAACGAATTCGTACTTTCACGGATTGTAGAGCGCGGGGTACCGAGACGTTCTCCTCGATATAAAACACGACGCGGACGGTGCGGAGCGGGCACCGGGCACGGAAGGTTCTTCGCCCGGTTGTTCTTTACTTCACGAGGTTTATGGACTTCGATTCTGGTCTTGCTTTATGCTCGGCTGGCTACCGCTCCTCTATGACTTTCCTCGGTGGAGTAGAACGAGGGATACGCGGGCCCGAAGACCAGCGACCGGCGGACTGGCTCGTCCGATGCTCAGGTGAAAACCTCCAACGAGGGTCGCGCACGATTACTTTACCTGACGAATTCACGGAACTTTGCGAAATAACGGGTGCGCTCTTGAATGCAGTTCTGCTCTGTTCGGCTAAATCCAGAAATATCGTTGATGGGGGGAGGGGCAAAATTGGACAGTGGGAGAAAACGTAGTTTGTCAATAATTTTTTTTTTTGATCGGACGGTGGGAGAAAACGCAGTTTGTCAATAATTTTTTTTTTTATCGGACAGTGGGGCGAAACGGGTCAGCAAATCCGGATCTATAGAAGGGGCAACATTGGGCATCCAAAAATTATTCTACAATTGAACTTTGTCCCACTGTCCCATTTTACCCCCCCATTCCGATTTTATTCCGCACTTCTCTATCCACATGTATCGCGGCTAAAATAGGCTTTCTTATATTGCAGTCTGCTTTCAGGTTCAGGGTTTAGGTTATACACAAATCTACTCCGATAAGCGTTATTTCGTAATCAAAACGGAGTAAATGTATTTCGCGGAAGGAACCGGATGCGCCCACTGGCAGTGGACAATCATAAATAGAAGAACGCTTAGTAGAGCATATTTGCATTTAAGGCACTAAAAAAAAAAGAAAATGTAATGTACCGGACTGAACATTTTAACGCAAAAACTGATACACTAAATTTAATATACAATTTTGATGAAAAAATAATAAAAATGAATAATTTTCATTGAAATTAAAGTAGATTAATAAAGTCAAAGTAAATTATTAAAATTTCAGTACGCTCATAATGAAATTAAAGTAAATGAATAAAAACGAAGTATTTCCAATGTTTTCAATAACCTGGACATTAATTTTTCGTCAAAATTGTACACGAATCTTAATATTCCACTTTTTGCATAAAAACTTCCACACCGTTACATTAAAGTTGACCCGAATTTTTGTTTACAGTGAAACGCACCCAGCGTTTCGATCGGCCCCCACCGATAGGCAATTTATCTCACCGCAAAAAAAAAATATACAGCTCGAAGATATCGTATCAAACGCTAAAAAAATAAATTGTCTAATCTTCGCCTCGGACGATATCAAAGAGAGGATCGAGAGAGAGACCGAGACAAGCGGGCCGAGTCTCTTTGGAAAGTCTGCGCGCGCAGACGTGACACCCTGCGAGAGTCTCGGAGATATATGGCAGGCGGTTTCGTCAAGTGCGAAATTAAAGGACAAGGTTTCGGGCCGCGCGAGCAAGACGGCATTTTCAGTCCGTCTAAAAGACGGCTCTTCATCTTCTCGTCGGCCGTCCATCCTCGACTCGTTCGAAGTTCCACGACGTGGAATCCCCGGGCGAAGCGCGGTCCCGGAGCTCACTGGGGAGCTTCACTCGAGCCGATCTTATTACGGCCTAATTAACCGTTTAACAAGATATATTTAACCCATGGTGTGCGTATACACACAGCGCTCGGGCCCGCGAGTCGCGTGACGGGGGATTTCTTTTTTTTTTTTTATATTTAATATCGAGTACCAAATAAACAAGACAAATGGGCAAATTTCGAGGAATCGCCGTGTACGACCCAGCCGCGCAATTCGCCTCCGATTAGCGCGATATCAAAGCCGTTCGCCTATCCTTATCGCTAAATAAATTTATAAATCTTAGAAACCGAGCTCACAATGAAAATTCATCCGAACAAATATGCATCGCTGATAAGCGATTTGGAGTGTTCTCCCTGGGCTCGGGTTCGACGCTCGACGGCCCAGTCGCGTTGTTGCTCTCTGCCGTGTGCGATGATAACGGGAGAGCTCCGATTCGCCGCACGAGCGGTCGCTATCGAGAGACTTACGATTTCGCGAACACGTCACGCTCACGAAGTGTCGCGAACGCAATTATAGATAGGATCAGAATTGAGCAAGTACACTAAGTACTTGAAGTGCGTATTGAAGTATCGAGTACTGGGTCAGTGCACGGAGAAAAATAGTTCTGTTTCTCTAACAAAATGTAGATCGTTAATGATTTATTGTTGTGGCGGCAAAAATATTTGGCTGCTATACACCCAAAAAAAAAAAAATTTATTTGACGGTCACCGGTTATTTGGTTTAAGTAAAATATTCATTTGATTAAAATAAATATTCATTTAAATTAAGTAAATAGTTACTTAAATGAAATAAATATTTATTTAAATGAAATAAATATTTATTTAAATGAAATAAATATTTATTTAAATGAAATAAATATTTATTTAAATGAAATAAATATTTATTTAAATAAAATTAATATTTATTTAAATGAAATAAATATTTTACTTATACCAAATAAACGGTGGCCGTCAAATAAATTATTTTTCTGGGTGCAGAAAAATATTTGCTGCCACAGCAAAATATTTTCTTGTCCCTATGTTAAGCAGGTAAATGAGTTATGGTAACAAAATTCTTGTCCCAACAATTTTTTTTTCTCCGCGTGTACTCGCAGTATTTGCCCAGCTCTGGATAGGATTTGTGTTCAGTGCGCCGAGCGCGTTACTCACCTCTTTCCTCGATTACGTCCGACTCGCAGAGATGCGCCATCAGCAGCATCGAGAAGATCCACAGGCTCTTGGCTCGCTCCATTTTTCGTAATTATATCCTTCGGGAGATCTATCGGCGAAGCGTTAACTGCCCACCTCTATCTCCACGATAACGAGTAATAACTCATATCACCACTGCACCCCACTTAGTAAAAAAAATAATATATATATATAGAAATATATATATATTCCTTTATTTAAAAAAAATGACCACTATGCACTCCGATAAAAAAATTCGAGATTTTTTTTTTTGATCGATCGAGTATGATCGAATCTTCGGCTCGTTGCTCGTCGCGGCCGTTTTCCCTAGAGTTCGAGCAGCGTCGCACGTGGACGGTCCATTATCCGCGGGTTCGCGTGCGATGCGCCGAGAGTTTGTCCCGGTAAAGTCCTTCGGCCTCGAGAGAAGCCTCGGGGCTGTCCCGAAGCCCAGAAGAGCGAGCTGGCACGTAGGCAGAGCAGTCTTGGTCGAAGCCGTCGTGGGACTGGCCAAGCTCCGTTCGAGCCTTCGCGATCCTCGCGGGATCCAGATATCGCGACGGGGCTATCAGCCTCTCGGCTGGTTCGAACCGCGCGGCTGCTCCGTGTCGCCGTTTGTTTTGAAATGACGCACCCGGCTACGTGCGCGGCCTCAAGATCGTCACGCGGCTCTGCCGATGGCTTCAAGGAATTGTCGCGGCTATCTCGCACTCTTCGGAATCCGTTGGTAATTCACGATTTCCATAGTCGTCGCAATCAAACACTGTCGCGAGTGCGATAGTTGAAAATTTTATTTTTTCATTAAAAAAAAAAAAAAATTAATCTCCGTCGCGTATCTTCGTCCGTGAGCGGCGACGAGGCTGACGCTGGGATAAACACTGTAGCGCTAAGATAAACACCCGCGTCGCCGAGGAACGGTTTCGATAACAGATTCACAAGACTTTGTTATTGTGCTTCCTCATAGAGGAGGCTTTGTTTTTTTTTTTATTTATTTTTATTTTTTATTTTTTATTTTTTAATTGAAGCAATAACAGCGACGATATATCGACGATCGATATCGACACACAGAATCGTGACCGAAGCTCCGTGGATCGGTCACTTTTACTCGGGCGTCTCTGAAGCGCGCGCGAACCTTCTTACTCCCACGCTGGCCAAGTCAAGAATACCGCGCGCGCTCGCTGTCAGGCCTCGAGACTTTCCTCCGGCGGGCAACAGGTGGCGGGTTTCTCGAACCGATCTACCGAGGATCCACGAGGATCGACGACGATCTCCCCCTACGGAGATCCCTCCGAGCGGGCGCCCCCCTCTTCGCCGCCGCTCCGGGCGATTCCTCGAAGACGCGCGTTCGACGACGCGCCTTTCCCCCTCTCCGCTCCCCTCTCTCTCTCTCTCTCTCTCTCTCTCGGAGAATAGCCGAAAAGAAAAAAATCGCCCCGACTGGTTCTGCTGCAACTGCTCGTGGTTGTCATATTCCCTCGATGGCCGCACGTACGCTGGCTCGGTGCGTGTTCGCGCGGGCTATGAGGCTCCCGTACGTGCAGCGCTTTCCAGTCGCGATAACCGAGCAAAATGTATGGTGAATCGAGCCTATGCTGGAAAGACCGTGGACTCTTACATATCGCTGGCTGCAAGGGCCCTCCCAGCTCCTTGCTTCTCTTTCCCCGGAGCGCGGGATTACCGGCGCCAAGGATCTCCTTGGCTCGTCCGCCCTTCGGCGAGATATGCGCGTTTGCTCATCGGCGCGGAAACCGCCCTACAAAAACCCGATTCCGACCGCGAGGTCGGGGAAAAACTGTGGAATACCTTGTAAGGACGCGAGGGGATGATGCGAGCGCCGGGGTTGACAGCCTGGAAACCTTGGGCACGATTCGTAGCGAATTTCTATGCGAGATCCATATTCCTCGGACTTGGTTCCCGGGGAAGGAGGAATGATGATGCCTCGGTGGAATTGCACTCTGGTGTTCTGGAGAACTTGAAACCTACCTGAAAACCAACCGGTCGATTTGTGCAACGCATCAACTGGGCGCGTTCTTGCATGCAGTTTCTTCTCAGCTGTGCGTTCTTTTATTTGTCTCTGTACACTGCTAGTGGGTTTTTTAAATTTCCAACTTTAAATCCATGCTAGATGGGACTTAGGTTTTACGAAATCTACTTCCATAAGCTATAGAAACCGAAATTTCGAGAATATAGCGGATGGGAGTGATTTTGAATCGAAATCCACTTGGGTATGTTAGGGGAGACCGGGGCAAAATGGCACAGCGGGGCAAAACGGGACAGTAAGGGTAAAACTCAATTTTCCAATCATTGTTGGATGCCCCATTTAGTCCCAACGATACATCCGGATTTTCAAACCTGTTTTGCCCCACGTACCACCATCGCCGCCATCCAAAAGATATTCTAAAATTGCGCTTAGTCTCCGCATTTTGCCCCGCTCTCCCGTATAAGGGATTTAGGATTTTCGACATCCATATTTAATTCTTACCGCGGAATACATTTCGTCCGTTTTGATGGCAAATGGACGCTTATCAGAGCAGATTTGCGTCAAAACTAAACGCCGAACTGTGAGCAGAGTGGAATATAAGAACGCCCATTCCAGCTACGAATACATGTGGATACATCTAAAATATTCTGGATTTTGCCGAACAGAGCAGAACTGCATTCAAGAACGCACCCAATCCGATTCCCAACCCTGAGCCAAGAACTATCGGTGCTCTCCACATAGAGTCGGAAATTGGGTTCATTTGGGAAAATCCAGCTGTAAACCATCCTCCTATCCGACGCACATAACGGTTGGTATTACAGTGGGTTTTGAAATATCAGCCAAAAACCAACCTCCAGAAGGTTGAAATCAGAGTAGATTGTTGGAGAACAACCCAAAGTTTTATGGTTGGTTGATCCGCGAGCTGATCTTAAGAATTTTTTTTAACACCCAGCATTCGACTCGATTAACGTAGGATAAACAGTTTGGGGCGATGGGGTAATTAATAATCGACCATGTCGCCGTTGAGCGTTTGAAGCCCATGTGTCTCTCGGTCGGATCGAAAATTATAGGGCGCTCCCGAATCTTGAGTGTTCTTTCTTCTGGCTCGATCGTTCCCGCGGAGAGATCCGGGATCGTGGACCAGACATCCAAGCGATAATTTTTTTTTTTTTTTTTTTTTTTGTAATAACGAGCGGGCCAAATGCGAGCGGTCCGTGCACAGCGAACGCCAGATTCGGGATAGTAACAGTCTCTCACATGTGCCTCGGGAAGCAAAGTCGTGCGACTCTGCGGGAACGATCGTGGGGTCCGGAGGGAATAACAAAAAAATTTATTTGCTTACAGATTTCTGCTTCTGGAGGCGACGGGAACACGGGAACACATGCGAGTGGTAAGTCAAAGACAAGTAATATTTTTTTTTTTTCTATATTTTGTTTATTATAAATAACAAGATGTATATCGGTGCGCACGTGTGTCGATACTTTTGTATACTAAAGCTCCATCTAGCTCGTTAATTTATTATACCTGTCGCGATAAACGCATTATTATTATTTATTTTTTTAAATTTTCTTTTTAATCTTTAGTCATTGATATACACCGCTACTGACTATTATTCGTGTTTTCACGCGCGTGGCAGCCACTAGCCGGTAGAGCTTTTTCGCGCTCGACAACGCAAGACAACGCGCACCGGAAGATCCTCCAGGCAGCGAGCCGGAGTCGAAAAAAAAAAACCACCCGATCGCTTCGATCGCACACTCTGCTCTGACGCGTTTATCGGTGGGCTTCGTAAGCTATTTTTTTTTTTTTTTTAGTTTTTTATGTAGCGTTCAGTAGCAACGATTATTGATTAGCTATCCTCCTTAATTGCTGCAAGTTGCTCATATTTACTGCGACCGGTAACGAATGCAACTTCGATGATGCGATTCATTCCTCGAAAATCTTCTCATTTTTTTTTTTTTTCTCGATAAATCGATTCAATTCCGTGATTCGATTGTCACCGGCGCCTCGTCTCACTTTTCTGCTATACATTATTTAGGCGTTTCTCATATTCACGACGAAATTTCCCTACCCGTCTAAGCCCCGCTGCGTTCCTCGCGATAACGCGATTAATCTTCGGACACTCTCTTCATTAATCAGCTTCGATTCGGTATCTTCGGGTCTATCGTTAAAAATCGAACTCCCCCGCGATTAAATCCTCTTCGCCATGGTTCATAATCTTCTTCGTGTTTAGATTAAATTCAGCACCCTCGGTAGAATAATACCGCAATTAACGGACGAGCGACAAATGAAATATACTCGTGGACGCTCAATATAGAAAACTAAAGGCGTTTAACTCGTTTTTTTTATTTATTTTTAAGCTACTTTATCACCCCTGATGCAGGCACGTCTTATCGTATCACGCTATATAGGCTTGGGGAACTTGGCAAAACCATAAGGGATCTACCAAACCGCAATTTTATATATTTTTTTTTGTTCTTCATTTTTTGTTTGTTTGTTTTGTTTTCTCTCTTGTTATTATACACTTTCAACGTCTACCTATCTAATTTCAATTCTATAGATAATTAGGAGTCAGGCCACTGCGAGGGGATGCAGTTAGAGTGTTGCACAAGCCGCAAACCAACTCAATAAGATCCAGCCCCCCCCCCCCCCCCCTCCCCCCACCCCACCCCACCGCCTTCATTATTTAATTATTTTTTTTTCGCTAATCACTCAACACCATTCTAGGCATGTCTTTCGATATGAAGCATTCTCGTTTATCGTGCAGGAATAATCACTAATATGTCTAGAAATATACGCTCGTGTCCCGACTTCGAAGCTTTTTTTCGTCAGAGCCTTCGACAATTAGTCCATTTTCCTTTCTTTTTTTTTTTTTTTCTTTTTTTTTGCAACTTGAATTAAGCTTATTTGCAAACCACACTGATTCATCGATCGCGATACGTGAATAATAATCATCTGCAGTGCCGAAAAAACACGATCGATCCCACTCCATGATCGCGATACCGTAGTCGAGGAT
The DNA here is from genome assembly GCA_958510785.1 of Exephanes ischioxanthus. Taxonomy (NCBI): domain Eukaryota; kingdom Metazoa; phylum Arthropoda; class Insecta; order Hymenoptera; family Ichneumonidae; genus Exephanes; species Exephanes ischioxanthus. The sequence goes on from OY294019.1 coordinate 19,520,984, forward strand.
AACAATTGATCTGGAAACGCAATACCGTGTCTCGTAATATACATTCTCGCGTGGTCACGATAAAAAAGGCTCGAAAAGTCTGATAATTGTCAGTCACTCATTGATAGTTGTACGTCCGCACAGGATAAAAAGCACCCTCTTATTATCTGAAACACCGTAGCGTAGAGCGTTTCCAGTTGGGGCGTCGTCGACGATTTTTTTATAATGTATATTCATCGCGACCAAGATCAAATTTTGAGCGTCGATCTTTTTTTTTGTTGCTTTGTTTTGTTGTTTAAAAAAATCACTTTTACGGCTCCCCCCGTACGCGTATTACTAATTTAAAATTCCCTCTTTACCGACATCTCGTTTTCTTTTTCTAATTTCAGTTTCTTGATTATGTCTAATGATTCAAATCGTTGATTTTGGTAATATTTTGTTTTCATAGTCGCCGATGACGATCCTTTGATAAATCGATCGCGATCGGCGTTCCTAGGGTAAAATTCGATGAATGAATTTTTTTGGGCTCGTTTTCCCGGGGATTGTACGAGGCGTTTATGCGTTCGATCGTTGTTCCGACGAAACCTCGATAATCCGTCGTTTTTTTTTTTTTTTTCTCCACTGAATTATATAATACGACTGACGTAGATCGTTCGAATGAGAGTGCGATCGCTTTTGTAAAAGGCGAATGATATTAGCAAATAGTAGCCTCGTTAGTTTCTTCGTTCCTCGGGTCGTTGGTTTTGTGTGTGTGTGTTTTTTTTTTTTTTTTTTTTGTGAGAGATTAATTCCTTCGATATTCCCACGTCCACGCGGATAGACTGTAGATAATGAAGATGGAAATGGTCAATGGATTATGTCGACGCTTAGCAGACGACCGCCTCGGATATGGGATTCTCAGTTATGTGAATCGTTGCGGTTGGCCAGTCGATCTTCTTGCTGCAGATGTGGTTCAGTCCCTCGAGAGATGCGAGCCGGTAATCGGCCATTTTTAACGGTGAGAGCGGGGCAACTGGAAGGAAAATCATCGAAAGCGTTCGTTTAGTTACATTTTTATTTTCCGTCGATAGGCGTATTTTTATCTTTTTATTTCAATGAATTATTAAAGCACATTCGCGGCGACTCGAGAGCCGCTAAATGCCTCATCAACGCGCAATATCAACGCACCAAGAAAAAAAAAAAAAAAAAAAAAAAAAAAAACTCTCTTCGCGTCAACCTCTTCGCAAACTCGGAGATGAAATTAAAACGCGATTCAACAGAGACTCAAAAGGAAAACTGAAATGCAAGCGCACATGCAAATTAAAATGAGAATTACGTGTAGGTGTTCTGTTGTGTGCATATACATAATAATCAAAATTATGTATATCGAAAACTGCAAGACAGTAAATGTGTGAGGAGTCACAAGTAGGTCTACTCTACTGTAATATTCGGTGCAGTCGTTGTCGTTGTTTTTTTTTTATCATTATATTAGATAATTTCTTTTATTTTTATTCCTACCACAATCGAGAGCTGCTATAAGGAGAAAAGTCAGTTTTTTTTTTTTTTTTTTTTTTACAGACAGGATCGATAGTCTTCTCGTATGGTAGTTTGGGGACACGATCGCAGGCTCCGTCGTCAATTACAATTCAATTTACAATGTCGCGTTAATTTTCATCGAGTTTCTCAAAAAACGTACCGTTAACGTCCGTCGATATTTTAATAATTTTTGTTTTCTCGTACCAAGCCGTGATCCGACGATGGTTCTACTCGTGGAAAAGCAAAAGGGATATTCGATCGATCGTACGAAACTCGCTCGGTAATGATGGACTGCGGGCTAGAGAGATAGAGACGTAGGGGAGAGCGGGACAAAGTGGAACAGTGCGGCAAAATGCAATTTTCCAATAATTTTTGGATTCCCATTTTGCACCAAGAAAATTTATTTATTTCACGGGCACCCGCAAATAAATATTTGTTCGATTTAAATAAATATTTATTTAATTGAAACAAAGTTATTTTAATCAATTGAAATATTTATTTAAACCAAATAAACATTTATTCGCTGGTGCCTGTCAAATAAATAATTTTTCTGGGTGTGCGCCGTCGATACGTCCGGGTACATCCGGGTTTTCTGCGCTCGTCTCACTGTCTCATCGAAAAAATATTGGAAAATTGTGTTTTGCTCCAACTATACCGTTTTGCCCCACTGTCCTATTTTGCGCCGTCCTTCCCTGTATTTTTTTTTATTTTTTATGCTCGGCTACTTCAATGAATAACAGAAAGTCACGTGGAGTTCTGGAGACGAGAGTCGTCACGGTTGAAGAATTAGTTGAAAATTTAGGTTTCTTTTAGGAGACAGAGAAAGAGGTGCCATTAGTTGCTTCGACAGAACATCGAATCGAGAGTACTCGACAAGCGATAGTTAAAAGTTCCCAATCGTTAGTTTCTTATTATGCCCGATAGAAATTTTTGATTCCGACTTACTTAACACTTAGAGGATGGCCTAATTGGCCAACAGCGCGTTCGACTCCTTGCTGCCTCAATTCCTAATTACATTTACCTTCGGGTGTTGTCTGCGTCAGGGTCTTCCGCGGGGATTTCACCACTAAAACGCATAAGAAATAATATATTTTAAAAAACAAAGGTATACGAGGATAACGATGAATGATAGGTGATTGCTGGTGCGATAATGACGCTATTTGGCAGAGTCTAAATGCGCTCTTCGTGATGTATTTTTTTTTTTTTTTCTCAATAATCTTTTGCTGCGTTCATCTTTAGCACGATAGCTCGGAGAGAGCTGAATTCGTGCGACGAATTCGCGGGTGATGAAGATATATTCGTGACATACATATTTGCACCAATAAAAAGCCAAAGTTTAGCCAAAAAGCCGAAAAATTAAAGTAAATAAAATAAAATAAAAAAAAAAAAAAACCAATAAATGAAACAATTCTACGAATTTGCTGATGACTTCAAGTATACGTACCACTCGATCGATCCGAGACGCGTGGGAAATAAAGGCGCAAGTCGGTGAACAAGTAATTTTTCTTATATTTCCTCTTCATTTTAGAGAATAAAAATGGTTACAGTGAGCTTAGATACGATCATACGATTTTATTGTTATGTGTCTGTGAATGTATGTATCTTTTTTTTTTTTATTCTGTCTTTTTTTTAAATTTATCTACTAATTCGAGCCGAAGTAGCTTCCTAACGAAAAGTATACATGATCGTTGAATTCTGCTGGGGATGGATCTCGGAGTGATAAGGCGTTTCGGAGCGTCAAAATTAAATATTAAAAAATCATCACTCTTCTCGAACGATTTCTCAGCAGCGAGAATGCATCGAGAGTCAATGTTGCTCGACGGTTCGCTCGCGAAATTCATCGACGAGGTTTCCCCTTATGACGCTAAAACCCAACCCCATGGGAATATAAAGCCATTCGTACAGGATGAAGAGGCTTGATTATAACGATGACGGTGACAGACGGAATAATAGTAATAATAGATTCGTTAATAATAACGATGCAATTAATAATGACGGTGGCTCGGTGATGATGATGATAGGAACAGTAGAACTTAGCACATGAATGACGCACGTTGAGTTAGCGTAATTATCTATTCGTAAGTCGTTTAAACAGTAAAGAGAGAGCTGCAAGCCTTGCCGATCGGGTTGAGTTTGGGACGGGCTTAAGTCGCATCGACATAACCGCGGGTCGTAATTAAAGTTAAAAAGTTAAAAGATAAGGTACTTCGATCACTAAGTTTTGTCAGGGGGGGGGGGGGGGGGGGGATTGGGGGGAATAAAATGAAGAGTGAGGTAAGCGTTAAGTGTACGGTGGTTTAGTGCGGGTGTGTTTCTGTGACCAAAAAGCCAAACAGAATAACGAACGCGTATCTAAATAACCATTACTGTTGGTACACGAAGATGCGCCATTGACCGACTGGCGTTCCTTGCATTACGAGATATATTCGTATTTACGTACGTAAGATTATCGACGAGTGTAAGTTATGCTAGCGGACACATTATTATTCATCGACTGGGTTGAATTTTTTTTTTTTCTTTCCTTTCTTCTACTAATTTTTTTTTTCCGTCAATCCTTAACTACCTTCACTACGTGCAATCTAAAAACTGGAAATTCCTCACCATTCGCTTTAAGCTCGGACGATTTTAACCGACCGCTGGACCAAACGAGACGACTACGTTCGTTGTCGCATGACACGTCTTTAGACTGCACCGTATTTTTTTTATATTTCTTTTTTTTTTTCTTTAATTTTTAATGTCTTTTTTTTAAATTATCGTTCTGTTTGTTTGTCTCTTTGTGTATGAACACGCATTACTCTACTAGTGGATTTCAACGTTTAATTAACAAGGCCAGCGAATAACGAGATCGTAAACTCTGCAATACAGGATCGTTTCTAAAAGTTGTATTATAAGGTTGCGCACCCTCCTTCTCTTAGGCCAATCGTTTAATTTACGGGGATATACAGATGGCAAAAATATCAACCGATAGAGATTCAAGCAAACTTAACACTAAATTCCATTGCCGATAGTTAATAATGATTTTTTTTTTTAAATATATCACGCGGGTCCGGCCGCGCGGCCGTCCACGAAATTGTATATCCCAAGATCGATTCGCGTCGTGTCCTCGTAACGATCGTTTCAAAAAATATTATACCCTTTCTTTTTTTTTTTTCTTCTTTTCTCACTTCGGTCAGACGGACACGCGGCGCTTACCCTGAATTCAATTTTTTTTTTTCACGTTAAAAGACACGCCCACTCGTGCGTTTTTTTTCCATAACTTCTCTTTCGTTTCGCATTCCTTCGCAATTTGGCGGTGATTAATAATCTCATTGAGTGTTATCGCTATCGTATGAGTGGCTTTGCGACGACGCTCACTTACCATATCCTTCACCCTGAAGAAACAGTCGGAAGGCTTCGCTCACTTTTCCAGGCTGCTCTTCCAATACCATACCGCAATCGGAAATCTGCAATTCAAAAGTAGAATGAGGTTTGAGATCGTTGAGTAGATTGGTCGCAACGCTCGCGACGATAAGCCGCACAGTTTATTTTACCTTCATCCAAGAGCTATTGGTCGGGTCGAGTCGTCCGTTCAACGTTACGGTGTCGTCGACGTGGGGGCTCAATGATCCTGTGATATTGATCACCGGCACTCCGAGGGTGGAGCACTCCTTCTTGCGCGTGGGATCCAATTCGCGGGTGATGTTCAGATCCGTGCGGCGAACGTAGCTGTCGATGAAGAGAGCCAGATTCGTCGGATTCACCCGACGCTCGAAGTAGTTGGTGTAGACTTGAACGAGATCGTGATTCCTCTCGGCGGTACCCTTGGGAAATAAAGAATATAAAATTAGCCGCGGCTCGATTGTATCCTCGTATGTATGCATCGATCAGGAGACATTGTTTTTGTAACGAACGGTGTAAAAAAAATCGGATGAAATTTAATGTACCGGAGTAAAAGTTTTTATGCAAAAACTCGGATATTGAATTTCATGTACAATCGTGATGAGAAATTAATGTTCGGCGTATTAAAAACATTGGGAATACTTTATTTTTAATAATTTACTTTAATTTCGATGAAAATGTATATTCATTTTTCATCACAATTGTACCTTACATTTATCATTTTTATTTGCAGTGAATATGAATCGACTGTAAACAATTTCGTATGAAATTTAATGTACTGGTACTGGAATTTTGTAGGGATAAAGTGGTGTATTTAATTTCACGTAACATAGTGATGAGAAATTAACGTACAGTATATTAAAAACTTCAGAAACACTTTACTTTTAATAATTTACTTGAGTTCGACTATAAAAGTAACTTGATTCCAATAATTTACTTCAAATTTCACTCCAAAACTCCATTATTCTTTCATGACAATTGTATATTAAATTCAATGTACCGGAATGGAAGTTTTTGTGCAAAAACTAGTACATTCATTTCAACGTACAATTGTGATGAAAAGTTAATATACTTTTTGATTGGAATGAAAGTAAATTATTATAATCAAAGTACTTTTATACTAAAAGTAGAGAGAATTTGAAGGTTTTTAATATACTGAACATTTATCTTTCATCACAATTGTATACGAAAATGCATAAAAACTTCCACTACCAGTACATTAAATTTCACATACATTTTTACAGTGTGACTGGAACAACTCAGTATAACAAACGACAAACGTTTTACTTTAAATTTCACTCCAAAACTCCATTATTCTTTCATGACAATTGTATATTAAATTTTATGTACCAGAATGGAAGTTTTTGTGCAAAAACTGGTAGATTCATTTCAACGTACAATTGTGATGAAAAATTAATATACTTTTTCATTGAAATTAAAGTAAATTATTGTAATCAAAGTACTTTTATAGTAAAAGTAGAGTATTTTGAAGGTTTTTAATATACTGAACATTTATCTTTCATCACAATTGTATACGAAAATGCATAAAAACTTCCACTACCAGTACAATATATTTCACATACATTTTTACAGTGTGACTGGGATAACTTGGTATAACAAACGACAAACGTACAGACTATCGATTGACGAGATGAAGAGAGTCTTGATCGAATTGTAAAGAAAAACGGACGTTTGGCACTTAGCACTCGAAACATTTGCCGTGATCATAATTAATAATATCCGTCCCAAAACCAAACATGCGCGTTATTTATTCGCTTTATTCCTCGATATCCATTTGGAAAGTAAAAATTCGTCCAACAGCCGCGAGGACCGCAAGATGCGACTCCATCTCGCCGTCTCTTAAGGTGCCCCCTCGGTAACCCCGTTAACAGCTACGTGTTGCATAATAAGAGACTCCGCAGCGCCGCTTCCTCGGAGCGCGGAGCAAGGGGCGCCCGACGGTGTAATCCAATTTTCGAGACTCCCGATGAGCGCCGCCCGTGGCACTCCCGCAATGAAAGCCTTCGTGGCTGCGATTCGTTCCATTCCCGGTATAATTCGTTGGCGCTGCGTTCGAGCCAGTTCCGTAGCCTTGGGCCGCGTACGCGCAGCCACTTCCGCTCTGCCGATCTAGATCTAAGGTAACCGGCCTAGTTTCCGCCCCTGTCCCAGTTATCGCCATTAATCGCAATTTATACTAATAATAAATACAGTGTACGTTAAATACAAACGAAACTGACGGCATGTTGAAGAACGGTTTACTCTTGATTAATGCCGCGATACGTTTATTTTTTTTATAAAATGTTCCCTTTAACAATTGAAGATGGCGGAAACTGGGCCGACTACTTTACATCCAACGATTCGCCCGACCGTTCCGCCCGGTTCTCTTACCCTGCCGAAGTGATGCCACATCAGGTAATCCAGCACACCCTGGGTCATCCCTTGAGACCTGAGGTGGCGTACGTTCAGCTTCTGATAGCCCCACTCGATCCATCCGGCCTGCGTCGAGACGCAATTTATCAGGCACAGGGCGTTCATCTTCTCCGGATGGGCCAGTGAGAAGCGGGCCAGGATGTTGGCGCCGGCGCCGACACCGAAGCCGATGACGGACTTGAGACCGAAGTGTCCCAGCACGAAGAGCAGCTGCTCCGAGAGATCGTCCATCGACGGATAAACGTAACTGCAATGCAAACAAATCAAAGTCAGCTCGATCCGAATCCGCGCCTATGAAGATCGAGGAGGAATCGCCAATAAGCCCTTGGCACGCGAACCCTGTGGATCTGGCTTTGCGTTTCTCCGCGTTTGCACGCGGTCCTCGACGATCGATTCCGCTTCTGCCACACTCTGACGAGTCGCGAGATAAACATGCAAATCTGCAATGCGGTTTGAATTATTCTAGAAATCGTGGATGGGAGTTGGAAAATCTTCGGTGGGACACGCCGGGTCACTGGCGAACCCGAGGGATTCAACCTAATTCGGAATTACCAGCCGGATCCTCTTTGACTCGGGTAATGGAGCTCGCGGACAGCATTGATAACGGTGATATTTCGGCTAGGTGGAGTTCGTGGCGACGATGGAAACTCACTGGAAATTTGATTTTAATTAGGTCGGTCGCTAATTGCAGGGACGTGACGAACAGAACGATCTCGGAGAAAACTATGAAGTCTTGTGGTAAATTTCGACCGGTTAACTTGGCACACAAGCGCAACCACTAGCGATGTGTGACATTTTCACTGGGGCCATAGACATCTTTTTCCAACACATGTGATCATTTTTTCCAGAAGTCGGGTTGGCCAAATTTTGCATATCTGATGAACAATTTCGTGGATTGAAACTTAGAATTTCGTGGATTGAAACTTAGAATTCCGTGGATTGAAACCGAGAATTCCGTGGATTGAAACTGAGAATTTCGTGGATTGAAACTTAGAATTCCTTGGATTAAAACTGAGAATTCCGTCGATTGAAACTGAGAATTCCGTGGATTGAAACTGACAATTCCGTGGATTGAAACTGAGAATTCCGTGGATTGAAACTGACAATTCCGTGGATTGAAACTGACAATCCCGTGGATTGAAACTGAGAATTTCGTGGATTGAAACTTAGAATTCCTTGGATTAAAACTGAGAATTCCGTGGATTGAAACCGACAATTCCGTGGATTGAAACTGACAATTCCGTGGATTGAAACTGACAATCCCGTGGATTGAAACTGAGAATTCCGTGGATAAACCAGCCGGGTGGCTTGGCTTTGACGCGGGCAATAGAGCTCGCGGACAGTATTGATAACGGTGATATTTCGGTTAGGTGGAGTTCGTGGTGACGATGGAAATTCACTGGAAATTTGATTTTAATTAGGTCGTCGGTTGCTAATTGCAGGGACGTGACGAAGAGAGGTCACTGCGTGATCCGGCAGCTTTCCACCCGGTCGTGATATAGATATAAGCTCGTTATGTCAAAGTGCCTAGTGGTCTTGTACATCGAAGTACTTCGAAGTGGTTGCGTACAGCCAAAAACCTGAGTGATAGTGGTTGCACACACACTCGTGGGCAAAACGACACGCGTAACACGCGGTTGTCGCGGCCCCTCTCGACGCACACTTTAATTAGGGAGCTCGTTAACGGTGCCGTCGAGAGTAGATTCGTTATACGCGGTGTCGTCGCATAATTTCCACGAGGATGGCGAACCTTGGAAGCGATTTATCGTCTAGTTCTTCAGACATCGTTGATGGAATTTGCGAAAGATCCTCGGCAAATTGTGGCGCCGAAGCTTCATCGGAATCTAAAATTAATTTGATCATTTAAATTTAATGTACTCACTCGTCGGGTAGCCTCGGCGCGCCTTCTTCCTGTCCAGGAGCATTCACGTGATAGACGCAAAAGTTTTCGAGTAAAACGCGCATGTCGATGTAGTTGAAGAACGCCTGGAAGCTCGAGATGTCTGAAAGGCAAATTTTACGTTTTGGGGTAAAAATTATTATATCGTTTTTAGAGTTTTCGTATATTCCTTCATTCATCCGTTTCTATCACTGGCTTGCATTTGAGATATGTTGCAGAGAAAAATGCAATAAATTCTCTATAACGTTACTACCGGTTTGAGAAATCTCACTTTTAAGGAGGAAAGTCGCGTCTCACAATTTTTTTTTTTAAATTTCGGTGTAACGTAACGTCCGGTTCAAAATTTCATTTTTCAACCAGAAGTGATGTATTTCCGGTATGCCGTCACTTCCGCTTCGAAAATGAGATTTTCGAAACTGAAGTGACGTATTTCCAGTGTGACGTCCCTTCCGGTCGAAAAATGAAATTTCCAAATCGGAAGTGACATATTTCCGGTATGACGCCCCTTCCGGTCGAAAAATGAAATTCCCCGATCGGAAGTGACGTATTTCCGGTATGCCGTCACTTCCGGTCGAAGAATGAGATTTTCAAACCGAAAGTAACGTTACAGAGAAAATTGTTAATCCTTCTCTGGAATGCAGACAGTGCCAAAAACGTGTCAATGAAGAAACGCAGTAAAGTTGGTAGGAGAATGTGTGCGATACGACCCAAAAGTATTTGAAATTCATTTCGAATGTAGCCAGCGCCAGAAACGGATGAATTAATGACCACGCGTTTTATCTCGCGTCGAGTGTCTAGAGGGTTAATCAGAGCCGTCCCGAGCCCCGGTGCTTGATACGGAGGACGAAATGAAAAAACATCTCTGTGACGCGCCGATATTCGATTGGTATTCGGCACAGCAGCCGGAGGCGCAGGATACACCCGAATTGGAAATATGCCAGAGTTTCCGTTCAATTAGTAGATCGAAAGTGGGTTTCCGATCAGAGTTGAAAAGTTGTCCGATAATGTGTCGCCCTCGTTGCCGGGGCTTTGGCATCGTCCAACACAAACACCCTTCGGACATCTTCGCGAGTCGAGGATACTTACAATTAAGGCCTAGATCGTGGTAAGTGAGAATGGCAGGTTTCGCCCGATTTCCTTGAACCGCAACGAGCAAACTACCCTTGTCGGTCTCGACCCTTTCCTCACGAGCGGATCCGTCGTCCCTCGTCAGATATCTCAAGGCCGGAAATTGGAGCTGAATGGTCTTCAGCTCGATGTCGTCCATACTGTCTGAAGGCATCGTGCTGGATGAACGAAAAAAAAACAAAATTAATTATTACATTTACCCAAACAAATAATTCGTATCTTGCCTCACGATAGAGCGTGACATCGGCGACAGTCATGCGGAGATCGCGAGATGGAGGGGGAATAAAAAAAAAAAAACAAAAGACAGTTTCCGCGGAACGTACACGATTCGGTTCGCCTTCGAGCTTTCTCCAGGATTACCAATTTAGCGGTAACGTCACAATTCCCCGTCGTCACCCGACCGAGAAAATCTAATGTTGCAGAAGTGCCGCGGAGCACGCGCGAAACAGCGGCGCATTAAATTTCGCTTTGCTCTAACGAACGCCACGACCAACCACGCCGGTGGATGGAGTGCTCGAGGTATAGAGAAATAAAAATAACGAAAAGAAGAAAAAAAAAGTGTATGCTTCCCGGCGTAAAATCGATAGCGAGTTGACCCCATCCGGCCGCAGCCCATGCGCCATGACGGCTTAATTAATGTCTGGAAAGTTGTTTTCTTTTTAAATTCAGCCGAGCTTGCAGTACATTCACAGTATACCGATTTTCGTTCGCTCGTTCTCTCGAGCCGGTCAGCCCAGGCGGTGGAGTGTGTTCGGCGAAAACACAATCGACCCCCTCCTAAACTCGTGCCTGCAGCTTTGCCGAATATACACACATATACACGCTTAGCAGTGAAATAGGAGCAGGTGGATTTGTTGGCCGTAGGCGAGTGTCGACCTCGTTGTGAATCGCGCTTCCCCTTTCTCTCCCTTTCTCGAGTGCAAACTGCGAGTTTGCACTGCATGTACTATTCACAGCGGGAGCCAAAAGTGCCTCACCCGTCGAGATTCAGGGATTTCCAAATAATCGTGAGGGCGCAACGTCGCGTCGCTTGTTTGGGAATGGAGCGACGAATTCACCCCCCGAGAAGCAATAAAGCAGCGCAATCACCGCGGTACAATGTTGCGTGAGTCGTCGTTTATCGCCCCGTCTCGCTTCTCGATATCGATCAGAGCTGCGCAAATACACGAAGTACTTGAAGTACGTATTGAAGTATCCAGTACCGTGTCTGTGCCCAATACTCAGAACTTGAGCTATTAAATTTTGCCAGTACTCAGAACTTGAGCTATTAAGTTTCGACAGTACTCGGAAGTTAACGCCATTGAGTTTTGCTAGTACTCAGAACTTGAACTATTAAGTTTTGCCAGTACTCGGAACTTGAGCTATTAAGTTATGCCAGTATTCAGAATTTATAGGTACTAAGTTTTACCACTACTCGGAACTTGAGCTATTAAACTTTGCCAGTTCTCAGAACTTGAGCCATTAATTTTTGCCAGTTCTCAAAACTTGGGGCATTAAGTTTTGCCAGTTCTTAGAACTTGAGCCATAAAGCTTTGCCACCACTCAAAACCTGAGCTATCAAGTTCTGCCAGTTCTCAGAACTTGAGCCAATAAGTTCTGCCAGTTCTTAGAACTTGAGCCATTAAGTTTTATCACTACTCAATACGTACGATCGTACATACGTCCGATTTGTTTTGCCATTCCTCTGAACTTGAGCCATTAAGTTTTGCCATTCCTCAGAACTTGAGCCATTAAGTTTTGCCATTCCTCAGAACTTGAGCCATTAAGTTTTGCCTGTCCTCAGAACTTGAGCCATTGAGCTTTGCCAGTACCCAGAATTTGAGCCATTAAGTTTTGCCAGTCCTCAGAACTTGAGCCATTAAGTTTTGTCACTACTCAATACGTACCAAGATTTGCACTGCATGTACTATTCACAGCGTGGGCCAAAAGTGCCTCACCCGTCGAGGTGCAGAGATTTCGGAATAATCGCTTGGGCGATGGATTTACGAGCCGCGAATCGTAAAATTTCACGATACTTCGTGGGATCTTCGCACCCACATTGCATTCGCGAGTTCAAGATGGAAAGCCTCGACGAACTCCATGTCGCGTGTCAACGCGTGCGAGCCCTCCGGCCGCGAGCTCGAAGTTCGAGGGAGGATACGATAAGATCGACACTATGGAGTTTAAGAGTTTCCGAACGCACTTTCTCGATCGCGGATGCGAGAGCGTGCGCTGCGATCGGGATCGTGAGAAAGTCGCTCTCGAGGTGGAACGTATAATTCGGCCACTATGCAACCTCCCTCTGCCGATAATGACCGGTGCAACCCTGAAATTACTGTACTGTTCCGTCGAGATCGAGACCCCGATCTTTTCTGACCGACCGTCCCGCTGATACTTGTAACGACTTTGTCGAACAACTGGCCAACTACAGGGGAGAGCCGGCGGAGCGAACTCGGAGGCAAAGAGGACAATCGCGATGCAAAAAATGATGTTTTCAAGATTGTGGTTTATTTCCGAACGAGACCACTTTTTGCCCCACTTTCCTCCAAACAGTCACGCAACAGAATTGCGAACAGAATTAGGTCACTTTTAAAGAAATTCTCTTCACCCGCATGGAAATCCGGTATATTTTAGATATATGCAACTCGGTGTTTATTAATATAACAAACATAAAAGTAGTTGACGTAATAAATCCGAAATATACGATCTTTGGGCGAAAATATATTTCATATATATCACAGATATATCTTTCGGTACATTTTGCGTACATTTTTTTTCATGTCGACCCATCATCGAAGATGAAGAATTCATTGATGATGTGATCGTTTCTAAGAGCCATAAGGTGAACGGCCCAGTTTCCGCCGCTGTTCCGATTACCGCCATTAATCGCAATTAATACCAATAATAAATACAGTATACGTTACATACAAACGAAATTGATGGCATGTTGAAGAGCGGTTTACTCTTGATCAATGCCGCGATATGTATATTTTTTATAAAATGTTCCCTTTAACAATTGAAAATGGCGGAAACTTGGCCTAAAGGTGACGAAAACTGGGCCGCTTACCTTATGGTGTTTTATCCCGACGAAGAACTGTTGCGATAAACGTCTTCGTGTGTATAACGAGAGCGTTATAGACGAGCTTGTGTACATTTTTTAGATTAATTATTTATTAAACAAATAAATTTCTGTATTATTTGAGGAAACCCAGTTGCAGAAATAAATCCGAAATATACGATCTTTCGGTAAAAATATATTTTACATATATTCCATGAAGATATGTCACAGATGTATCTTTCGGCATACGCCGCGTAAAATTTAGTTACACATGGAACCATCATCGAAGATGAAGAATTCATTAATGATGTGATCGTTTCTAAGATCCATATGGTGTTATTATCTCGACGAAGAACCGTTCCGATGAACGTCTTCGTGTGTATAACGAGAGCGTTATAGACGAGCTTTTTACGGTATTGATCTGCAGACCACGCCCAGGTAAGGTGAGTATGGTCGCGGCTGGCGGTGCAGAACAGAGGCAGTCGCGGAATTCGAAAAAGCTTTCCGAACTCGAAAACAGCACTGTACACGGATTTTTCCAGTCTCGATTATGTGCCGGAGTTAATCGAAAGCGTTTACAGCGGGATCGCTCGCGCCTTACGGTAATTCGCTGTCGTTAACCCGGCTAACGACTGTACCGGTCGACGAGCCGATAATTTTGCCGGGGCGCTGAGCAAGTGGAGCATTAAATGAACATTTTCCAGTGCGGTGGATGAATTGCCGAGCGACGGAGCTCGAAATGTATACACATATAATGCCTTCGTGAGTGGAATATGGAACGCCTCCCGTTCGACCGGAAGTAACGTTGTTGCAGTGCGCTCCGAGCTGCCTACCTGCCTGTAAGGCATAAGAAATTCTCTTCGTACCTGTTTCAAAAAGCCCCCTCTCCCTATCGGACTCGTGCAAACATATCGACTATGTTCCATTTTTTGTTCAACGACTTTGTTATCCGAGCGAATTCGCTTTTTCTCGGTAATGTGTCGGCCTGTGCCTTGACAGCGTTGATCTACACTGAGGGAAGGATCTCGGATGAACTACCATGTCGTTATAGAATGTTGTGGATTAAATCGCGCATTCCGTGCATAAAATCTGAGAATTTTTTGGGAATAAAAATAGAGCATTTCGTGGATAAAAACTGAAAATTTCGTTGACAATATTTTTATTATGTATGTATACATAAAACAAAAAAATTGATAGACATAATATGCCGGTATAACCTACAAATGTCATGACCCCGATAATTATACGACATCAAATTTGAGCTTGGGCATTCAGTCTTTGTCAGTGCACTCCTTTAGGGAAGACGAAAAAAATTGTTCACGCTTGTAGAATTTTATTCCCTCAGTGAACTTCTCCGCGCGAAGTTTGTGCTATGCAAATCACACATTGTAAAAAAGATTCGTATGAAATTTAATGAACTGGTGCTGAAAGTTTTTACGCGTATTGGTATATTAGATTTCATGTACAATCGTGATGAAAAATTAACGTACAGTATATTAAAAACATGATAAACACTTTTAATAATTTACTTAAATTTTACTATAAAATTACTTTGAATCCAATAATTTAATTTAATTTAATTTCACTGTAAAAATTCATTGATTTTCCATCACAATTGTACATTAAATCGAATGTCCCAGTTTTTCCATAAAAAACCTCCATTCCGGTGCATTAAATTTACAATTTTTTTAAACAGTGCATCCGCTGTAACATAATAAAATGTTGTCTCATGCAGATATGTTCAGAGTCGTCTAATCTCAAACAAACGGTTCTCGATCTCGCTGCCACCGATTGCTATATTTTCCATTAACGAGAACTTATCTTCTACAAAAAAATTGCGGGATATTCGGGTAAATGCCAGTACGTCGCCGTAGTTCCAATATACCTGAAACTTCGGTCGCTTTTTACCAGACTTATGGTCATTTTTGTCAGATCCTTCTGACAGTATATGAAATTTCCCGGCTCACGGAGATGTGAAATGTCAGGCAAAGGTCCCAGCTCTTTCCAGCCGCTACGCTTGAGGAATCCTCCTCCCCGTCCTCATGCGAAAGGGCTGGCGAAAGGACACGAAGAGCAACCCGAGCGAGTGGTACGCAACGTCGCGCGAGGCGAAGTCGGTAGAAAATGATGTCCGTGAGTTTCTCGACTGGAGAGAGGAGTTCCACGGACGATAAGTAGATTTGGTTCATGGGTCGATCATGGTACGGTTCTGCATTAGAGAAAGAAATTGGTCTGCGAGAGGGTCGGGCAGACGGCGTCGGGACGTCTGCGCTCGTGCGATCGATGTCCCAGGGCGTACATCGACGCCCCGCGGTCGAACCGCGGGTTGCCGGGTGGCTCCTTCGTGCAGGGCGCATCTTTCACGTTGTCTCGGAGAATCACGCCCTCGTCAGGAGACTCGGAATGCATTCGCATAGTTCCAAGAGTCTTCCAACGGCCACCGAAGACGGAGCTCGTTACCGATAATGCTCTAATTGGATGAAGCGTTCGGCGTTAAGTAGGTTACGCACGCTTCCATGTATTTGGAACGTTCGGCGGATCAGGAAATAAGAAAAATAGCTCGACTCTGAAATCCCGGAGCCAAGACGAGACGAGCTTACACCCAGAAAAATAATTTATTTGACAGCCACCGTTTATTCGGTTTAAGTAAAATATTTGTTTGATTTAAATAAATATTTATTTCATTTACGGTAAACGTTCCAGTGACCGAACACGTCCCAGCCGCCGCGCAAAGCGTGCGTGCAAGAGAGACGCAAATACGATTATTCATGCATGTGCGGGAACTGGGACTTCGCCTTTAGGTGTGCGGCCACTGGTACTTTTACCTTAAGTAACTATTTCGTAATTTAAATAAATATTTATTTAAATCAAATAAATATTTTACTCAAACCAAATAAACGGTGGCCGTCAAATAATCTTTTTTTTTCTGGGTGTAGACGTTCGATCGATTTTGGTCAAGGGAGAATTCAAAGAACGGGCGTGTTGAGGAGAACTTCCGGGCCGGATGCGTTCCGACCCTCTCGAGAACGAGTACCGACCGAGTTTCCCTCGTCAGACGGGAAAACACAATCTTGTTATTCGCCCCCTTATCACGAGTTCCTCACCGCGCACGTAAGAGCAGTCTCTTCGGCTTCTCGTTTCCATTGTACTGGTCGCGTTCGCGCCAGCGTGGAAGAAGTCGCCTCTTCAGCGGATCCGGTATAATCACTTTAGCGCCAGAAACGAGTTGGAAAAGTTTCCGGCGGACTTTGCTCCGTGAGGAGCGAGCTCCGCTCGACGGGATATTCGTCGAGCTAGGGAATCTATAATTGAATAAATCGGTTAGCGATGCGAGACCGAATCGGAGTGGCTGAAACGAAATCGGCAATTTAGCCGTTTCAGAATCGCGTCTTCCTCCCGATCATTCCGTAGGCCCCGAGGAGGCGAGGAAGCTGCCCGATGGCAGGTGTCGCGGACACGCGATCGGGGGACGCTCGTCGATCGTGCTTCATTAAATTTCCAGGCACACCGGCCCGACTTGCGCCACACGGCATCGAGCGGTTTCCCGTATCTCCTGTCTGCGTCATCCAACCCGTTTCCGGTGACCCGAGCGATTTCTCTCCTCCTCGAGGGCGATATGACGGTAATGGAACGTGGAGGCGAAATGTTCTCTGAGAGACGGATCTCGGAAATACTATGGAGTTTTATGGTAAAATTTCGACCGGCGAACGTGGTAGACCAGCGCAATCACTAGCGATGTGTGAAATTTTCACAGCGGCCATGGACATCCTTTCCCAACACATATGATATATTTTTCCAGAAGCCGGGTTGGCTAAATTTTTGCATATCTGGCAAATAATTTCGTGGATTATAACTGAGAATTCTGTGTATTGAAACTGAGAATTCCGTGGATTGAAACTGAGAATTCTGTGGATTAAAACTGAGAATTTCGTGGATAAAAACTCAGAATTCCGTGGATTAAAACTGAGAATTACGTGGATAAAAACTCAGAATTCCGTGGATTAAAACTAAGAATTCCGTGGATTAAAACTAAGAATTACGTGGATAAAAACTCAGAATTCCGTGGATTAAAATTGAGAATTCTGTGGATTCAAACTGAGAATTCCATGGATTAGAACTGAGAATTCCATGGATTAGAACTGGGAATTCCATGGATTAAAACTGAGAATTCCATGGATTAGAACCGAGAATTCCATGGATTAGAACTGAGAATTCCATGGATTAGAACTGAGAATTCCATGGATGAGAACTGAGAATTCCGTCGATTAATTTTTTTTTATGTACCATTCATTTAAAAAAATATGACCGACATAAAATACCCGTACAACCTACAAGCCTGTTCCAGTTCGCGATCACGACGCCACCGATTACTATATTTTCCAGTAAGAAGACCTTAAATCCCAGCAAAAATGACTATTTTCTTATTCGGGGTTATTCGGATGACATCCGTGATAGCGAGAATTACCATATTTCCCAGCAGAACGTGTTAAGTTTAATGCGAATGTTTGCCAGGGTATCACCATAGTTCCCATAAACCCGAAAGTTCTGTCGCTTTTTACCTGATTTATGGTAATTTATATCACATCCTTCTCAGCGTGCGCGACACCTTCGGAGGATCTCCTCGGTATCGTAACAATTCGCCCGGCATACGAATGTTCTCATACCGTAGCCGTTTACTTGTCTGCCGGTAAAACTTTGCGCGGATAATGGAACCTGAAGAGACTCCTGGCATTCGCTCGGGCCGGAAACTCCGGACAACTTTTGATGATACTTTTAATTAAATTTGCCCCCTCTCCCCTCCCGTCCGCGCAACCCGAGACAATAATGTATCGGATATTCACCGAGAGAAACGCTATCGGCTTTGCCTCCCGAAAGCCGGTGCGATTTAGGCGAAAACAAAGGGCCGCTTAAAACTGGATCAACAACGGCGGGTGCCGCACGCTTCGACGGATTATACAGTTATACACTTTCCTCACGGTGAAATCCTCGATCCGCCGGTACGGAGCGGTTTCAAAGCCGGCCCGATCCTACCGTCCCACTCGAAGAGTTTCCTCTCCCTATATCGCGTAATCCCGAAACGAATGGAGTTATTATTGTAGAAACGCTCGAAAAGTCCACGGGATCTAAAAATATCCGGCGCTCCCGCGTCGTCCGCATCCGTACCTTCGGCCACTTGGCAGGAGAGACGAATGTTTAGCGATTCGAGAAGGCTCAGACTGCTGCGCATGTTGCCCACTGAGGGTAATGAAAAAATTGAAAAAAATGAATTTAAGAAAAAACCGATATTGCGTGTCGGATGAAAAAGCGGTACGGGATTGTCATTTGCGCGAGGAGCTTGCGGCTTTGCGGTCGCGTCTCTACGTCGTGCGCTGTACTATGTACCGCAGTCTGCCGGAGGAAACACGACACCCGATCTCTTCGACACACGATATCCGACGTGGTCGCGGTCTGACTTTTTATCGATCGATTATAACCCGAGAGGCGCGCCTAGTTCGTGCCTTTGAGAATCTCGAAGCTCTCGGCTTTTTCGCAAAAGTTCAAAGAGGGTCATTTTATAGCCGAATTTGGTACAAAAAGTTTTCACTTTAAAAGAAATAAACTAAAAAATTTGGAACTTTTTTTTTCACGCAAACGAAGCTTCCTCTATGAGGAAGCAAAAATGAAGAAAAAAAAATAGCCGAGCGTTTGGAGACTCTCGAACAAGAGTCCCGGAAATTTGCGACGAAAACGTCATCGGGCTTGCACAGCGCTTTCGCGAGCGAGGGAGCGCTTCTCGCTAATTGGGAGATGATGACGCTGTAACTCTGTGACGTGCCCTGCTGACGATATAGGCATGTCGGCGCGTACATTCGCAGACGAGAGTTTGATCGAGTATATATATATATATACACTGAGAAAAAAATATGCTTGCTGCCACACTGAGAAAAAATTAAATAGTAAAAGCGACAATACTGACTTTTTCCCATAAAAAATAGTTCCCCAAAGGGAACGTTTACATTTCATAGTTACGACAATGACAAAAAATCATGGTTGCCGCTACAATTATAGTTCGATCATCTGAATAAATACTATCAGAAATTATCTATATAGACGTTTCCACCGAGAATTATTCGATATAGTAGGAAAAACTATCCTTTTTCTCAGTGCAAAGAAAAAAATTCTTATTTCAATTCTTACAATCCCAAATGATATTGAAACAACGGCGGGAAGGCTGCCAAGGTGACATGTTATCGTTTCAATCCCGTATGCAATCGTAAAGAATTGAAATAAGAATTCTTTTCTTTGGCAACCCGCAAGCGAATTGTGCTTGAATCATTGATATTTTTTTCCCGGTATATATGTATATGTATATTTATATGTACTTTGTCGATTTGCTCATCTAGTAATCTATACGTACCTGATAAAATATGCACAATATGCGGCATATATAACGCCCTAATAACAGGCTTCATGCGTCAGTCACGTGACAAGAGCAAGCTTTAATACGCGTCAACTGGCGTTATATCGATGCGTTTCAGCTTTACAATTATTACCTTGACCGTTCTGCCGATGCGTTCGTTCCACCAGCACGGACGGATGCAACCTTCCGGTGTTACCACGTGCGTTTCAATGATTTTTTTTTTCTTTTTTCTCACTCTCGATATTCATATACGGATTCGCGACTGGGAGTTTCTACGACTGTGCGGCTGGCGTGAGCGCTAAGAGGTACGGTAGAAATTTTATAGCGTTGCACTCAGAAAAGTTATAAGTCGGGAGAACTAAATTTTGGAAAGAACTGGAGATGCGCCGCGATGGTAATTTTTCGTGAGCGTCAATTGACGACAAAATTATTGACAATTGATCGTCTTTTTTATTACAGGACATGTTTCTTGCGCCATGACCGTAATTTTTGTTCGGGGTCACAAATATGGTCAAAAGAGCGTAAAACATCTGTCTAGTTGAGAGTTGAATGTCAACTTGGTCAACTTTTTGGCCAACGAATGTTTCTCCCTCGTTGACTTCGTAATCATTCGTATTTTCATTTTTTTAATCATTTGATTCATCCATGAAACAACATTATACGATGAATACAAAATTAATATTTTTCTGATTAACGAGATTGGTACGTTGTTAATTCTGAACTTAGGACCGCGGAGTTTTTTTAGAGTTAATGTCACCGTTGTTACAGTGTGGTCATTTCTGAACCAGTCAATTGACGATCACTTGACAGTCAATGGAAAAAAAAAATCACGGGTCACAAAGTCGGCGTCCATCTCTAGAAAGAACTAATTTTTTTCAACAATTAATTACTCCAACTAACTATAGTTTTTCCAACTTGTACTTTGTTAATTGTGAAGTTGGGACCATGGTGGGTTTAGAGTTAATGTCACCGTCGTTACAGTGCGGTCATTTCCGAACCAGTCAATTGACAAAAAAATAAAAATAAATAACCGGTCACAAAGTCGGCACACATTTCTAGAAAGAACTCATTTCTTTCAACAATTAATTACCCCAACTAACTATAGTTTTTCCAACTTGTACTTTGTTAATTCTGAAGTTGGGACCGTGGAGGTTTTTAGAGTTAATGTCACCGTTGTTACAGTGCGGTCATTTCCGACCCAGTCAATTGACAAAAAATAAATAACCAGTTACAAGGTAGGCACACATCTCTAGAAAGAACTCATTTTCTTCAAAAATTGGTTATCCGAACCACAGTTTTCCCAACTTCTTCTTATCTCCAGTGCACATCAGGCTCCGACGGGGTCTGGAAAGTGCCCGATCAGGTCCAGATGTAACGCTCAAAAGTCTCTACCAGAAAGGACGATCAATGCTGCTGGCGGACTGGGGGCGAACTATAAATTGCGCATGAAATATACTACCGGGATATCTGGTTTCGTTATAGATATGCGACTACGGGCGCTCCACGAAGATGCAGTTTACGTGCAACGCTGGAAATTGCAGCAGGCCAGACCGCAGGTGGTTCCGCCGACTTTTTACACGCTTTCAGCTATCGCGGAATTTGCAGATCCCTCTTCTCGGAGGGGAGAATTTTACGGTATTTTGCATACGGTCCGCGGAGGAAGCAGCGCGAATGTGCGAATCGCCGCCAGCGTCGGATATTTACGAGGGGGTTCGCGTTGGCGATAGCGTAACCTGGGGGTGGGGAGACTTGTTTTCCGCCGATTCATCAAAATATCGCACACGATGCACCGTCCAATCAGCCGAACGTGTTTGTTCGCAATTAGGCGCGGCCGTCGGCACGCGACAAGGGTTGGAAACCCCCCTCTAATAAGCGAACGTGCGCGACACGTCGCGACCGCACTTTTGTTTGTACATACGACGATGTGTTCGTGCAGTCACGGTGGTTCGACAACGACGACCGCGGTGTCTCCTGCAGGCTTAATGACCTCTAATTACGCTTAATCCGAGCGCTAATTGCCGGGGGCGCTGCGAGATTCGCCCGCCGGAAGTACGCTTCGTCTCGTGGCCATTCAGTTTGGTCAAAAGTGGAACAACATTAATGAACGCCCCGCGATGGGATCGTTCCCTTCGGGACCGCAGTTGCGGGCCGTGAGGTCTTTCGAGCGAAAAAAGGGAATAGGAAAGATTGGAAGCAGAATTTTAATAACGCTAGCTTCGGGTCCCATTTTTTTTTTCGGGCTTCGCGGGACCGGAATTGATACGAAGATACCGTTACCGTTATCGTCGGGCGGGGAGTTTGTTTGGGGAATTTGATAACGACGATCACCTGGCAGTATAGTTCGTGCGGTGACCACTTGGGTTGGTCAAAAGTGGAGCAACATTAATAAACACCCCGCGACTGAATCGTTCCCTTCGGGACAAGAGTCGCGCTATGTCTGTGATGTTTTTTCGAAAAAAGGGAATGGGAAAGATTCGACGGTGAATTTTAACGTTCAGTGTGCACACCTTCGTAGCCAATCATTAAGTGCACACGGGGTCAATTTGTAAGTATGCACTTTTACTTTTACCTTATTTAATCAGAATTGCACATTAAATTTAATGTGCCAGTTTTTGCATAAAAACTTCCAGTCGGGTACATTAAATTTAGATTTTTTTTTTACAGTGTGCAAGAGCGGAGCTAATACGAGGATAGCGTTATTGTCGCGCAGGGAGTTTATTTGGGCAGTTCGATAACGACGATTGCCCGGCTCCTTGTCGTTTCTTCCGACGAACGATCGCAAGGATGGGTCGCCCGAGAGAACCGAGCAAAGTTCATGTAGTTTCCAAACCGAGACAAGTCGCGCCTCGGGCAGGCTTGCTGTTAACGAGTAACCGATAATTGCGCGACCAATGAAGCCTCTTTGATGCACGTCAGGTGAGCGGGCGTCGCATGGGCGCGAGCCACGAGAACAACGAGAATCTTTCACCCGGCGTACTTTCCATTGCGTAATGTGATTATAAAAATAGTCATGTGTGGCAAACATTAGGCTCGCCCGGGTATGTTGACCCGACTGCCACGCCCATTTTTTCCACGAGAAAGTGCACAGGAAAAAATTACTTTGTAAAATCGATAAGTTGACGAAAACAAATGAACAAACATTAACACTGTAAAAGAAAATTGTAAATTTAATGCACCGGACCGGAAGTTTTTATGCAAAAACTGGTGCATTAAATTTAATGTACAATTGTGATGAAAATTTAATATACTTTTTCATTAAAATTAAAGTAAATTATAAAAATTAAAGTACTTTCATCGAAAAATTAAGGAACATTTTTTAAAATAAAGTATTCCCAATGTTTTTAATACACTGAACCTTCATTTTTCATCACAATTGTACGTGCAAGTTAGTATACCGGTTTTTGCATAAAAACTTTCAGTCCGGTACATTAAATTTCATATTAATTTTTTTTACATTGTTTTTGTCATTTCTTTTTCTTTTGCAATTGTTGCGACTTTAATTAATCATCACATCCTCAACTTCGATACGCCTATTTTTCAATTAATTTGATCATAGTTCGCTGGTTGCGATCTCTTTCGTAGAACATTTCCGCGCCGTACGTTCGAGCCTCGAGACGATCTTGAATAATTCAAGAGCGTTAAGCTCGAAGCGTAGAAGCAAAAGCCTCTGACGCGATGTACGATCGCTCCCTAGCTACATCTCGCTTACACCGGATCGTTTATTAAAGCGACGCGGGGGGACCGACGACGAATGCAGTTCACTGTGTCGACCGTTCCGTCGTCGGAACTTTTTTATTCATACGAAAAAAAAAAAAAAAAACACGCCTCTATCGTTATCCTCCGCGACGTATGAGGATGTACGATCAATCATACAAGTTATAATTTGTCTATGCGAGAATTATAGTTCTCTCGATATGCACGAAGCATCGACACGTATCCCACGACAGCGGCCTTGCCCAATGAGTCACTAACTCGCGGGATCGTCGCGAGACCAGCCAATTATCGAACGACACGAAAAAAAAATTGCCCTCTCCCTTCGGTCGCGAACAATGCTGGACGGCAGTGGCTGATGTGAAGGAGTAATCGAGGCATCTCTAATTCAGGTCATGCTCCAGATAGGGCCGTTTCGGATGCCTCGTACTTTCCTCCTCGGCCTAGCCCTGCTCCGTCCGCTCGTTCGTCGTTCGCCGTCTTCCGAAAACTATATTCGATCTCATCGAATGAACAGTGTGGTTTTCTTTTTTGTTATTTTTTTGCGGCCTCGAATATCTCGCTAACTATGCACTTTTCGGAAAAAAGGGTAAGACACTTCTTGCAGTGAATTGATCAAACTTTAAGCCTAAGGAGTCAGATTAAAAAAAAAAAAATTTTACGCATCCAAAACGGTGCTTAACGTTTGCGTTAGGAGAAAAACACGGGCTAAGGTTGGGGTCAAAATTACCCCCGATGCACACTGAGCGTTAAGGTAGTCCTTGCGATGCATGCTAGTCAACTGACGAACGATCTCGAAAATGTCCTAAATCATCAAGTTAATTTCTAAAATTCATATTTGATAAATCAAATACGCAAATAAAAAAGCAAACGTAGATATTTAGTAATACAAAAAAAAATCAATTATGATGGAAATAGCAAATTAAAAAGGTTGATTTGACTGATAATTACGTCTTTTTTGTTGCGCTAACGTACCACACGTTGGCCCAACAAAACTTTTGTCAGCATAGTGACGACAAATTCATTCATTGAAATTCGTTTGTCGTCACTATGCTGACAGAAGTTTTGTTAGGCTAACGTGTGGTACGTTAGTGCAACAAAACGCGTTTTCTCTATGTATCACTAACAACATTTCTGTTCATCGACCGCCGCAATTACATCACAAAGATACCGCTATCGTCGCGCGGGCGTTTATTTGAGGAATTTTATAAAGACGATCGCCCAAAAGTATGCTGGAAAATAATGCTGAAGGGCAGTGGCTGTCGCGAAGGATCAATCGAGGGATCTCTAATTCAGGTCATGCTCCAGATAGGGCAGATTCGGATGCCTCGTACACTTTCTTCCTCGGCCTAGCTCCGCCCCCAACGCTCGTTCATCGTTCGTCGTCTTCCGAGAACGATATTTGATTTCATCGAATGAACAGTGGTGGTTTTTTTTTTTCGGTATTTTTTTGCGGCTCGTGAGACCGTTCTCCAAACTGGTTTCCTTCGTCCCGAAGCCTTTTGAGGCCCGCGGGAGAACGGCCGCGGCGGCGTCAACAACGCACCGTCGTTCGATCGGCCGCTGCAGCCTCTCGAATTTTTCCACGAGAGACGGAATATAGCCGTAAGTACGCCTCAACCCATTACTCTTGATCGGTGTCCTCGGTCTGGGCTACATGTCACGTATCACGACGGACCGGATCGACCTCGGCTCGGTGCGCGACGGCGATTCTCCCGCCGGAGCCCCCACCGAGAGTTTCGCAACTTCGCGGCGCCTCTACGTGCGTCCGCCGCTTCGCCGATTTTGCCGCAATAACAGTTAAAAATAAAGATCCCCTTTGCGACGCGAAGAAGATTCCTCTTTCGAGTCACGATGACATCGCGATCGATAAGCGAGTCTCGTGACGTTGAAAAAAAAAAATTAAAATAATATTAAAAACTTAACCGGCAGCGTTCGTGTTTTTTTGCTCCCAAATGGATATCCCTATCGGTTCTCATTTCTCTCGTGTTCCTTCACTCATCCGGTTCTGTCGTTGGCTGCGTTCAATGTGAATTTCAAATACATTCGAGACGTATCAAACGCTTTTTTCAGACAATTTTCTGTTTTCCTTAATTCACAAATTTCTGTCAATTCATTCGAGATATATTCCCGAGAAAAATTTAATCATTTCTGGGTAACGTCACTTCCGGTTTGAAAATTACACTTTTCAACCAGATGTTATGTCATACGGAGAAACCTCACTTCCGGTTTGAAAAAGTCGGTTTTCGACCGGAAGTGACGGCATACGGGGAAATCTCACTTCCGGTTTGAAATTCTTATTTTTTAAGCGGAAATACGTCACTTCCAGTTTGAAAATCTTATTTTTTACCGGAATTACGTCACTTCCGGTTCGAAAATCTCATTTTTTGATCGGAAATTACGTACTTCCGGTTCGAAAATCTCATTTTTTGACCGGAAATGACGGACTTCCGGTACGACGTCAAATCTACTCTAAATCCGAGATTTTCAAACCGGAAGTGGCGCCATAACGAAATTTTTTAAATTTCTCTGCGTGACATTAATTCCGGTGTAAAAGTGAGATATGTGAGATATGTCAAATGTAACCAGTGACAGTAACGTGTGAATTAAGGAACACAGGAAAGTGAGTAAAAGAACGAGTTTCATATGTCTCAAATGTATTTTTAATTCATCCCGATTGTTTGCCAACGACAGAAACGGATGAATTGAGGAACTCACGGTCCTCAATTCATCCGGACGAAATTGTTTTTTTTTTCTCTTATCCGCAAAATTCAACGATCGCTCGATCAGACGTGTGTATATGTGTGTGTGTCCAGTGGATATCATGAGAGAAAAAAATATATAAAAAAAATGTTTAAAAAATTACTAGCTAATACTCGTCAATCACTATTGTAACTACGAAACGTTTGTCCCTCGGAGATGAAGGACTGCATTCTCTAGCAAAAACTCTTGGTGACAACTTTAAATTCTATTACAGTAACTCTGCGGCCCTTATCATCGTTCGGGCTCTATCGCGCGACTTTTTCTGCTTTTTTTTTTTGTCTTTCTTTTTCGAGTCTCCAGTGGAAAAAGACTTACCCCAGAAGTGCGGATTCCTCGGGTGTCGCTGCCGTGGGCATCTTGTTTCTCTCCCTAAAACAAAATGGCCGCAAATAATCACACGAGCGGCCCTAGCGGCTTGGCTACCCAGCCGTAATCCCGTGCTGACGACTACACGATTCCTCGTGCCCCGTACAAACAATCGCGATAAGCTCACAGAAAGCCAATGAAAGCTGCGTTCCGTGCTTCCCGGCTCTAAGTCACAAACAAAAACAAGCCAACGACCGATCGGCCGAGATAATCGACTGTTGACCGAGGCAATGGAGTCGGAGATTTTTTTTCGCTTCGGAAACAACGGGAAGCACGGCCGAGCTGTGTCGCAAGATCGAGCTTCCGGCGGCGTGCGTCACGTCCCACGCAATGACGTAACGAGAATGCGAATGACGAGAGCCGAAGAGTCTCTACGACTATTCTACACGAACAAATATACACAAAAGCCATGCTGATAGCGAGTAAAAAAAAAAAAAAACCGTGCCGTAAGAGGGGTTGAAGATCGGGGTGGCATGCAGCTTACCTAGTGGCCCGTTTACCTGGGCCGATCGATAGTCGCAGCGCCAGCTTCCGGTCCGAGGGTCCTCCTCCGACTCTAACCGCTATCGATATATCATCGTCATCTGCGATTAATTGAATTACAACGAGAGTCTTGCACGCGACACCAGAGATACGAGTTACACGCGCTTGACGCTATCTCAGCACGACTGCTAAAAAAAATTGTAAATTTAATGCACCTGACTGGAAGTCTTTAAGCGGAAACTGCTACATTGAATTTGATGGACAATTGTGATGAAAAATTAATATACTTCTTCATTGAAATTAAAGTGAGTTACTGAAATTGAACTAACTTATTATCATTAAAGTGAGTTATTAAAATTTAAGTAACTTTTTAACATTAAAGCAAGTTATTAAAATTTAAGTAACTTTTTAACATTAAAGCAAGTTATGAAAATTAAAGTTCTTTTTATAATAAAACTGGAGTGAATTATTAGAATTATTAGAAATATTTCCAATGTATTTTACACCGAAAATTAATTTTTCATCACCATTGTGCATGAAGTTTAATATACGAGTTTTTGCCCAAAATCTCCCAGTCCGGTACGTTAAATATGATAGGAATTTTTCTTTGCAGCGAACGTTTAGATAAGATTTTTTAGTAAATTTTGTTTTCCGCGTTCAGCGCCTTGCAAGCCCGGACCCAGCGGGTTCACCGAAGCTCCATGCAGTTAAGTAATCCGAGAAAAAAAAAAAAGAAAGACGAAAACCAATCGGAGTCAAATGGGTAAATGAAATTCCGAACGGAAGCTCAGCGATTCGGACGACCCCTACGAAGAGCCCACCACCATACAGGGAGATTCCTGCGAGCCTTCTTGCTGAATCGGCCCTGTGATAAATTCCGCGCGAGCTTCGATCTCGAATGGTAAACGAACAAAGGGCGTGGCGATGATCGGCGATGTTGGATAGATCGATGGCTCGGAATGTCCAGGAGGAGGTGGAGGAGAGCGAGGAGGAGGAAGACGGAGATGCCGATCAAAGGATTTCGCGATCGAGCCCGTCGCGTCGACGCACCGTTGGCCCGAACGAAGGAAGCTCGAAGAAAGCCCCGCGCGCGCGTTAATCCATCACCGGTAATGTTTTCTTATCTTTCTCGCCACTATTCTTTTTCCATTCGTTTCTCGTGGACACCTACCTGGAAACTATAGAGACGCTCTCTCGTCTGTCCTCGATAAGGGGATCCTTCTTTCTCAGCTCGACCTTCGGCGACGCGAAGCTGAAGGCCTTTTTGACGCTCTCGAGTACGCTCTGCCCGGTTGTTTGGGTCTGGTCGACGATCGTCGTGCTTTTGTAGACGTCTTCGCCCAGGTCGCCGAGCGACCTGTACGAAGCGCCGATACCTGCCGGCATGGCGGTATTTCCGGTCACCTCCTCGCGACGCCCACGATTCCACCTCGTTTCCTCACGGTGTTCCTTGCCTCCGGCGGACCCTCCTAGATAATAAGTGCCGCTGTCGTCGCCTCCGCCTCCGACGAGCTCTCCTCCGGTTGCAGCTGGTGCTGCTGCCGACGACCGGCCAGCCAGTCAGCAGCGGCCTCGAGGTCGATGTCTCGAGGAACGCGCCGACGACGCCGCTGCTCGTCGACGACCAAGGCGTGACGGAAGCCGAATTTATGCCAAATCCGCACGGTCAACAAGGCAAACGAACGGGTGGGGTTTGGGAAAGAAACGGAAATGATAAAACAATGAAAGACCGTGAATAACGCTCAAGAGAAAGGCCCTTGATCGTCAATCCGAGACCACTCACGATTTCCCGCGGCATTGACTCACTTCTCGCATCGCGACATCGAAACGCGTTTTATCAAAGCGTTTATCCGAGATCTGATGAATCATAGAACTTTTCCACGTTAGCTATGTTTTCCTTTCTACTGGCCCGAGGCAAAAAGACCTCTTGATGGGGGGTTCAAACGTGGTTCTTACGAAACGCTGTTGGGATAAACTTTGCCGATTTGGTACCAAATTTCCACATGAACCCGCGGAAGGTCCGGATCAAGTGCCGTTCTGTTCGAGTCCCTTTTGTCCCGGCCACCCGGCCAGGCCCAACCGCTCCTCGGCGCGGTCGTCGTCCCTGGCAAGGATATTAATTCCTGGAGCCTATCGAATGACCCCCGGTAAATCGAGAGTCGAGCCAATGCCTACGGAGATATCGAGTTTGCTCTCGCTCAATATGCTGCGTGTCGTTAAGCGACGTGGTCATGCACAAACGGTATTCGTCGCCTGCCGAAAACATTGCATTTAACATCTAATGATCATGCGTGCGCTGGCGTCATGCCGTTTGCGGAGTGTGTGCTGTTCGACGACGAGCCAGGCCGATCGAGTGTACGCACGTCGAACAACGTAGAATCTTTTTCTGTTTTTTTTTTTTTTTCACTAATTTTTTTGTTTTTTATTCTCGATCTTGGCAGCGATCGGTCAAGGATCGATGGCGTTAGCCGCATCGCGGTGTCGCCGATTGTCTACATCGAGGCGCAAAAAAAGCGGAGATCAGCGTCAAATGAGAGTTCTATCGCTGAACGGGCGTGCGAACACTCCTCGCGGCTCTGGCAGCGAAATTCTATAGTGGCTAATGTAGTACGTGGCTATGTCGACTGCTCTCAGGGATGGGGCGAATGGGAACGAGTGAGTTACACGTATGCATACACATGCGAGAAAAATCGATATTGTCGGTGGTCGATGAGGTATACACGGAATCGAGTCAGATGTTCGTCGCTTATTGATTTCTCCGGTAGCGCCCACCACGGAGTAGAGCTGCATGTGCGCGCTTTGCTCTCTGTCATTCTCTTCCCCTTCCCGTCGACCCGTTAAATACACCGTCAAATGTCAAACACGCTATATCAGTTTTTTTTTTTATTTATTTCCTCATATTGTATCAAGAAAACAATTTTTTTTTTTTTTTTTTCAACGGTCCGAATTCACGGTACAAAATCGTTTTGAGCGTCTCGACGGCGCGTCTGTGACAATCGTAACGCAGCAAATAAGCTCGCTCCGCTGAAGCTAATTCGTTTTAATGATCGGATCATCGTCGGATGTCAAGGTCGAGAAAGTTTCGGATTAACGAAAATTGATTCTAGAAAATGGAACATCGTGTTCACAAATTACAAAGTTCGGGCCACTCGAGAGCCTTCGCGCATTATCGATCTCGCCGGACGCGGGAAATCGTGGACTTCCTGCCGCGTCCTTGCTTTATCGCACGAAACATCCTCGACGATTCCACGACGAAGAGAACGAGAGAGAGCTACGTATATATACATGCATACATATATATATATATATATATATATATATATATAGAGCGCGGAGTCGCGTATAGTAACCTACACTCGGGGAGGGTAGTGTATTGATTTTCCGTGTAAACTCACGTAATCGGGGTTAACCCGAGCCTGCTGTCCGGTTTCGCGAAAGAGACCGAGTTACCTCGTTCAATTTATTCTCGACTGGAAGGATCGATTATTTTTTAAAACCATTTGTCCATTCCTTCCGTTCCATTCATTTTTTTTTTTTTCGCACCCTCCGAATCGACGAGTGCGCGAAAGAGCGTATTGTACATAAAAAATAAATAAAAATAAAACAAAAAGAATTACAATGAGACGAACATCGATGGAGTGAGGGATGGGAAACGGTTTGAACCTCTCGACGTCGATTCCTCTCTCGAGACAGATCGGTAGCGCGACGAAGAGCGGTAGGATTAACAGCATCGACACGGATGACATTATAGTGAAAGCGTCGCGAGACGCCGTCACGTCGGTGTCGGGGACGGTTGCGCGTGAACAACCCTCCGAATTGACAACGAAGCGGATAAACGTTAAGTCGCAGGGTACCGTTCGCTGGTTGCAAAGTGTATGCCCTTACGGAGAGCGCGTCATGAGTCACGACTTACCTCGTCTTTGTCGGCCTGGAAACTCTCGCCGAATTGGTGGATCGCTCAAGACCCGTAGAACCGAAGAACAGTTGCAGCTTAACGGGTTTGACAATAAAACTTGGTACTTGCTATATGTCGTACGGAGTTCGCGGGTTTCCGAATGCGAGAACGCGTCTCTTCGCAGGTCGTGTCGTCGCGACTGTTTTGTGACTGCACGGCCTCCGCGACGGCCGTTGTCAGGTGGTTAAAAGAGACGTCGTTTCAGTTCTGTCGTCAGAGTCGATCGGGGGGAAGGGAGGGGGGGCAACAAAAACGCTGATGCGGAGGAACGATTTTTCTACGTGCGACGCACTCGGCACTCGACGAACTGTTCGGCTCTGTTCCCGTCGGGGCTACCTTGGATCACTGTTGGAGCTTGGTACTCCTGTCTCTGGCCGGTCAATGGGACTGCGCAGACTGTCGTGCGCACCGACCCTAACCGGATCGAACTGGACACGGTCGGGGTGTCGACATCTGTGGTATCGAAGGACATTCCGCTGTTTATCGGGACGATCTACCAGAGATAACACCGGGGGCTCATACGGGGAAACGGCCTTATCCGTTGCCGGCAAACCGGAAGACGACCTTAACGACGGCTGGTAAGATGGAAGATACGTCGGTCACACAGAAAAAGAATTTACTCGCGGGTTACCCGCAAATAAATATTAATTTGAGTAAATAAATATTTATTTAAATTAAATACGTATTAATTAAAATAAAATAATTTTAATTAAATAAGTATTAATTTTTATTAAATAAATATTTATTTAATACGCACCCGGCGAATCCACTACCTGATTCTAGAAAAACTCTTATCTACGAACTTTCGGGCATTATTCCTATAAGAATCAGAATACGCGAACGATCTAGAAGATTCGCTGAGATGCAAATAGAGAACACGTAGGCTTAAATATCCCACACATACAACATACCAACAATTAGAAATAATGAGCGATGAAATAGACAACTGATAATTTACTCTTACGAATCAGTAAGAGTTCCATTCGCGCAAGCTATGAAACGCTAAAACAACCTTGTAATGATCGTGGCTGAAGGACCGTGGTTGATGGTCAATTGGCAATATGCAATATAGGTGAAAAGAGCAAAGTTTGTTAGGTATTAAAAAAACTGTTACATGTTATGTATTGCTAATAAATTCACTGCTACTACTATTCATTTAACTTAAACAAATATTTATTTA
Source organism: Exephanes ischioxanthus (assembly GCA_958510785.1). Classification (NCBI taxonomy): domain Eukaryota; kingdom Metazoa; phylum Arthropoda; class Insecta; order Hymenoptera; family Ichneumonidae; genus Exephanes; species Exephanes ischioxanthus. Next base: position 19,553,212 of record OY294019.1, read on the forward strand.
AATTAAACAAATATTGGTAGTATTAGTAGTAAATGCGCTTTATTAGCTTCATTAATACATGGTTCGTTGATATTGCGTACATTCATGTGTGATTTTTTTTTCCTCCAGGTTAATAGGCTATTGACCGAGGTCCTTCAGCCCGCATATTTGTATTTATCTATGGAGTACATCATAGATACAAATTAAAACCTCCTCTGTGGAAAAGACGGTACAATCGATAAAAATATTATACTAATAGCTTAAGCTAGCGGGTTCGTAGCTCAGCTTCATTTCTTTCTAGTGCGAAGATTTATTTAAAAAATAGTGTGTGTTGGGAATTTTTGTTGGGTGTTGTTTGCTGGAAACTTTCTAAATAGCGGAATGATGCATTCGAGACGTTGCTGTGCAAAGTTCATACTGAAGCTTTTTAATCTCACTGTTTCCGTGATGGAGACAGCGTGATGGAGATAACATTTGGTAAATAAATAGTAGTAGTAATAGTGGATTTATTGGCAATATGCAGGATGGTACCATTTTTTGACCATAGCATGACATAACATAGTTTGACATGAGAACACATTTGGCCATCGACCTGAGTCCTTCAGCCCGTAAATAAATATTAATTTAATGTAAATAACTATTAATTTAAAGTAGATAAATAATTTTAATTAAATATTTATTTGCAGCGCGGCCGTCAAATAAATGATTTTTCTGTGTGCACTTATCAACTGGAGGGTGCTGCTGGCAAAGCGGCGATTTTATGGTATTCACTCCGCGTACTGTTCATGAGGAGTGATAACGCCCGAACACTCATTCTACAGCGGTTGACACAGTTACCGGTTTCTGCGGAAGTAGATTAGCCGGTTAGTCGTTCGATGATAAAGAATGTCCAATGGAAGGGGCCCTTAGATCGCCTCACGAAACGCTCCTAGATCATGATTTGCCAATGAACCAAGATCGCAGCCGCCATGGATTATCGTGACGCGAGGGTTAATCCCTTGGGTGAAATATGTCAGAACGGAAATGGTCTTTCGAGGAGAATATTCATGTATATGAGAATGTTTAAGCCTCACGTAAGAAAGATCTTCAGCGCGCTTTTAAACTTCAAGCTGTAAACCCTACGCAAAAATGACTCAGGGGTTTTCGTTGAGAAAACGGCTTTCTCCATTCCCGGCAAGTCAGGAGACGACCTAACCGACGGCGGGCAAGACTGAAGCCCCGTCGGTCAGTCATCAACCGCAGCAGGCGCTGTTGGAAAAGCGGCGATTTCATGGTATTCTCTCCGGGTACTTATGACAAGGAGTGATAACGCTCGAAGATTCATTCCACGGCGGTTGACACAGTTACCAGTTTCCGTGGAAGTAGATTAGCCGGTTACTCGTTCGATGATAAGGGATGGCCGATGGAAGGGGCGGTGTCCCTTAAGGTGATGTGGCACAGACTCAGTCGGTAACAAATCGCCTTCCCTGTTTTCTCCAAAACGATTGATACGACGAGCAAAGGCAAATCAGGTTTTCATACTTATATCTATTGACTACGAAAACCTAATTTGATTTTGGTCGAAGCATCGACCATCACGGAGAAAATAGGGAAAGCGATTTGTTACCATCGGAGCATCGATACGTATGTATCACATGCCCTTAAATCGCATCAGGAAACGCTCGTAGATCATGATTTGCCAATGGACCGATATCGCATCGGCCATGGATTATCTCGAGGCGAGGGTAATCCCTTGGGTGAAGAATGTCACGTATGACCATGCATGTATGTGAGACATTGTTTAGGGCTCGCGTAAGAGGGATCTTGAGCGAGCTCTTAAACTCTGATCCTTACACCCCGCGCGCGAATTACTCGGCCGCGCGGACTGTTATTTATGATCGGTTAAAAGGATTTTTAATACACGTCGAGCATCGCCTCTCGCGATAATTCACAGGGGCAGCGACCATATTTCGTACGAGCCCGGCCAGCTTCCGCAGTGTTTTTTTCTTCGCCGAACGAGCGGAGCCCGTGAGGAAGCGGAGCGCGAGTAAGTGGACGTAATGGCTGAGATCCGTCGTTAAAATCGACCGGCGACTGCCTATTACCCCACTTTGCCCAAGAAAGATCATTACCACGGCTAACCAGCCAACAACCCTTGGGAGATTGCAGCGTATATGCTGATTTAGCGATATTGGCAAAGTTTTTCTGGATTTTTCTTTTCCCTCAAAATCGATAAATCGATCAATCTAGGGATCTGTCCGTGGAGCCGCCGCGGGCGGTGAGTGCATTTTCATGCTTGGAATGCTCGCTCGACTTAACCGGGAGTCAGCGATCTTGGACGTCTACCTTGGGCTCTCTCACCTCGCTCTCTCCGTCTCGGGGAAGCCGGTGGCTCGGCGGAGCCTCGGCTAATCCGGCGAGCCCGACCTTAAATCACGGAATCGAGCCATTCGTTCTCCGTGCGCCCTCGGTTTTATCGCCAGCTGTTTTTGATTTGGTGCGCGCCTCGCCTTCCGAATCCGGACCTTAACTCATATTCTGGGAGTGCTGCCGCTGCTGCTGCAGCAGCAGCCGAGTGGGAGATCTCGACGGCGACGGTGATCGTAATACGAGACCGTCGGAAGGCGGGTGGAAATCCTTCCCACGAGAATCTAATACCAGCACCGCGGAACGCTAGAGCGGAGTCTTCCGCCTTCTTCGACAAACCGCCCGTTCCAATTACCTACCGAGAGAACTGTTCGCAACACACGAACCAAATTAACTTTGGTTGGCATTATTTGCCGGTATATCGTATCAATGCCTGACACCTTTCATTTCGCTCCGCCTCGGGCCACTTGTCAGCTCCCGCGCCGTTGAAACCCCCTCTTCGGGGAGGAAATTGTATATACAGCGCGCAAACTAAATTACCCCGGGTGGGAGTCCGCTGGAAAATGGAACATCGCCGGCTCCACACTGATCGCCGTACGCCGAAACGCCGTATCGGTCCTTCTGCGGCCGGCGTAAATAGCCAGAGACGCTCTTCCCAGCACTGATAAGCACCGGGCAATGTTACTACGAAAGTAACCTTATACCGGAAATACGTCACTTCCAGTTTGAACCTCTTAATTTTAGACCGGAAATAACGTCATGCCAGAAATACGTCACTTCCGGTTTGAAAATCTCATTTTCCGCCGGGGAAGGGACGACGTGCTGAAAATACGTCACTTCCGGTTTTAGAATCTCAATTTCCGACCGGAAGTGACGTCTGGAAATAACCAGAAATGACTTCATGCTGAACATTTATTTATTTTTATTTGTTCGATAGAAACGGGCTAAACCCAACTACAGGTTGATGGAATTCCCATCAATCGATATGATACAGTGCGGGTAACCAGACACCTGAGTCAATAATAATTTTAATAGAAGTTAAATTATGAGGGAATAAGAGATATATATTTTTCGTAGAATGTAACTGGAACGTTTCTGGTCTTGAAACGTTTCAGAGAACCTCCGAAGAGAGGTTTCCCAGTCTAGTAACAACGCGGAAGCCAGCTGTGGAAGGCGTAGTTGACTCTATAAAACGGTACCTCAAAGATCTCAACGTTCCGAGTTCCTCTCTCCCATTCACTAGTTTGTATTCACTAGTTCCCAACCCGATTGCGGACTAGTGAATACAAGGGGGCAAGTAAAATGTTCGGTTAATAATATTGAACGCACTGAAAAAAAAAATTGCTTGCGGGCTGCCAACGAAAAAAATTGCTTGTTTCGATTCTACTTTCTATTCATACAATTCCATATGATATTGAAACAACGACGGTAAGACTGTCAAGGTGACATGTTATCGTTTCAATCGCGTATGGAATTGTAAGAATTAAATGTAGAATTTAAGTAACAATTTTTTCCTTCGGCAGCCCGCAAGCAAATTTTTCTTGAGTCAATGAAATTTTTTTTCCGTTGCCGGAATGTTAGGTCATCTATAAATATATGAAAACACGTCACTTCCGGTTTAAAAAACGTAATTTCCCAGCGGAAGTGGCCTCACCCCGGAATTATTTCACTTTCGGGTCAAAAATCTCATTTCTCGTAAAAAATAAAGTCTCGAGAGGTGCTTCAGGCCTGAGAAACGTTTTCATTTCGCTTTTCTTCTAAATCGACCCATCACGAGGATGTCCAAGACACAGGCTGTTATAACACTCGGGGAGCGGCACGTAAGTCAGTGAGAATTAAATGTAGAATTTGAATAACAATTTTTTTCTTTGGCAGCCCGCAAAGCAAATTTTACATCAGTCAATGACATTTTTTTCAGTGCAGGAATGTTAGGTCATCCATAAATATATAAAAACACGTCATTTTCGGTTTAAAAATCGTACTTTCCGAGCGAAAGTGGCCTCACACCGAAATCATGTCGCTTCCGGTTCGAAAATCTCATTTCTCGTAAAAAAATGAAGTCTCGAGAGGTGCTTCAGGCCTGAGAAACGTTTTCATTTCGCTTGTCTTCTAAATCGACCCATCACGAGGATGCCCAAGACACCAGGCTGTTATAACACTCGGGGAGTGGCCGGGTCTTTCGTCTTCCGACGCGGACCTACATTGTCTACGCTATTTCCCACGGTTATGCGATATTTCCAAGTGTATTCATCATGAAAAAAAAAAGACAAAAAAAAAAAAAATTGTATTTATGTATATTCCCGTTGCCGCGTGGAAAATATATTGTTACGAGGTGCGCCGCGCGAGTTCACTCCCGTTACTTCGGACTTATGAGGGAACGTAGGTGTTTTATAATGTCGTAACGTCGCCGGGCCCGTATCTGTCTCTCCCCTATGGTTCCCCCCGTTCGCCGTTGCGGGGCAGTACAGCAGCTGCCTCCGCTGCTCCGCATTTTCGTCCCCAGTACCGAAAGCTCGTGGTGGTCTCTCGTGTTCGCCCGTTGCCGCACGGGAGGCGAGGAGTTTTCCGCGCGACTGCCTCTTATAAAAACCTGTCAGACGACGGTATTTAGGCTGTCGAGTTTCTTGACGGATCACGCGGGATATAAGCACGGTCGGGGTGGGACCAGGCTTAGGTTGCACGACGACGTCCGTACGGTTATTCCTCGTCGCTCGCATTACGCTCGCAAACCGCTTGTCGCGACGATATGTTCCGCGACTACGGACACGCTCGAATGATCGACGATATATCCGATTTCGCGAGGCAAAGCCGCGCGCGTCTCCCGTGCGTGGAAGCACAACTCTCCTTAATCGATAACAGGCGCGGCCGTGTATCTTTGGACCACGCGGAAATATCGCATTACGGAGATTGGAATCGAGAATTGGACGTTAAGTGGAGAACTGTGCGGAGCCATCGAAGGGTAAGAGGCTCTCGGTGCATCCCCACATCCGGTCCTCTCAAGGCCGAGGGGTTTTTATCGTTCCGCGATAAGAGTCGACATCCGACTTTCGCGAGGCACTGTGTATTGGTCGGCGTTTGCGCCTCGATCCGCGCGAACATTTCCGTCGGGAGGAGAACCGAGCAGTGGAGGCGGAAACTTCGGGTTTACCCATGCAAATGGAGAACGCCGCTTCCGCGACAAGTTTTAATTCAACGTTTCGTCGCACCCGGGATTGTCTCGACTGTTCCGAGGCGGGGATGTACGAGGCTCCGTTGCGAAGTTGGTCAGGACTTTGCGTTTAGCTTCCAGGACGACTTCGCGGAGTCTTTCGCCGACCCGCCTCCTCACCCGGCCCTTACCGGCGGTGAGCCTCTCCTCCGCCAGGTGAGGGAGGACCGACGAGGAACCACTCAAAATGGTAATACGGAAGTTCAAAGACACACCGGTCTCTCACTGTTTGTGCCATGAGAATTTCAACTTTCTGCTCTGTGCGTTTAGTTATGAGTCTCATGGTTTCCGTATACATATCGTATACTCGGCGGGTTCTCTCTCTCTGGGTTTCGCTCCCTCCCTCTTTCTCGACGTCTCGAAGAATCCGCCGTCCCGTCATACATACAGATCAACGGTAAAGATGCGAGACTCCGGGAGAGATCTTCGTCGGGGAGTGGAGAAGCGTTGATTCGAGATAGAGCCGGGCATATCCGTCTATCGCCTTGTGGCTGGAATGCGAATGAAAAAACACCGGAAGGAGACTCGGGGGTGCAATAAAAAATATCCCTGGAGCGTGCGTCTCGAGTTCTTTGCGAGGCTTCTCCGCGATTTTTCTACCGGGCGTGCGGTCAGATTCGGCGGGAAGAACGCGGTCGGGAATATCGGGCCGCATTGATGGACTTGTCTTCCTGCTGGTGGGGCGGAGGGGGCGGAGGATCAGCACGTAATCGTCATTCATACCTTCTAGTGGAATCAAAAAAATATCGAATTTTTTTACAAGTCTTCTTTGCGATTTTCCTTCCGGTCGTGACGTCAGATCCGGCGGGAAAAACACGATCGCGAATATCGAGCGGCATCGATTGACTTTTCTTCCCGCTGCTAGGGCGGAAATTCATATAGTCATAATTGCTGAATGAATAAAAATAAAAATGTTCTTTTTGTTTTGTTTTTTGTACTTTGAAAATTTTGAAAAAATTCACGAACTTAGTTCGTCAAAATTAGTATCTGGTTTGCAGACCACGTTTTTTTTTGGAGCTCCAAAATTTTACGAGATATAACAATTTTAAATATTAAACACGTCTATCAGCTAACTTGAAAACGAGGGCGGCGGCGGGGGGGGGGGGGGGGGGGGGGGGAAGAACCAGCCGGTAATCGTCATTCCTATTCTTTCGTACAATAAAAAAATATCCCAGGAGCGTGCATTTTGAGCTCTTTGCAAGTCTTTGCAATTTTCCTCCCGGTCGCGCGGTCAGATTCGGCGGGAAAAACGCAATCGCGAATATCGAACTGCATTGATAAACTTGTCTTCCTGCTGCTGGGCCGGAGGGGGTCGGAGGAGGGTCAGAGGGGGGGAGGGGGGGGCAACTCTTAAGCGTCATTCCTATTCTCTCGTCCAATAAAACAAAAAATCGAATTTTTTGCGTCTTCCGATTTTCAGATCAGGTTCGGCAGGAACAACGCGATCGCGAATATCGAGCCGCATTGATAGACTTGTCTTCCTGCTGCTGGGGCGGAGGGGGGCGGGCGACCGGCGCGAAATCGTCATTCCTGTTCTCTCTCATCCAATAAAAAAAAAATCAAATTTTTTGCAAGTCTTTGCGATGTTCCTGCCGGTCGTACGTTCAGATTCGCGGTGAACAACGCGATCGCGAATATCGAGCCGCATCGATGGCGGAGTTGGAAGACAGACTTTTCTTGCCGCCGCTGGGGCGGTCGACCGGCACGTAATCGTCATTCCTATTCTCTCGTTGCGTCGTCCGAATGAATAATAAATTTGAGGGGACACGTAAACATGTGAACGCCGGTACATAGAGCGACGGGGCGAGACATAGAGCCAAATTGTGTATTAATATTAAATTCGGGTACGAAGGAAATACGTGGGGGGGGGGGGGGGTGAGCGGGGTTGTTTGGTATGGCTGCGGAAATGGTCTCGTCCCTCGGGTCACCGCTCACGTCCTCCATACAACCGGCGAGTGTGCCTCGCAACAGTCGGGAAACGCACACACCCGGTGTCCACGGGTTGCAGTGTCTACAAATAGACTCTCCACCGTACGTGGCAACAACCTTGATGCGCGCCTCTGTCCTCGTTAGAGTCCGATGATCGGGGAATTGCGGAAGCTGCAGCAAGCCCGCCAGCAGTACGGCTCGAAATTCACGATACAAAACTTATTTTTTTTTTTTATTCTTCTCCCAGATTCTACTCCACAGATTCTTTGCCTCAAGTTAGGCGAGAATGACTCCTTCGAAAAAAAAAAAAAAAAAAAAAAAAAAAAAAAACGGAATAGTGCATTAAAAAAAAGTTTCCTCGACATGAGGAAGCAAAACTGCAAGGAGAGTTCCCCGCCGATTTCCGACCGCCTTGCCAGCTAATACTCCTCCGGAGACTCGTGTCCAGAAAAAATAAAATAAAATTTACTACGTCCAGTCCACGACGAGAATGGCGCTAAAATAAATCGTTCCACCCTCTGCCGAAACTCCCCTCGATCCTCATGATTGCTTTATCATCATGGGGTCTCTCCCGCCCTGGGATCGGAAGAGTTTGGCCCGCCATCGAACGAAAGTCGAGTGTCTAAGTACCCGATGCGGTTTGCGACTGACGCGGCCAGGACGCTTGAACCCGGTCGTGCAATCGTGAGGGGGCCCTTAACGATAAATTCTTGGACGAGAATTGCACCCGAGGGAGAGGCAACAACCCTGTGCGGTACGAGTGCATGGGAGTCCGGCCGTACAGCTGTTCTGCTGGGGGAAGTCCCATGGGTGGACGTTCCAGTCGATCGTGATGTCGGAGGAGCGCGAGCCAGCTCAGGCTCGCCAGGGAAAACCCGGGCGGGTGGGTGGCGGAGGACCTTCGCGGAAAAACGGTTAGATGAGCGTGAGAGAAAGATATGGATCAGGGGATAAAGTGCAGGAGCAACTGCGCGTTCAGTGAAAAAACGAGTGCTGTAATCCGGAAGGAAACGCGCGCGGGGTGCCGCGGTCCTCGGCGAGTCGGTGAACCAGGGTTTCATCGCGTTTTCGTATGTACTCCGTGGGTCCAGGCCACGCTGAGTAGACATTTTCGAGCATTACCTCGGGCCCTGATACGGTCCGAGGCAGACCTGACAAAGCCTTATCAGGACCTTGGCGACACTCCGGTCGATCGTGATGTCGGAGAAACGCGAGCCAACTCAGGTTCGGGAGAACCTGGGCGAGAGGCTGGTGGAAGACCTTCGCGGAAAAGTGGCTGGATGAGCGTAAGAGACAAATATGGATCAGGGGATAAGATGCAGGAGCAACTGCGCGTTCAGCTGGAACGGAAGTGCTGTAATCCGGGAGGAAGCGCGCGCAGGGTGTCGCGATTCCCGGCAACTGGGTGGTCGAGGGTTTCATCGCATTTCCTTATGTACACTGTGGACCAGACCAGCCCGGGCCGGCGAAACTCCTCAGCACTGTGTGTGTCCACTCATCGCGATTATCGTTTTAGCAGATGTCTCTTGGGTGGACGTTCCAGGCGATCCTGATGTCGGAGAAACGCGAGCCAAGACAGGTTAGGGAAAACCTGGGCGAGAGGCTGGTGGAAGACCTTCGCGGAAAAGTGGCTGGATGAGCGTAAGAGACAAATATGGATCAGGGGATAAGATGCAGGAGCAACTGCGCGTCGAGCTGGAACGGAAGTGCTCTAAGCCGGGAGGAAGCGCGCGTAGGGTGTCGCGATTCCCGGCAACTGGGTGGTCGAGGGTTTCATCGCATTTCCGTATGTACACTGTGGACCAGCCCAGCCCGGGCCGGCGAAACTCCTCAGCACTGTTTGTGCCCACTCATCGCGTCTATCGTTTTAGCAATTCTGTCGACAAGCTGGCAGATGTCTCATGGGTGGACGTTCCAGGCGATCGTGATGTCGGAGAAACGCGAGCTAACTCAGGTCAGCCCGAGTGGGAGTTTTCGAGCGTTACATCGGGCCTTGATAGGGTCCCGATAAGGCCTTATCAGGACTTCTCAGGATCTTATCAGGGCGATGTAACGCGCGATGTAACGCGCGAAAATTTCTTCTGGGAAACCGGCGAAGGATCGCCGCGGAAAAATGGCTAGATGAGCGTAAGGGAAAGATATGCATCAAGGGATAAAATGCAGAAGCAACTGCGCGTCCAGCTGGAACGTGAGTGCTGTAATCCGGGTGGAAACGCGCGCAAGGTGTCGCGATTCTCGGCAACTGGGTGGTCCAGGGTTTCATCGCATTTCCGTATGTACACCGTGGACCAGGCCAGCCCGGGGCCGGCGAAACTCCTCGGCACTGTGTGTGCCCGCCGGTCGCGTTGTTCGTTTTAGCAATTTGTTCGACAAACTGGGGGCAGGGAATCGCTTGCCGGCCGCGATAAAGTATTCAGTTGACCCGGGGAAGGTTGCCGACAAAACCCGAGGAGCGAGATGAGGACGCGGGGTGTTCCGATGGAGGAGCATCAGCGCCGGGGTTGCTGCCCGCTTGGAAATGCAGCAGCTCGCGAGGCAGAGCTGCGAGGGGGTGGGTCGAGAGGGAGAGTTTCTAATGGAGACAAACGCCGAGTGTACGAACTCTCCTTCCACGTGCGGGCGTAATCATTCCGAGCTTTTAGCCCGATGCGCCCGAGGAATATTTCCTAGTATTTATCGCGTCGGTATTCCCTCGTCGCTCCCAGCGTGGCTTAAGCCTACACCCACCGATGTCAGCTATATAAATATACATATGGGGCATTCCACGTCAAGTCGGACGGTCCAAAACCATGAGACTCTTAGATCAAGCTGGAAGTTCGTGATGGTGGAATGTTATGTTGGGTGAGCAACTGGCAATTTTTTTACAGATTTTTATCGGCTCTCGTTCTCAAGCCAGCAGATGGGCGTGTTAATGTTAAAAATGGTTATATTTTCGAGACTTTTGGTCGTACCAAAAAACGTCCTCTATATGAAAAAGATGCTATCTTTGATGAACTATTTTCGTACATTTTTTCAAAATTTTCCAAGTATGAAAAACTTGAAAATTTTTTTTTTTTTTTTCAACAAGTATGATTGTGCACTTTGTTTTAAATTTCACAGAATGTTCTTTCACAACAAGATGTATAAAATTCAACAAAAGGTCCCTGTGGAAATCGAACGCGTCCCAACCCATTACAAAATTTACATATGCTGTTTCACACTAATAAATGAACGTTTTCCGAAATATTTAGCAAGATTCATATAGTCAGAATTGCTGAAAAAAAAAAAAATTAAAATGTTCAGTTTTTTTTAGTTTTTCGTACTTAGAAAATTTTGAAAAAATTGATGAATTTAGCTCATCAAAAGTAGCATCTGGTCTGCAGACGAAGTTTTTTGTAGATCCAAAATTGTACGAGATATAATCATTTGAAATATTAAACACCCCCATCAGCAAACTTGAAAACGAGAGCCAATACAAATCGGAAAAAATTCCAGGTACTCACACTACACAATACCACAACATCACGAACTTTCAGCTTGATCCAAGACTGTCAGGCTTTCGGGCCGTCCGATTAACGTGAAATGCCCCATATACATACATACCCAAAATACATATGTTCATACATGTACGGATAGACTTTACACACAATACACATATAATATCCACGATTATTGCGACTCATGCATGCCCACCGCCCGGGCCACATGCCCGAATATATTGGTGGATACGCGAAGCGTTGAAACGGGTTCGGATGCGGGGAGGCCGAATCCGTTCCTCGCTAAATTCCTCGCGACCCTCTCGACGTGGGCGGTTTAATTATGACCCCGTTGCGCTCCGGGATTTAGCCCCTGACTTTTCGAATCCTCGAGATCGGATACCAAAATATTTGCCAGGGCGACAAGCGTCGCTAAATATATCCGAATGCCTCATTTTTTTTTTTTTGGGTTCCGGCGTCTTCGATGGTTAGTCACGAAGGGCCGAATTATTTAGCTCCGCTACCGATCTCCTCGCCAGTCTCGATTCTATCCGATTTCGAACAATTAGCATAGGTCAAGATGGCAAAAATGTTGCATCGAGTTATCCGCCACGCGATACGGAAATATACACCGTATTCATCGGATATTCAAGAGGAGGCGAGTGGAAAATCTATAAAGAATACCGAGTCGGAAGCCGCACCGCGGCCGAGGAATCCACGACGAATTACGGTGACATTTAAAACGTAGAGTTTTCACATAAATAATTCATAGCCCGATTCAAACTAGTCGAGAGTGAGCCCGCAGTGGGACGCCCACCGGGGCGCACTCGCTCTCCACCGGGGGAACACCACCAACACCCCGACAAATCCTTTTCGCGTAGTTCGGAATTTGTACTCACAATTATGTAAATTCGGTGAATTTTACATGGACCGTGGAGGACGTGTAAGCTATCACCGCCGTCCCCATGTGGAAGGTTGTACGGAAGGATGCGTGGGGCCGAGAGAGAGGCAATATGGCCCAGCTCGATTAACACGCAAATCGGTTATTTGTGGACCGGGCCATATTCCCCCCCCCCCCCCCCCGTAGTCCTCGCACTATGCGCGATCGTGACAAATCTGCGGACGTCAAGCTCCGACCCTCGTGCGATCGTGGTGATTAAGTAAAAAAAAAATCGACACGGGTAAACGTCACTTTCACCGAGTGTCCAATTCGACACCCACGAAATAATTTATTTGACGAGTGTCCGGCAAATAATTTATTTGACGAGTGTCCGGCAAATAATTTATTTGACGAGTGTCCGGCAAATAAATATTTATTTAATTTAGATAAATAGTAGTGTTGGTAAAAAAGGATGCGTGGGGCAAGATTGGTGCAATATGGATCAGCTCGATGAACACGCAAATCGGTTATTTATGAACCGGGCCATATTCCCCACTTTCACCCGATCCTCCGATAAACCGATAATCCGATCCTCGTGTTGCGTGTGCTAGCGCACTGGGAAACGGAAATAACATACGTTCAGGTGTTTTTTTATTGGTACAACCATGTTTGTTTGAATCGACAACATTTTTATCGATTGAAGCTAATAATCGTTTAACAAAACAATGCTTTATTTGTACCAAACAATTAATGCGGAGTAACAAAATTTTGTTTGAAAATTAATTATCGGTATTGGACGCTATTTTAGATAATATGTGCATTGCAATTTTAAAGTAAAATTTTTATTTTGACTACAAAAAAAAGGTCCGTTGAAAGATAATTTTTATTATTTTACAAAAAAAAAAAAAGTGCATTAATGTTCAATAAATGAGTAGCGTGAGAAAATTTCAACTTTCGATACATTAAATTTTCAATTTATTTCTACAGTGTGCAGTTTGAACGTACGTAAGCGCGACTTTAGGTTCAGCCAACAATTTTCCTCAGTGCGATAAACTCGCTTACGTCAATCAGCGACCCTCGCGCGATCGTCGCGATTAAGTAAGGATTTGTTCGACACGGGTAAACGTCACTCTGGCCAGTTTCATCGGGGAGGAAAAAAAATCTGCTCGAGATATACTTCGTTTCCGCTCGTTTAGAATCGTTCGGATGTACGTCCGGGCTGATAAGGGGGCTGGTCAGGTCGAGGGGCAGACCAGCCGCGGGTTTCCCTCATCCACGAGGTCTGACGCTTTTTCCGGTCGGTGGAGCAATTTTCTCGAAAGTCAAGCCGCGCCAGTGAAACGTGGAACGTACGTAAGTACGTGAAGCAGCGTCGGGAGAGCGAGCCGCGGTGGAGGAGGAAGCCCCGGGTGCAAGGATGAGAGGGTAAGGGCGCAAAGAACGAAAGCTTTCTTCAAAATTTATGGCCCCGGGGCCGAGAGAGGGAAAGAGTTCGGGCTCGAGCCCGGTTCGGCTGCTGGTTTTCCCCGGTAATGCGGCCGGAATAACTCGCCGGATGCTTTCATCAAAACCCCAATAAATTCAACGACGGGGGCCAACTGGGTCGCGGCATCAAAAGGGAGGCTGGAGGATCTCGGAGAGTTGTCCGTCCGACCGGCTTGCGAGGTAATGGCGAATATACGATCGGTATCGGCGGCTCGCCGTCGTTCCGCGGGTGGGCGAGAGTCGTCACGGTGGTTCGCTTAAAGCTCCGTTTGACGAAGAGTCCATTGAAGACGAGTGCGTCGCGGGCGAAGGAGCGAGCGGAGCGACGATGCAGAAATTGAAGATCCCCTAACTGGCCCGAAAGTCCTCGCCGGACCGCGAGGACGCGAGCCGCGATCGATCCCAGCCGATTCCATCGGGCGGACATTAAATATTCAAGTCGGAGATACGTTCAAAGGTTTTTCTTCTGGTTGGTACCAGAAGTATAAACAACTACAATGTTTGTTTGAATCGACAAATTTTTTATCGATCGAAGATAATCGTTTAACAAAACAATGCTTTATTTGTACCAAACAAATAACACGGTGTAAAAAAAAAAAATTTGTTTGACTGAATCAATGAACGGTATTGGACGCTTTTTTACATAAACTGTGCGTTGCAATTTTAAAGTAAAATATTTATTTTCAAAAAAAAAAATCTTCAGCCGAAATTTCTATAATTTTAATATCTGGTATTTTTATTATTTTACTAAAAAAAAAGTGCATTAATGTTCAAGAAACGTGAGTAACGCGAGAAAATTTCGAGTTCCGACTTGAGATTAAGCCAACAATTTTAGCTCAGTGTGATGAGCTTGCGAGGCTTGCGAGGTAATGGCGAATATACGATCGGTATCCGCGGCTCGCCGTCGTTCCGCCGGTGGGCGAGAGTCGTCACGGTGGTTCGCATTAAGCTCCGTTTGACGAAGAGTCCATTGAAGACGAGTGCGTCGCGGGCGAAGGAGCGAGCGGAGCCGTCGCTCCGATGCAGAAATCGAAGATCTCCTAACTGGCCCGGAAGTCGTCGCCGGACCGCGAGGACGCGAGAGCCGCGATCGATCGTCGCCGCTTCCATCGGGCGGACATTAAATATTCAAGTCGGACGGAATTCGAGAAGCCGCTCGGCGGTTCCATCGCCGGAGCTTTCCGGAGCGTCGCGATACCTCGGAGAAAATATTTGCCAAGAGAGACGCGACTGTACCGGGGGGGGGGGGGGGGGGGGGGGGGGCAGGGCAGTGATACAGCTCGATGGAAACGTGCATGGCTCTGGCCCGGCACGTAACACACGAGTCTCGTGCTCTTGTAGGGGTGCAAAGTTAGCCGGAAACCCCGAGGCTCCTCTGTACGGGCGATCTTCGAGTGTCTGCATCTCTCTCCGCGGCGCACTTCACGAAAAGTGTGTCGGGGTTTTAGAGTGGCTGTAGCCGGCACACGGTGGCCGCGACGAGTCGTCCTGGACCGAGTTTGCGGGACGTTCTTGCGGTTCGAGCGACAGCTCTCCGGTACGCACTCGAGGACGAGGCCGCGCCGTACTCCTCCGCCGCCGAGTTTTCGTTAAATATTTATCGATAAGGGAATCCAGTCGACCGCCGTCCGTGAGAGCTGCCGAAACTACGTCTCGATTGAGAATAAAGTACGAGAGTCCACTTCGAACTCTCTTTCGGAGCGGGCGGACGACCGAGCGGGCGGCGAGGGGGATGAAATCGTGCCGGCTCCTCGTACGTGGGAACGCCGCCACGTCGTGGACGTCGTTTGTCGAGTTCAGGAGGTACTCGTCTGCCGACTCCTAGGATACACTTATCTATCCCCGGCTCTCGCGCCCGTTTTCTCTATGGTGTACGTTTCTCGTTGTCGTACTCTTCGTCCTTCTCGAACACCACCCCCCCCCCCCCCCCCCCCCCCCCCCCGCCCCTCTTCATCGCCGGTCTTCTAGCAGTGCGGGCGCACCGCGCGGCGGGCGAATCACGTTTCTCGTAAGGGAGGCGAAAGAGACGCCGGAGGCTCACGTAAAACCGGGAATAAAGATCGCGAGCGTGCGCCCGCCCGGTCGCCCCTTTTACCGGTGGCCACGTCTTTCTCGTAGCCGCGAACACATCTTTCCCGCACCTGCACGTACCTCCGTCTCCGTTCCGCCCTTGCATTCTTCCGACCTCGGTCCTCACTCTCGCCGCAGAATAAATGGAATCCACGTGAGTCTCTCAAACCCGGGAACACGCGAGGGCGGCCGACGGGGGGGCGGTGAGGGTCTACTGTGACAAATTCGACGAAAGCGACAAAATTTTCGAGTCACCCCAGCCGCGGCTACCCGCGAAAACACCCCCTCCCTCCGCCCCCCCCCCCCCCCCCTCGCGCCTCCGTGCACCGTCAGGGGAGAGCGGGGCAAAATGGACAGCGGGAAAAACTCAATTTTCCAATCATTTTTGGATGTCCCATTTTGTCCGATACATCCGGATTTTCAACACCGTTTTGCCCCTCTCACCATCAAGACAACATCCAAAAGTTATTGGAAATTTGCGTTTTGGCTCATTATCTCGTTTTGACCCGCTATGCCATTTTGCCCCGCTCTCCCCTATCGCCGGCGCGCTACCACCCACAGCCAGAGAAAAGATCTATTAAAATGAAATAAATTTCGATCTCCAGATGACGCTTATTACGATGCAATAAATGTTTACTTGCCTTAACAAAAATCCTTACTACACAGTAAAAAAAAGTTTGTACTTTTTACAACAACTTAGGGTAGAGCGGGGCAAAATGGGACAGTGGGAAACGGGTTTGTCACTTATTTAACAAAATTATTTTTACGACATTGCGCATTCCGATTTTAAGAAATTATTTTTCACTGTGTAGATTCATATAAGGGTTATTCTTTAGCGTAAGTAAAAAAAATGATTCAAAGATTTGTACATTAAAATAATGGTTTATTCACGCGAAAGAAATTATAAATTCAACGTCAAGACAAACGCGGCATTTATCCGGTAGCGCACATTACGGAGTCGTCAACGTGTCAGTCGTCTGAAAATATCACTCGCTGATAGTACGAGACTATATTTGTTCCTTACGGGGAAGCGCTACTTCTTGGTCGACTAGTTTTCTCGGGGTCACGGGTTCGAGTCCCCCATTACCGACTAAAAAATATATTCTGATGATTCTGATGTGTAAAGGTAAAAAACGATTAAATAAAGCGATTGCAGAATGATAAAAAAAGCATTTAAAAGTCGGTCTGGTCGACAACATTTTTTTTTTTTATAGCTTATTAATATTTTTTTATTCAACGTTAGCTGGATATCGGCAGCCAACATTGGGGCAGCGTTGTTTGATAACGTTGGGCCGATGTTGTCATCCCGACGTCGACTGGTCGTCGGGCCTACATCGGTGACCAGAATCGGGTCGACTTTCTAACTCAACCGGTCATATTCGATCCAACGTCAGCCCGGCTCTAAAACCGCGCCTGGGCATTCACTTTCATTGCTTATTAATATTTTTTATTCAACGTTGGCTAGATATCGGCAGCCAACATTGGGGCAACGTCGTTTGATAACGTTGGGCCGATATTGTCATCCCGACGTCGACTGGTCGTCGGGCCTACATCGGTGACCAGAATCGGGTCGACTTTCTAGCTCAGCCGGTCATATTTGGTCCGGCGTCAGCCGGGCTCCAAAACCGCGCCTGGGCATTCACTTTCATTGCTTATTAATATTTTTTATTCAACGTTAGCTGGATATCGTCAGCCAACATTTGGGGAACGTCGCTTGATAACATTGGGCCGATGTTGTCATCCCGACGTTGGCTGGTCATCGGGCCTACATCGGTGACCAGAATCGGGTCGACTTTCTAGCTCAGCCGGTCATATTTGGTCCGGCGTCAGCCCGACTCCAAAACCGCGCCTGGGCATTCACTTTTATTGCTTATTAATATTTTTTATTCAACGTTGACTGGATATCGTCAGCCAACATTGGGGCAACGTCGCTTGATAACGTTGGGCCGATGTTGTCATCCCGACGTTAGCTGGTCATCGGGCCTACATCGGTGACCAGAATCGGGTCGACTTTCTAGCTCAGCCGGTCATATTTGGTCCGGCCTCAGCCCGGCTCCAAAACCGCGCCTGGGCATTCACCCCTCCCCAAATGGAACGTGACTTCGTTACGCGTTTTCGAATAACGCTCGTTTCGCCGAAACTGCCTGTTTAATTGAACTATATAAATATTAAACACCTCTTCCGTGGCCGGAATGCACTCTCGCCACGAATATATCGCGAGTGTGCACTACAGTTATACCGCATCAGCGGGTCTCACACTCCTCGCCAGCGTCATCGGGTATTATTCCGGAATAACTGCACACCGGAATGAAAAACAATTTCGGCCACTCGTCCCAACGATATCACTGCTCGTTCAGCGAGAGTTTTCAGAGGTTTTTTTTTTTTTATTCTATTATGATTTTTTTATTTTTCCTAGAGATCCAAACTAGTCGCGGAGTTATTTCGAGGCAATAACAGAAACGAGCGCGATATCGTCGATGATTTACTTTCAATTTCGTGATCGTATCTCTCGTATCAATTTTGCGTATAAAGCGCAAACAATTCTCGCTGAATCGTATTCGATGTTTTTTTTCTTTTATTTTTATTTTTTTCTCAATCCCCCGTCTCTCCGGCAGTCAATTTCCCTGCGCGCGGTAAATTTTTTTTATTTTCATTTTATTTATTTTCCTCCGACGATTGGCCGCAACAGAATCAATTGTGAGCAATAAATACCTCCGATACGGTTGCACTGTAATTTCCGAGTATTGCGGAACGAAAGAGTCCCCTGGGTCCGTTGCTCCCTTCGTTTCGGTGCCGCGATAATCGACCCCGATTTCTGGCGTTTTACCGTGCAGCAC
The DNA here is from genome assembly GCA_958510785.1 of Exephanes ischioxanthus. Taxonomy (NCBI): domain Eukaryota; kingdom Metazoa; phylum Arthropoda; class Insecta; order Hymenoptera; family Ichneumonidae; genus Exephanes; species Exephanes ischioxanthus. Next base: position 19,571,401 of record OY294019.1, read on the forward strand.
GCCCGACGACGCCGACGTCGAAATTCCATCGTCCCTCGTCGAGTCGGTGTACTCCTTGCCCAACGACCAAGTTCTCACTCCCGTGTCCGACGGCATTTTCGCTCGTTGCGAAATTGAAACGAATAAAAAAAAAAAAAAAAAAAAAAAAAAAACACAGAAAATGACCAGCGATAACGCGCCGACCGTCCCGGTCGGATCTAATGCGCGGACTAAACCCGTTCGTTTTTCATGGTTGCGCGAATCCGCGCCGACGATTCGATAAAAGGTAACAAACCCGAGAGGGAGAGAGCGTTGTAGCCCGTCGAGCTTCATGCAGATACGGTAATTATTTCGTCACGGTGCGCTGAGCCCGAATGGACGAGGAGTCGGCCGGATGCGTGCGGGTACGCATCGGCTCCACGGTTATACGTAACATTACCGGTGGATAGGAGCGCCGAGAACGGTAATCAATTTCCTTTGGAAAAGTCGCTGCCCCCCTCTATCTCCGGCGATACGTCCGAATGTCATTGGAATCGAATGAGAGCCTAGGAGGCAACACGAGAGTCTCGCGAGAATGCGACGGCAGCCTCGACGGCGCGAGATTCGCGTCCCGCAGCCGGCTGGCTGGATGGGATTCGCGCGAGATCGGATTCGCCGGGACGATCGGATGGTGCTCGCCAAGCACCGGCGATGGATATAAGCAAACCTCTGGAGATCTCGATTGATCCCCTGCCCCCCCCACCTTCGGCTCTCCTTTATACTGCAACCCGCCACTATATAAAACCGTCTCCGCTTCGCGATCCTCGCAGGAGGGCGAAATGTTTTGAATTTCAAAAGCTCACTCGGCACACTCAATTTATTTCATCTTCTCGAACTCCGGATACGGCAGCGCGCACCTAAAGGCGAGCTTTCACGTATCCGGTCTCTAGCGCTCAGGTCGAGCAGTTGCATTCTGTCTGCGGAGCGGTACAGAGAGAGGAGGCTGTGTACGTTGGATATTTTTGCATTGGCTGGATGGCGGGGGGTTGGTTGGGGGGTTGGAGAGGTGCGCTCATCTCTCTGTCCGTGGGAAAATTGCAAATTCTCGAGGGATCGTTGCGTACGCCTTGGCGTTACGTATCTATCCGGTAAAAAGAGCCGGGAAGCGTGTAACCAATTGGGATTCTCTGTATGCTGGCAGCGGCTGGATGTAAAAAAATATCTCAATGTCAACGATACAACTGAGCACCATCGCTCGAAGTCGCCTGACCGCCGAACAATACGATGTAATGCGACGAACCTTTTTTAGAATCATACACCGAAAAAAAGGTTTGGTAATATCGAACTAACCTGCGGTTGCGGATGGCGAAAGAAATATTTGGTCGATCGAAAGAAATATTTAGTTGTTTGACCGAATATTTAGTTGCTTCAACAAATAGTTACTTGGATTTAACAAACATTTCGTTCAATCGACCAAATATTTCTTTCGCCACCCGCAACCGCAGCTTAGTTCGATATTACCAAACCTTTTTTTCGGTGTATAAATTATTTATTCAATGGAATGCCTATTCAACGTCGGGCACCGAAATATCCGGTTTATTTGAGAGAAATAAATATCTATCGAAGGTGCTTCTTTCGTTATTCTGTAAAAATCAGCACAGCTATGCTTTAAATATATAAATATATATTTTTTTCATTAATGATGAATACTGCATATTACTAGAAATATTTATTTTTAAAATATATATTTTTAAAATATATATTTTTTTTTATTAATGATGAATACTGCATATTACTAGAACTCGAACACGGCTGTGTACGTTGGATATTCTTACATCGGCTGGATGGGGGTTGGTTTGGGGGGTTGGAGAGTTGCGCTCATCTCTCTGTCCGTGGTAAAATTGCAAATTCTCGAGGGATCGTTGCGTACGCCTTGGCGTTACGTATCTATCCGGTAAAAAGAGCCGGGAAGCGTGTAACCAATTGGGATGCTCTGTATGCTGGCAGCGGCTGGATGCCGTGTTTGGCCCCCTCGCTCCGTACTCGCGTGTACAGCTTCCGGCTCCGCTCGGGCAGGCAGGCATGAAGCGCCCCCGATGATGCATGCTCGGTGGATGTGTATTTATTTCGTTGTCTTCGCGGTGAGCGGCGCGGTGGGAGGAAGTTGAGCGGCGCGGTGGGAGGAAGTTGAGCGGCGAGCTGGGGGAGGTCGAGGGAGAGAGCTCTTTCCCGCGGTCTGGGTCCTTGCGGGGGCGGACGTACGAGGGGAACGAGCGTCGGCGGATCGGTGGGCGGCAGGGAAGAGGCTGTCATTAAAAATTTATCCAGGCCGGGCATTCGCTCGCCGGGCGCGGAGCCCGAATTCGTCTTCGCTCCTTACCAGCCACTGCAGCTGGCACGGATAACGGGCTCTGCGGTTTTGCCACCACCGATACGTGCGGTTCCTCCGCGTATCACGTATTCACGCCGCCGGAGGACTGAAAAATCTTGGATGAACGAGCCGTATCGCGGTGTACTTTAACGGGGTGAATCGTCCGCCGTGTGTCGGAGGGCACTTTTTTACACGAAAATTGTGGGTTTGTAATGTAATGTAATGTTTTATTGGGAGCAGGAAACACACCCCTCAGAACCGGTGCGCTACAGCAAGTGCTACATTAGTAGAATATAGAAAAATAAGTAAATACTGGTTCCATTTTTCCACCGTATAACCTTCTGAGTTTTACGGTACGGCATCCCGATTCCCCCTAGCACTTCCTACCCGCACTCAGCTAAGCTACCTAACTGCCAATGCGTGCGTAGCCGACTTAGCTACACCGCATTTGCCGAGGACACAGGGAAACTACGGAAAACACGTGTCAGCACAGACGACCATATTCAACTGATCCTCCGGTATTTTTGCACT